>CP144699.1:26803182-27403182 GCA_036885675.1 Vigna mungo
TTTGATTAAATATAAGTGGATTAAAGAATTATTTGCATATCTAAATCCAGATGTAAAAGTTCCAAGTAGGAATATAATTGTTTCTAATATTTCAAAGAAATTTCATGAACACAAAGAGAGGGTCAAACTTGCAATGCGTAAATCTCATAGTAGAATTTGTTTAACATATGTTTGTTGGACTTCTATAAATCAAGAAGGGTTTATCTGTTTGACTGCTCATTTTGTTGATGATGATTGGAAGTTGAATAGTAAGATTATTGCCTTTTGTAAAATGGAACCTCCACAGACTAGTCATGATTTGGCACAAAAATTTTTTGCTTTGTTGCTTGACTGGGAAATAAATAGGAAGGTTTTTTCTATCACATTAGATAATGCTAGTGCTAATGAGGTGTTGCATAAAATTTTGAGTGAGCAATTGAAATTGCAAAATAGTTTGCTTTGTAATGGTAATTGCTTTCATGTAAGGTGTAGTGCACATGTCTTGAATATTATTGTGCAAGAGGGATTAAGTTTTTAATTCTCAACTTATTTTATTTTATTTCTTAACTTATTTTATTTTATTTCTTACTTATGATGAATGACATATCAAATATGTTTCATGATATTTTAGGAATATGTGGATTATTTGAGCCACCATGTTAATGACACTATAAGGTCTGAATTGGACTTTTATTTAGATGAAGGGAATCTTGATCCAATTTTTTTTATAAGTTGGATGTATTGAGTTATTGAGGGATCGTCGAGATCGATATCCAAACTTATCTAAGATGGCTTGTGACATTCTTAGCATTCCAATCACAATAGTTGCTAGTGAGTCTGCCTTTAGTCTTGGTTCTCGTGTGCCAACCAAATATTGTTCCTCCATTCTTCCAGAGAATGTTGAGGCACTCATTTTAACTCAAAATTGGTTACATGGTTTTGAATTAACAAGTAACATTATTATTAATATTACGAAATTTATTTAATTATTTACTACTTTGTGTTTCAATATTATTAGTTAACACTTTTTTTTATTGAATTATAGATGGGGATAAAGAAGAAGATGATTTAAGAAAGAAAAATATTATGGATTTATCCATTCAAGATTCTAATATTGTAAATGGATAAGGAACACAAAAATGATAAATACAAGAAACTTATTTGTATATTTTTTGTGTTTGTTTTTTTGATGTCATTTGGATTGTATTGTACTTTTTATTATTATTTTGAATTGTCTTAAGTTTAACACCTTTTTTGGTAGCGAAATTTGCTTAGATTTGAATTACAAAAAATTTGTAATTTTTTTTATTTTAAAAAAATTATAATTAAATGAGTCAGTGAGCTAACCCGTTTACCCACCAACCCGTGGTGGGTTGGACCAGGTTCAAATTTTTTTGGCTCGCTAATAAATGAGTCGGGTTGGGTTGGCTTACTAAGTGACCAACCCATGGTAGGTCAGGCCAAATCAGGTCGGGTGACCCATTTTGACAGCACTAGTTAACATATTAATTTGATATACATTGAAATATATTAAATCAGATTTTGTATTATGATTATTATTTATTATTATTACTGTTGTTGTTGTTGTTGTTAGATATATTATCTTTATCTTTTACTTTTAGTTAGTTTGTTATTATTTTTTATTTGTACTTTGGGCTTAGCCAATATTTCTTCTGTTATAAATAGAGGACCTATGTGTGTATTCAACACAAGAGACATTGACCTCATATATAGTTTTCACTATATTCAACATGGTATTAGAGTTTGTTCTTTTGAGGATAAAATTTTTTGTTGCCTCTACAACTACACTCACTGTTGTCAGTGGCAGGATTATCTACTGCTACCGGCGCCGCCATCATCTACCATTGGCACTACTGAAGTTCTAGTTTCAATCGACGTTCACATGGTTTTGATCGTCTCGGCTAGGAGACCACTATGTCATTAACTACGCCTTCATCAAAGCTCTTATGCCCTCTCAACGCCTTTTGAAGTTATGGATTTACTCCTTTTTTCCCCTTTTAGGTTCGTCATGCATTGTCGTACGTCTTGTCTCCTCTCTGACAGCTATTTAGAGCATCATGTTGCTCTTTTTCCTTTTTTAAGTGTCTTGATTAGAGAATCTTGGATTTTTATGATTTTTCTCTCCTGTTCATCCATGGTTTCTTCTACTGTCGTCTTTTCTGATCTCCCTTTTATCACCATTGCGTTTGACTTAGCCATATATGTTTTTTTCCCATGAAAAAGGTGTCTTTTGTTAGTTTATTTATAGCCATGGTGGCTCTCCAATAATGACCTATTTATCCACTGAATGTCAACCATGCATTCCTCAACTATGATTTTCATGAAGTTACATGAAGCAACCTCCCAAATTTTTTGTTTAGGAAGAGTCTTTCGGGTTGGTATTTCGTCTTGCAAATCATTAGCATTTGGTGTCACTCGAATGCAAAAACAGATATTTTCACTAAGTCTTTATGGATTATATTAGTAACAAGTTTGAAACATATGAGTTGTATGAACTAGTTTAAGGGAAGTATTAGATATATTATCTTTATCTTTTATCTTTAGTTAGTTTGTTATTATTTTTCATTTGTAGTTTAAGCTTAACCTATATTTTTTTTATTATAAATAGATAATCTTATGTGCATATTCAACACAAGAGACACTAATCTCATATATAGTTTTCACTATATTCAATAATTATTATTATAATTAGGTTTAAACCCTCAAATGGTCCTCATATTTGTAGAGGAATCTTAAATGGGTCATCTTGTTGAAAACGATCTCAATTGTGTCTTAATTATTGAAAAATCGTAAAAATTAAACCCTTTCCATTAAGTGTTGATAGACGACGTCAAAGTTTGCTTATATGGTGATGTTGATCTAAATGATTTTATTACGTGGAAAATTTAAATTATGACTTGTAATTCCCCACCCAAATTAGGATTCTGATATAGAGGGAGATTATTATTATAATTATAATTAATAATATTTAACATAATAATATTATTATTAATGTTATTCATATTAATATTATTATTATTGATCTTATATTACTTCAAATTCAAAATAAAATAATTGTAAAAATAATACTGAAAACAATACTAATAATAATAAGGTTTAATATATATTTTGGTCCCTCCTTTGGGAGGGTTTGTTCAAAGTGGTCCCTCCTTTTTTCAAAAGTTCACTTTAGTTCTAGTTTTTGCAAAAACTGTTCAAGTTGTCCTTTTTGGTAACAGCGTTAAGTTCACTAACGGCAGAGCTGCCAGGTGTGTAATGTTTGATGATGTGGCATTGTAAGTTGTTTTAAAAAATAATTAATTGTGATGTGGAATTTAATAAAATTAGGGTTAAAATAAAAATTGAAATTGGGATAATTAAGTAAAGTGATTTTGGTCAGATGCAAATTTGGGTAAAATCTGCGATTTTGATTGGGATTTTCTGGCAATTGGGATTAGGGTTCATCTTGATTGGGATTTTCTGGTAATTGGGATTAGGGTTCATGCTTGTGACCACTGCAGCACAGTGCGAATCGTTATTGCGAAAACTTTCGTCTTTGCAATCCTTTTCCGAAACCAAAAAGTTGCACGCATTCATGCTCACACTTGGTCTATTCTCCTCCTCCGAGCTTTGCTGTAAACTTGCCACAACATACGTGCAATGCCACCACGCTTCCTATGCATCCCACCTGTTTAAGAAGTCTGCAATTTCTTTTCTGTCTCTCCTGCTCCAACGAATTCCTTTTTTGCATAATTACACCTTCCTGAGCTTCAAATGTTCATGTTCTGTGCTGATTTTTTTTCTGGGTTAAATGCAGAGAGGCATATCACTTTTTAATCGAAAACCTCTAAAGGGTATTGAATTTTTGATAAGCAACAAAAAAGTTGGTAGTTCTCCAGAACAAGTGGCACTGTTCCTGAAGAACACAGCTGGCCTTGATGAGACCAAGATTGGTGACTATTTGGGAGAAAGGGAAGAGTTTTGTCTAAAAGTTATGCATGTGTATGTAGATTCCTTTAACTTCAAAGAGATGGATTTTGGTGAAGCTATTCGGTTTTTCCTTCAGGGCTTCAGGTTACCTGGTGAGGCACAAAAAATTGATCGCATCATGGAGAAGTTTGTTGAGCGCTACTGCAAATGCAACCCTAGTTCTTTTAGCAGTGCAGATACTGCCTACATTCTCGCTTACTCTGTGATAATGCTTAATACAGATGCTCAGTCACGATTTTATTTATCGTGTTTGGTGTTCATGATGTTTAAAGGTGCTTGATGAACCCTAATTGCAATTGCCCAGAAATTTCCAATTCGCAGATTTTACCCACATTTTTATCTGACCAAAATCACTTTACTTAATTACACCAAATTATCCTAATTTCAATTTTTATTTTAACTTTAATTTTATTAAATTCCACATCACAACTAATAATTTTTTTTAATATCCCTAATTCATTTTTTTATTTTACCCTAACTATATTCATTTACACGTCATCATTAATTATTTTTTAAAACAACTTACAATGCCACATCATCAAACATTACACACCTGACAGCTCTGTCGTTAGTGAACTTAACGCCGTTACAAAAAAGGACCAACTTAAACAGCTTTTGCGAAAAGTAGGACTAAAGTGAACTTTTGAAAAAAAGGAGGGACCACTTTGAACAAACCCTCCCAAAGGAGGGACCAAAATAGGTATTAAACCTAATAATAATAATAATAATAATAATAATAATAATAATAATAATAATAATAATATATTTTAATTTATATTAAATCAAGATATGCTGGTTAACATATTTTTTTAAAATTTTATTTTTAATTTAAAATGTAATAAATATATAATTTAATTGAATACTTTAATATAATTTAGTACATGTTAATATTTTAAAATATATTTAATAAACTAAAACAAATAAAAGATATTTAAGAAAATTATAAATAAATTCAAAAAATAAAAATAAAAAATTTAAAAAGTGATCAAATGGGTGATGTATTTGAAAATCAATTTGAAGTATCAACTAATTTCAAAATTTATTACTTTTTAATTAGATTTCGAAATTTATTGTATTTTTTAATTAAAATTCAAAATTTATTAAATTGTTTAATTGAATTTTAAAATTTGGTTAGTATCAAAACTCATTGCGTTTTTTAATCTGATTTTGAAACTTGTTGAATTTTTTAATTAGATTTTAAAATTCATTGAATTATTTTGAAATTCAATTAAATAAAGTGTAGTAGGTTAACAAAAAAGTGGTTGGTAAATGAGTGATGTAATTATAAGGAAAAAAAGAATTATCCTTGTGAGGAAAATATTCTAGAAAGTTAGAAATATAAGAAGAAAGTTGGAGATGCATAGAGAATACTCCGACTTTTACCTCAACGGCCTTAACGAAAAGCAAAGAGTTTCCCTCTTGCTTCTTGCACTCCCACAATTTCTAATTGCTTCTCCCTAATTAGTAACTACACCTTACACTAATAAAAACATATCAAAGTACCTTTCGTTGAGAGATAACGCAAAAAAAAGAAAAAAAAAAAACTCATTTTGAAAAGCTCGTCTTGAAATGCACATTGTTCTAGAAAACTCATTCGCAAGACATTTATGCTTTCCAATTTTATTTTTTTTTCAAAACTCTAGTTTCAAAAATCTTATTTTGGAAATTCTAGAAATCTGTATCCGAAATATTTCATGATATTAAATTAAATGTTTGTATTTCCTTATGAGAAATCAAAATTCATTTCTATTTTGGATCACAAATTTAAAAGTGAATAAATATAATCTTTGTAATTTAACAATATTAAAGATTTATATGTTAAATGATGCTTTAGACTATCATTTAAAATTAAATGTTTTGAATGATATAAACGATCAAATAAAAATATTGTTTAATACTAAAAAAATTTTAATTTTTGTTGAGTTATCTAAAAAGACTAAGTGTGTGTTCGTTTGTGAAGATTTACTATAGGTGCAGATTAGCGGAGATGGATTTGAATGAATTTTTATGTTCGATTGTGCGGATTTGCGAGCAAGTAAAAGCAATGATTTGTAGGATATATACTTTTTCTCATCCTCGTACATATGAGCGGATTTAAGATAGATGATTTGTAGAGAAATGTCATATTTAACCTCTCTGTAACACACTCATTCCGTAGTTATATAGTTATATTGTTTTTATTATGTTAAATGTGATTCTTCTGACATCCAAAACACTACACCTTTAAAAATAGAAATTATTTTTTATGTTTCTAAATTTAATTTTAATACTTAATTTTAATTTTTTACTCTTTATAAATATTTTTAAAATTAAATATAAAATTAATAAATAACATTTTATATTACTTTAATAATTAGGAGTATTTTTGTAATATTCAATTTCTACAAATTAAACTAATTTTTTAAATTTGTCACATCAATCAAATCATTCACTAATTCTCACAAACTTTACCCTCAAATCCACTCTCAATTACTCACAAATCCACTAAAAAAAACAACAAAAAATTTACTCTCAAATCCACTCAAATTCATTCAAATCATCTTCCCCAAATCATCTCCCTCAAATCTTACCAAACGAACACATCCTAAATGTATTCACGAAAATTGTATCAAAACTTGAGATAAAAACGAATTTCAATTTTGTGTGAAAATTTAAAAACTAAAATCATATTTAACTCCAAAAGATAAAAAAACACTATTTAGAGGGTAAAATTGTCATTTTAAAAATTTGGGGTGTGCAAAGAAATTATAGGATTACATGAAGTAAATGTTGAGAGTTTTTCTTATATACTCATGACGAACTTATTTTTATAAATTATTAAAAAGAAAAACCTTTTGGTCACAATTTGATATTGGGCTTTGGTCCTATATAAATTTATAAATTTATTAATACAAGACAAATTTTTATCACCTACAAAACTTTCTTCATGCACTCTTGTATAAAAGAAAATTCATTTGGTCTATTTTGATTGTGTAATTTAGAAATAAAAAATTATTTTTAAAATAATACAATCCAAAACGAAATGACCTGTACATTTTAATTCAGAAATCATTCTTTTTTAAAAAAGACTTCCGGATTATATAATCTGAAAGTTAAAATATTTTTAAATTATATAATCCAAAAACCAAAAATGACTTTTGGTTCGTGCACTTTAAAGGTTATTTAATAAAAAAAATCCGAAAATTATGTGGTTTTCAGATTATATGATTTGGAAAGTTTTTTTAACTTTCAATCTAAAAAAATTTAATAAAAAATTGCTTTTACATTGAAGAGAATAATCACATTGAAGTATGGGTTCATAAATATGAAAAAGGTCAATAGTTGAGTCATAATAATTAACATGGGTCAAAATCGAGATTCTCTTTACATTTGTTTGATTAATTATAAACTTTAGTTGTATTAATTATGTACTTTAGTTGTAGGATAGGCCTAGAACTTCATTAAGAAATTGGTTTATGACATAAGCATAGTTAACTATTTTTCGTATGTGCTAATTATCATTAAAGTGTAATTAAATAAGATAAGCTTTTAATCAAGTGTGAATTTGATGTTTCTTTTTATCTTTCATGCAAAACAAATAGTAATTGCATATTCTTACACATTTGGGAAAATCATGTGGCTTCTGAAGATATTCATGAATGAGAAAGGAAAGGGAAATGGGCATGAACACTGGCACGTGACTCACATACCTTTGACATTTTGAGTTTCCATAGCCAATAATTCTATGCACATTCAATGCCTCAGAGATAAATATACATATTATATACATAACATGCATCTTTGACCAAAAATAGGAACACTGCCGAATAAGACAACCTCAGTAGAACAACAGTGATATGCATGTCGGCCACAACCAAAGTCCATATCACATCAAAATTTTAGTTTTTATTCAAACCATTTAACGCCAATGCTCCATTCCACTGTTAAAGTATGTTTTCAAAGTAGATAATCATACAAGTATGATTCCATATAAAGTATAATAGACTCTAGCATATTAAAAATTGCATATAAACTCTCCCCCATTTTTTAGGGTGTAAGGTATAATATAAGTACTTCCATAAACACTCTTTTTAAGTTGACATCTTGTCTTCCCCTAACTTTTGGACTATATATATATCCCAAAAGATAAAAGAAACTCTCATTATATATTAAACTTAATTAAAAAATTATACGTATAGATTTTAAATTCCATCTTCATGCATGTATGTATGTATAGAAAATAGAAGCATGCATAATTATATCCTATTATTAGGTGTATCATGATTAATCGGCTCCAAGTATCGTACTCAAAGGTGTAACATACATTATTAATCATTTAATCAAATGGTCTAACATAGTGTTAATTATACAAACTTATTAATTATATATGCACTCAATTCATATAACAAATGATGGTAAAATGAACAAAATAATGAGATTACGCGTATGTGCGAAGTAATAGTTTGTTGCTTTAGAAAATTAATTTTGAACTGAAAAACAAACTACTTGGGTGCCAAAACTTTTAAATAAAACCTTCCAAGTGAAACTCTTGTATTATCAAATTCTTTTGAATTAATTGATGTGAAGAATGGGAGACCATGAAGCCGTGTCTTCAACGTAGGTCCAAAACAAAATTACTCAATTTCAATTGTTTTTATATGCATGCCAAACGCCCATAATCACGTGGTGGGAGGAGGTGTGCAACATGATTATGTCGAAAACATGAATTTGGAAGTCAAGTTCATTCATGGTCAACAATAAAGAAAGATATTGTTAAGTAGCATGCATGCAAGAAAATTATATATTTTATAAGTTTGATTATATTTCTCAAAAAGATTAATCCAAATTCTTTAAAAGTATTTATCCAAAGTTATTATCCAAAATTACAGGTAATAATTTGCTTAACTTAAAAGAACTTTAAAAAAATTTCTTTGTACTAATTAAAATTATTGTCTAATAAAAAAAATTTTAATTATTATTTTTTGTTCAAAATTTCTGCAATCCTTATCATTGTTTTTAGACTTGACTATCTATTTAAGGAATGTTTTTCCCAAACATATAGTAAAAATGTACAATATTTTAATTAGTTACTCTATTTGTACTTTTTATATGTAAATACTTTTGCGCATAAAATTGTTATTTGTTCTGTTTTTGGTTTCTCAAATGTAGGAAGAAATCAAACCGAAAAAATATTTTAAAAATAAATTCCACATAAACATATGATTTCTGTAGTAATAATAATAGTTTATATGTTACTATCTAGGCCATGATTATTACAAGAATTATAGTATATATATGCTACGGTTATTTATACGAACTAGGGATGACAAAAAAATCTACGCTTGTAGATATTTGCGACGGATATTTGATACTCGCGGATATTTACTACCTGAAACATGCAGATAGCGTGTATTTTAATACCCGCTTACAAACGGATCGGGTACAGGTATTATATTATACTATTCGTACCTGCGGATATTCGCTACCCGCAAAAACTAAAAGTAAAAATTTATTTTTTATTTTATTAAGTTAAATTTAATTAAAAATAACATTAATTTATATTTTACAAGGTTAAATTTAATTAAAACTGTACTATATGAAGTATACCGATTAAAATTAATTGTCATTTATGGATAATTAGCATGTATTAATAGGTCAGATTGACTTATTCTTTAAAAAGATACAGTATTGATTATTGATTATTTGGTTTAATTGCCTAAAAATATATTGCACTAATTAATAGGTCAGATACTCTTTACAAAATATATTGTATTGATTGATTATTGATTATTTTACACTAATGGTTAATCAATGGGTTTTTCTGTCACATGCCCTATAAATATACAATTAATGTATAGGTACATTCTTCCTCTTCAATCCTAATAAAATTTAGACCTCTTTATATCTTGAGTGTCGGAGTGTCTTCTACACGTCAACAACCCATCGGAGTGGATGGCATTCTCAGGAAGGATTGAAGATCAAAAGAAAACAAAGCAAAGAAGGACGACTGACCCTTAGACCAATTCAACCGAACCAAAAATTAAATTTTAATTTATATTTAATTTAATTTATATCATATTTTATATTTTTTTTTGTAATTATATTTAAATTTTATTTTAATAATTTATAAAAATATATTTTTTAAAAATTTACGGGTATCCGCGGATATCCGTAGGTTTTAAAATATCCGCGAATATTTTTTAAACGGGTATCCGTGCGGTAGCAGATCGAGTAGCAGGTGGATTTTTTTTTGTCGGATCTGGTTGCGGATAGGCTTTATCCGTACCCGACCCGACCTGTTGTCATCCATAATAGGAACCATAGCCTATTTCTTTGCACTTTTTTACAGTATTTTTATATAGTAATAATAGGTTATAGTGTTAAGACAAACATAGTCTATATTTCTTCTAAAAGTACGATTGTGCCTATTTGTTAGTTTTGAACTACTAAAGACTACAATTTTTGGGTAAACATAGTTTAGGTACACATAAGCTACAATTTTTATTAAAAAATAAATTTTAAGCTTTAGTTCTACAAAATTAATTTGTAAGGTGAAGTTTATACCTAAATATATATTTTAAATTAACCTTATCTTTAGTCAATGTGAGACTTTCAAAGATTTTTTTATTGACAGTAATTTATTAGATATAATAAACTACAATTTATAATCATAGTCTAAAAGACTTTTTTTTTACTATGGCATGATATACTATGATTCATTATTCTCAGTTTAACATAAAAAATAACCATAGCATAAGCCCTTGTAATAGTGAAACAAACAATATATTTGTTGTGTGAGTTTATTATAAAGTGAATTTAAATCCAACCTATGAAGTTTACCTTCATTCATATAGATTAAAAAATATTGCCAAGATAATCTATGATACCATAGTTTAAATTTAACTTCATTAGTCTTTAGACCTCGTATTTCTTTATGTGATTCAATTCTATTATCTAATTTTTCTTTGTTTAATTAAGTCCTCGTATTTGTAAAATTAATCCAGTTAAGTATTTTCTATTAGATTGCAAACATAACTATAACTAAGTCGAGTAGCTTGTGCATACAGTCGACTATGTCACTTCAATGCAGTTTTGAAAATATTTCTTTGCAAAAATACTCACAACATTGTTTTTGAAAATCTGTGCAAAGTCACAAGTTTTAATCGACTTGCTTCATAATGAAGTCGACTTAAAACATGCAGTTTTGCCACACAATATAAGTTCAACCAAGTGTATGTGGTTTGCTTTTCTAAAACGATATGTTATGCAATCATAGATGATATCTCATGTAGAAAACAGTGAATATGCACACATAGATAGAATCAAGACAAACATGTTCTTCAAGAATTCATACACAAGAAAGTTTTGAACATGTAACACATATCAGTACATGTGTTATTAATAATGCGTTGTCATCATAAAAAATCAGAAGCACTCTGAGATTGTAAGGTTTAGCTAAACCAGTGCTTTCCTTATCAACAATCTCCCTCTTTTTTTATGATGCATAACCATGATTAATAAAGAACCATGTTTGTACACAACAACTTATAAAATCATTCATATAATCAAATTGTATCAGAGCTCATATAATCAAACTGTATCAGAGCAAGTGATTAAATGAATTTATCAATATATCAGAGAAAACAAATGAAGTCTTTCACATATTCAAAACAAATATATCAGAGTCACAAAGACAACATATATACTTTGTATCAAACAGTATGAAGCAATCAATTATCAAAGCAAATAAGCAATCAAAACAATCAAAACTTTTCTCCCCCTTTGTGCATTAGCAAAAAAGGTATGCTCTATGATAAAGATATGCTGATAAATGATTTTCCAGAGATGCATCAATAAAAACATTAATCAATCAATGATGCTCCCCCTGTCACAGATCATCACATGATAAAGAAATAATCTCCCCCTAAAGTGTAGGCATGTGAAGTATCTAATCTATCATGTAATGCTCCCCTTGTCATTATGCATCTTTTATAATCAAAACCCAAATGCACAATGCAGTTTTCACAAATTTCAGAGCATATAACAGCATGTATTAGAATTGTATCAAGATTTGTAAACAGATCAATATATCACAGATACAATCAATCAACAATCTCACAATATAATCTCCCAAATATATCAATCAATCAAAAAGCAGAGATACATTGAAAGAAAACAATATAGAATATGGTCAAATAACAGAATAATCAAACTCCAAATCATGGAATTTATAACCCCTGTTAACCAATAGTCAATTGATCCATATTCTCAGTCAATTTGCATTTCTCTCCAAGTAAGTTGAGATTTCAGTAGTATGTCCAGAAGCAATGTTTCTTGTAAAACCTTTCAAGACCTTTTGAAGATCAAGCATTTTAGAATCATTTAAATTCAAGAAAGTAATACATATATATTTTGAATATGCAAAATAATTAATGTAATAGTAAATATATGCATAATCAACTTCATCAATCACAGAGTCGATTTTAATTCGATTCAGACAGATTCAATTATCAAATTAACATTGATCATAGTAAAACTAAAATTTGATTTCATTAGTACTTCAAAAGATATTACAATTGGATTAGAACACTAGACAGACAGAATGGCAAGTTAAGCCATTATCAAAATATACTAAGACAAAATGAGATAGCTATCAAACAAAGTTTAACTAGACCAGAACACACTGATGCTAGGACAACAAGCAAGATTTCCTAAGAGCCCTATGTTGCGTCAGAAAGATTCCATCGTATCCTCATCAGATGAACTTTCCTCTTCTTGCTATTGAGCAACACCATGTCTCTTGCAAACTTGTCAAACTTGTCATGTAGAATTCTGATTTGTTCAGCAGTGTATCTTTCAAAATTCGTTTCAAGGAAAAAGTTGGTATGATCTTCAATCACAGTTGGAGTACTCCTTGTGCTATACCCAGAATTATCTTCACCCATGAAGCTCCATCTATTTATGGTCTTTACCAAGCCAAGAGACATAACAGAGTCTTGGTCAAAAACATTTGAGGAGTTTCAGAAGCACTGCTCATTACTAATGTCCACTCCTTGTAGCACAAGCACTTTGCTTGTAAAAGAAACATATGGAAAATAAAGTGATCTTTTCAGTGCAACATTCTTCATGTGATCTTTTACAACTTGTAACCTTATGTCACCATTTACTAGAATAACATTCCTTACTTGAGCATTCATGGTTGGAGTGATCAACCAGTCCAAAATCTTTCGTTGTTCCATCAGTCTAAAGGTTAGGCTAGGGTAATAACACCAATCCGCTAACCCCTAATACTCCTTATAAAATTGATAAAGATCATGTATGGTAAATTAAATGGAATCCTTATCATCAGATGATAGATAGGAAATTTTCCTAGTTTAGTGACACAAACACGTGAATTGTTCTTGTGAAGAAACATCTTGGACCAGACGTGTTGAAGAACTTTGGCAAGGAAACTGAGTTCCTTGTAGGTTATTTCCTTGCTGATGTGCTCTTTTTTGAAATTTGAGTCATAGAGCACTATTTCAACACTTCCTTCCGCTTCATACGTGTTGTCTCACTCATCACAGTAATTGTTGTCTACTCTTGGACAATTGATTGTATCAGCGATTATTGTAGTGTTCACAACCATTTCTTGACCCAAAACATTTAAGACAATATCTTCTTTTCTGAGTTCTACATTGGTCAAGAACTGACGAATCAACTTAGGGAGAATGAGAGAATCCCACTCAAAGAAACGATGAATGTCGCAACGGTGGGCATCCAACGGAACATCAAATCCATGGGCTCTTAAATCTTCAAGGTATGTCCAATGCTCTAGGTATATCACGATTGGTTTGTCTTTAGTGCATGTGATAAAGGATCCTCTCCTAGCAGTAGTGAACACTTCATCAATAGTAAGGACTTCTTCGAAATGAGCGACCATGGTTGTAGAGTAGTTTATGGTGATTTTAGGTTTTGGGAATGAAAGGTCAAGAGAAGGATTGAGTAAGGGTTTGATAACTTTGACAACACAATGGATGTTTTAGTTTGGCATTTATGAAGTGAGGGATAAAGGTAAAGTCTTAGAATTATAATCGTTAGGAATTTATAATAAATCATCCTTGCATATATAATTCACCATGTCGGACAATGGATGACGTGGAAAGATGCATCCTACTTTTTAACCTAGACTATGTGTCATAGGTACCGTTGTGCTTTCTACTAGACGTGGCTTATCCATGTACATAATTATCTGTAGACGATCCATCTTAAACATTGTTAGGTATGACGTCGTTTAGACGATGAGTCTTTGACATTTGTCTCTAGACACTATACGAATTGTGATTGAAACATTAAGTTAAATCTACTCATTCAACGTTTTCCATGCTATGGAAGATTATTAGACAATTTGTTCAAGACGATTTGTCCTAGACCCTACACAATGTGTTCAAAAGGTGTGTTTTACGCATTAAATGTAACTAAAACAATATATCTGCTATCACATAATTAGCTTATGTTATGTAGCTCATGTCATATTTTTAAGCAATTTATATAAATATAAGGAATGACATTCATAACTTTCCTTCTAGTGTTTGTGATCCTATCCTTCATATTTCTTTCCGTTGTAGTTGCTCCCCATTTTTTATTCTCTCGGGTTGGGAATATGCACATTCCGTCTTTATGTATCACAAGAGTTCATTTGCTAGGTTCCATGAATGGAGTTTCCTTTCGATCGTCCGGAACATCTGCAAGTGGAACAATTTGAACTTTAGGTACCCATCTAGCTTTGGGTCCTCTCTTATTAGTTGTACTTATTTGTTTCTTTTTAGGCAGGGATTCATAAATAGATCTTTTAGTAGGTTTAGAGACATAATATGTATTATTGCTATTGTGTTTGAAACTTAGTTTTTGTGCAGGGTGCTTGCAATTTTTTATGAGGAGTCTTAAGCATTTGGTTCCTCCAAAATTTTTGTTCAAATCTTCAAGTAGAATGTCATTTTCACGTACAAGAGACTCAAGGCGTTTAGAGTCATTTGTAACTATTGTGTTTTCTACAAGCTTTTTATTTTTCAAACAATTTTATCATTTTCTCTTTCTGAGACATTTAGTTTACTTTCCAAATTGCAGACATTGTTTTTTAAAATGTTTACACTATTCTTGGATTATGTTAATTCAGTTTTTAAAATATCATTTTTCTTTTGAAATTCTTCTGTTTTGTTTCTTTATTTTTTGACAAGTTTTTGTTTGTCAGTCCATTTGCTTTTTGCAAGTAGCTCTCCCTCTTATCAAGAGGAATATAATTGCCATCCTCGACTACATCCACATGTCAAAGTGACAAGATTCAAAGAATGCAATCATTCTTTGTTTTTAGTATTTAAACTTGTCTTTTTTGAATAAAGGAGGACATTTAACAATGTAACCTTCGTTTTCCATGCCTTTGGATTGTTTCTTCGAGTCTTGTTAAGAGTTAACCCCGTAAGATTAGCTCTAATACCAACTGGAATAATTGGAAAACATTAGAAGGGGGTTAGTGTTGAGGAAAAATTTTTGCCTAAAAAGTCGTTTAACAACTTTGTTAAGGATTAGACAGTTTAGATAAGTTGTCAGACGCTTGATTAATGAAGTACTGTTTAAACCACAAGTTCAGGAATAAAAAAAATTTCAAGTGTTTTAACAAAGCTACAGTAGTGTTTTAAGAAAGACAACTCTTTAAGAAGGCGACATATGATAAAAGAACGTTTATCAATAATTAGCTTTGCAAATAAGCAACTACAATGTTTGTAGTTAGTATGTTTTGCAAAGGTGAGACAATAAACACACAATTATTTTATACTTGTTCACTCAACAAAGGTACGTCCAGTTCTCCTCTAAGAAATCTTAAAAGGTTCTAATAGATTTTCAATAAGGTTACATATGAGTATTAGTATCATTCTTGGTTACACTACTCAATCCTAGTAACAACTGTTACGCTAACTAGAATTAAGTATCACCTACTTCTACTTGTGTAGTATTCTTCACCACTCTTGGTATCCCCAGACAATCCTAGTATCTTCCTTATACACTACCTAGTTGAGTTTCACCCACTCCTGGTTTCCACTAGAAAATCCTGGTATCAACCTAATACGTTGCCTAGAACTCAGTTTCACCCACTCTTGATTTCCACTCGACAATCCTAGTATTAACCTGAAACGCTGCCTAGAACTGAGTTTCACTCACTCTTGATTTCCACTAGACAATCTTGGTATCAACCTGATACGCTACCCAAAATTGAGTTTCACCCACTCTTGGTTTCCACTTGACAATCCTAGTATCAACCTGATACATTGCCTAGTAATCATTTAACTCAATTGAGTTAATAAACAACTATTTCAATTCTCTTCAAAATGTGCAATCAATCAGATTGCTTACAAGTCTTAGACGATTACTCTCAAAGCGAGGACGTGTTTACAATACAACTCTATCTAAGAGATTATGTAGATTTTTCTCTCTTCTTACAAGTGTAAGCTTGTGATTCTATGAGGCTTTGAGTTTTCTTCTTTCTTTGGTATTTGTTTTACTTCTCAGATTATATCTTTCATGTTCGTGTGCCTGTTCTCTTAATCTTCTCTTCAAGGATCTTCTATTTATAGGCTTCATGAGAAAATATTTGTTAGGTAGTGCTTGTTTTCTATCTTAAGATCTTCATAGAATTTTCATAAGTAGCAATCATAGGTTAAAGTCAACTTGTCAGAGCAAACATGCCTTTTCAGTACTTTAATCAAAGTAGGTTATACGAATTTTTTAATGCGACTTTTGATGGTGAGAACATTCCATGAATGTATTCTTTGTTTCTAATGTCCACTTTGACTTGTATATGATGGAGCAGGTGGATTCTTGAAATAGGCAACTACAAAGAGTAGAGTAGATATGCATGCAAGGAGATATGTCCTTTTTCTGATCACTTTTGTTGTTTTGAAATGTTGTGCATTTAATACTCTTTAATGTGTGTTCAGAAAAATTATCTGTTTTTCAAGTTTTCTATCGTTCAAACAAGATTTGATCGTTTAAGCATTTCCAAAAAGATACCAAGTAATTCATAAAGGTTTCATCGTTGGATGAAATTATCGTTTTGTACAAGGTATCGTTTAGCCTATACAAGGCATTTACTAACAATGATTCATTTAGTGATCTTTGTTCAGTGTAAGAGCATGTTTAGGACAGTGTTATTCAATACATTTGTTTTTGGAGCATTGTTTATAACTTTTAGCGAGTTTTCCAAAAACATCATTTAACACATTATTTTTTCAAGATAGAGTGAGAGCTCATTCAACAAAACATATTGACACATTTTATGAGGATATCGTTTGATAGTGGTCTAGTAAGATATCAATGTTTTTAGTTAAAGCTTTTCTTTAAACATTTCGATATCAAAATGTTTTTAGTCAATGCTTTCACAAAGGTAATACTTGGTCAAATGTTCATTTTGTTTATCACTGTTTGTTAAACTTCAAAACATGAAGACGTTAGACGGTCCAGTCTTATAGACGACCTTTTCTTAATAGGTTTATGATTGTTATCAAGTATGCAATGTTTTAAATTAGTAAGGTGAATCCTACTAAATTTTAGATGTTACATTTTGGTATCAAAGTAAGTTGAACCTTAGGAGATTTGAGGGAAATGGGTGCTATGTTTTTGTTATGTTGGTTCTGTGTTTGTTTTAGTGATAATTGTTGAAGAGTTTAGAACAATCCATCGTTAGAATGATTGTAGGGATTGGTAGTTGGTTATGTTATTTTGGAAAAGTATAAGTGTCTATAGAAGTTTTGTGGGAGGTTTTGCAAGGTTGATAGCTTCTTTAACATGGTTGATACAAAAAGATCATTCTTTTAAGTGGACAGAAAGGTGTGAGGAGAGTTTTAAGAAATTTGAAGAAGAGATTGATCAACACCAACAGATTGGGGTGTGTTAATGCAGGTGAAAAAAATACAGATTTATACTTCTCAACACTTAAAAGTTGTGAGAGGAATTGTTCTACTCATGACTTAATGATTGTTATAGTAATGTTTGCTTTAAAATAATGGATACATTATCACTATCCAAAGTTCAAAAGATAACATATCTATGGTAAAATTTAATTATTATTACTTTAATATTTGTTCTTTGATTGGTGTATTATAATTTTTATTACTGCATAAAAAAAATATTTCATTAAAATTAAAATTAAAAGAATGAGAGTAAAGAAACCGTTTAGAATATTTTCAATTTGAATATATATCTATTTTCTTTTTTTAATTATTTTAAAAACATTTTTAAATTTTATCAACTTTATTTCATTAACATTTACAAGTTTTGATAAATATTTTAGTTATCATGAAATTTTATTTCATACTTTATTTTGAAATATATACAATTATAATTTTTTTCTAAATATTTAATATTGAAGAAATGAAAATATACCATTTTGATATTAAAAATTTGATAATATTATGTTTTTTTATAAAATTTTATTATTTAAGTAAAAAAGTAAGCTACGGACATGTGTATACTCCTAACTAAAAAAAATAGAAAAGTGACAAAAAGATTTATATTTATTAGATTGAATATATATATATATATATATATATATATATATGAGAATTTTATTTTATTAAATAAATATGTAATAACGAAAGAGTCTAACTCGTTTCATTATTATATCTAATCTTAATTGAATAAAATATTTTATTCTCTTTTGACAATATATATTTATATTTTATTAAAACTGGTTATTTTTTAATATTAATACTGTCACGTCCCATTTAATTCTTTAAGTGACGTCCGTGTGTCACTCTCTCGCAGCGTCCGGTGAGCTGTAGTGGGAGACAAACTCTGCGCAGCATTAAATTCCCCAACCTCGGGAAGCGTCCGGCGGCAAAGAGAAGAAGGAAGATCTTCGGTCAGTGGGATCCAGGTGGCGCGTTATGAGTAGACGGACGTTTTAGTGGAAACCACGTGACGGCCTGAGAGCAAACCGACCGTTCGGTTTTGGAGGTGTATTTAAGGTAAGCAGAAATACCCTGACACCACTTTTCTACATGCAATCTTCTTCTTCTTCCTCAAACTCAGTTTTCTGAAATTCCAAATTCTCCTCCTTCTTTCTAAAAGCTTAAAACTTCTCTCTAGAATTATTAACCTAAACACTGTTCCGATCATCAACCACCTTTCAGAATTTTTACTCCTACTGTCAAGGCCTTTCATTTGCACCGATCAGTTTTCCGGTCAGAGCTCTTTGGACGGTCGGTCAATCTCGTAGTTGAATCTTAGAAGTCTAGCTGGAATTTAGAGGTAAGGGAAGCTTATAAAATTTAATTTAGATTTTCTGTATGTTTTGCATGTGTGGTTGATTAATGCATGTTTGATATATGAAGTATATGGTTTGAATTTTATGATTGGAATATGTTGAGTATGAGTATATGATGATTATAAACTTAGAGAAAATGTGAATCTGAGACCGAAGGTCATTAGGACCGTTCGGTTTTCCCTTAAAACGACATTTTATACTATTGTATCAAAACTTTAAGGACTTGCTTATTCAGTCTTAACATTACATCTATTACAGAACGTTCGGTCTTATACTGAGTGTTCGCCTTTAAACGTATTCGGTCATAGATCGACTACTTATCTTCATATTGAATATGTTTATTATAGTAGCGGTCGTTCTCTTTGAACGTTCGTTTTTATACTAATAATGTTTCTTTGAAAGTACTTAGTCATAAACTGAGGACTTGGTTTCATATTAATAACTTTTATTGTTTATAACGTCCGGTCTTATACTGACGTTCGATTTGGGGTTGCTTAGTCATTCACTAAGTATTTATTCACATATGAATTGTATAGGACGGTCAGTCATACACTGAGCGTTCGGGTTATATCAATGAGGTTTATTAAAAGTGCTAAGTATTACACCAATAACCAACATTTAAGAACATTCGGTCATAAACTGTACGTTCGGTCATTCAAGTGATCAGTATTAGACTGACACTCGGCTTATGAAGTATTCGGTTTCACTGTTAACATTATTCTTCCTGAGAACGTCCGGTCATGTAAAGTACTTGGTCATAGATCTAGTGCTAGGTTTTTTTGAGATGTTTGATCAGCAACTATTCGGTAGGGAGTATCGGTATTCTTCTTAAAAATCTTAACAAATTGTGAATAATAACGAATGACGAATATGTTGAAGTAAGAGAATTCCACGGGTGGAATGTCTCATGAACTCGGAATTGATTGGTAAAGTATGAATGTGGGAATGACTCAGGCGTTGTCCTTGATCCTGATATTCCGTGAGGACGTTTTCTCAAGTAGAGAGAGGTCGCTCATGCGTGGGAATGGCAGGAAGTCCGCGGTTATAAGAGTAAATAACCGTTTGAGGGCTAACCTCGGGCGGCAGCTGGAGAAACAGTTACTACACCGCCCGGGTGCTAGGGACGACCGAGCTACATGTTCATACCGTCCGGACAGTGTCTTATGGTCGGTCTTGAGTATATGAATGACATGTTGTATGATTGAATTGGTTGCATTATATGTTTTCTTGCATGATGATTTGATAAGTTAAATTTACATAAGCTTACCCTTATCTGTTTTGCCTTGTGGTTATTGTCGTTCGGTATCCGACCGTTTGGCTTTTCTCTTCTTGGCTGTGATCATCCTTTGGATGTGAGCAGAGTACACTTTGGAAGCGGCGTTGGAAGAAACTCTGGAGGACGTTATGCCGGTCGAAGAACCTGTGGAAGTCATGCCAGAGAATTGTGCAGGACCGTCCGGTCCTTAGTTTTAGGCTTTCCCTTTTATCCTTGTAAATTGTAAATGTATGACAATCGCACCTCTTTAATGTTGGCCTTTCGGCCGTTGTTTTGTATTCGGGACCGATCGGTCTACTTTTGTAAAGGATGTATATATATATGATCGTTCGTTTTAAATTCTTATTTTATCGTTCAGACTTCTTTATTCATCACTGTTCTCCATTATTATTTCTGTTAACTCCTAAAATAAATTATGGCTTTGGTTATATTTATTGGGATGTTACATTAATGGTATCAGAGCAGTTTCTTTCTTAGAATGCCTGTAGGTTATGAGTATACCATGCTTATTGCTACGTACTCTAATGTTCGGTCAGAATTCTCTGATTTCTTGTGGACTAACGGATTCCTTTTTCTGATTAAAAACAGAAGATGGCTCCTAGACCACCCCCTCAACCGCTCGCTAGAGATCCGTCCGGCGAAAACAATGTGCTGGAGTCAGTCTTGGCCGCACTTCAGCAACAAAATGCAAATCTCATTCAACAAAACGCCAACCTCGCTCAGCAGAACGCCCTGGCTCTGCGGAATTCAGAGGCCGCCAGAGTTGCAGCAGAATCAACTCAAAGACAGATAATGGATATGCTGTCAAGCGGTATACCCTCGGCCAGACCGTCCGGTTCCTCTTCGAACAATCAAACCGAATGGAGTCTGGAGAGTTTTCTTCAGCACCGTCCGGCCAAATTTACTGGGAAGTGTAGCGCTGATGAGGCCGATCATTGGCTTCGTGACATGGAGCGAATTTATGACGCCAAGAGATGCGGGGACGAAAACCGTCTGGCCTTTACCGAGTACTTGCTGACTGGAGAGGCCGGTCACTGATGGAGCAGTACTAAGATGTTACTGGAAGACGAGCGTATTCCTATCACTTGGGAAATGTTCAAGCAGAGATTCTATGAGGAGTACTTCCCAAATAGCGTCCGGTTTGCTAAAGAGGTGGAATTCCTCCAACTCGTCCAAGGGGGGATGTCGGTTTCCGAGTACGCCAATCGGTTTAAGCAGTTAATGAGATTTTACTCGATGAGGATGAGCGAAGAATGGCAGTGCCGGAAGTTCGAAAATGGGCTTCGGGAAGATTTAAAGCCGATCATTGCCAGTCACTGTATTCAGAAGTTCCCTGCCCTAGTGGAGAGGGCAAAAGTGTTGGAGAAAAATTTGATGGATGCTGAGAAATGTAAGAAGCAGCAACAGTTGAGTTCTAGGGGGCCTATTGTTGCAAGGAACTCCTCGGGTCCCCGGACGACCCCATACTCCCGACCCCAATCATCGAGCTCTTCTACATTGGCCATTCGGCCTGTTAACTACGCCAGACCGCCCGGTCAACCTGGAAGCGTGAGTTGCTTCTCTTGTGGAGGTCCTCATTACATGCGGGATTGTCCCAGGCAAGGGAATACCAAATTTTGCGTCCGGTGCAAAAGGAATGGACACCTGGAAAGGGAATGTAATATGGGTAGCCGAACGTTTTCCAGGCCACCGCACGCTGGGAGGTTTCAACCGAGCGGTGGCCGAGCTCAAGCAGCAGGACGAGTGTATGCGATAACGGGGGCTGAAGCGTCCGGCTCAGGTAACCTCATCATCAGCACTTGCTTATTGTATGGAATGTCTTGCTGTGTGCTTTTTGATTCGGGGGCAACACACTCCTTCATCTCGAAGGCATGTGTTGATAAGCTGGGAATAGCCGAGAGTGAGATGCAGCTTGACTTGGTGGTGTCAACACCGGCAGCTGGTGAGGTTAGGACGTCCACTGTATGTGTGAAGTGTCCTATTGAGGTAGAGGGGTACAAATTCAAGGTAAATCTTATATGTTTACCTCTTCAAGATCTAGAAGTCATTTTAGGGATGGATTGGTTAACCACCAATCGCATTCTTATTGATTGTGGGAAGAAGAAGTTGATTTTCCCGAGTGAAGAAGAGAAGCTCACAGTAACGCTCGGCCAGATTAGAGAAGATTTGATTGAAGGCGCTATGAGTTTCATCATCTTTACGTATATGGACGTAAGCGGATCAGACCGTCCGAATCTGAACCGTCCGGTCGTTGAAGAATTTATGGACGTTTTTCCGGACGAAGTTCCAGGTCTACCTCCACACCGAGAGGTCGAGTTCTCCATCAACTTGATCTCAGGAGCCGGTCCGGTATCCATTGCGCCGTACAGAATGGCTCCGGCAGAATTGGCCGAGTTGAAAAAGCAGATTGAAGATTTATTGGAGAAGAAATTCATTCGGCCAAGTGCGTCGCCTTGGGGAGCGCCCGTTCTGTTGGTTAAGAAGAAAGACGACAGCTCTCGGCTTTGCATAGACTATCGGCAGTTGAACAAATTGACTATCAAGAATAAGTACCCACTGCCGAGAATAGACGACCTGCTGGATCAGCTTCATGGAGCCTCGGTTTTCTCCAAGATAGATTTGAGATCCGGCTATCATCAAATCCTGGTCAAGGAAGATGACGTCCAGAAGACCGCCTTTCGGTCTCGGTACGGCCATTACGAGTACGTAGTAATGCCGTTCGGTGTTACCAACGCTCCTGCGATCTTTATGGACTATATGAACCGTATCTTCCGGCCGTTCTTGGACAAATTCGTGGTGGTATTTATTGATGATATCCTTATCTACTCCAAGAACCGAGCGGAACATGAAGATCATTTGAGAATGGTTCTTGGTGTGCTAAGGGAGAAGCAGCTATATGCTAAGTTGTCCAAGTGTGAGTTTTGGATGGATCAAGTACAGTTTCTTGGGCATGTGACTTCGGCCGGCGGAATTGCTGTGGATCCGGCCAAAGTATGAGCGGTTCTGGAATGGGAAACACCTCGTTCGGTTTCAGACGTTAGGAGTTTCGTTGGGTTAGCCGGCTACTACATAAGGTTTATTGAAGGATTCTCTAAGATAGTAGCGCCCTTAACTCAGTTGACCAGAAAAGATCAACCGTTCGTCTGGACCGACCGGTGTGAGTCCAGCTTTCAGGAATTAAAGCAGAGATTGACGAACGCTCCAGTCTTAGTAATTCCGGACGTCAACCAACCGTTCGTCGTGTTTTGTGATGCTTCATATCACGGTTTAGGTTGCGTATTGATGCAAGAAGAGAAGGTCGTTGCCTATGCCTCTCGGCAATTGAAGGTTCATGAGAGGAATTACCCAACTCATGATTTGGAATTGGCGGCCGTAGTGTTTGCTCTTAAGATTTTGAGGCACTACCTATATGGCGCTCGGTTTCAGGTGTTCAGCGACCACAAGAGCCTCAAATATCTATTCGACCAGAAAGAGCTGAATATGAGGCAAAGAAGATGGATGGAGTTCTTGAAGGACTATGAATTTGATCTACAATACCATCCGAGAAAAGCAAACGTGGTAGCGGACGCTTTGAGCAGAAAAACCGTCCATATGGCAGCAATGATGGTTCAAGAGATGAAACTGGTCGAAAGCTTCAGAGATCTAAGGCTGCAGTGTGAACTAGAACCGACCGGTATTCGGTGTTGTTATATGCGGCTGTCAAGCAATATAATCGATCGGATCAGAGAAAGGCAGGCGTTTGACGAAGAATTACAGAAGATTAGTAAACCGCACGGTGTGCCACCCCACCAGGACTTCAGTGATGGAACGGACGGCTTATTAAGATATAATGGAAGAACTTGTGTTCCAAATGATGACGAGTTGAAAAGAATAATTCTGGAAGAAGCTCATCAAAGTCGTCTGAGTATCCACCCGGGTATAACTAAAATGTACAAGGATCTTCGAATGAGTTTCTGGTGGCCAGGAATGAAACAAGATGTCGCTCAGTTTGTGGAGTCCTGTCTAACCTGTCAAAGGGCTAAGATAGAATATCAGAAACCGAGCGGTCTTTTACAGCCGCTAAAAATACCCAAGTGGAAGTGGGACAGCATCGCTATGGACTTCGTGACTCATCTGCCCCGAACGGTCAGACACCATGATGCGATTTGGGTAATAGTTGATAGGCTGACCAAGAGTGCACACTTCCTTCCTATCAACTTGAAAATGCCTATGTCCAAGCTGGCTCAGCTATATATTAAGGAAATCGTCCGGCTACACGGAGTGCCGTCCGGAATAGTGTCAGACCGAGACCCAAGGTTCACATCTCGGTTTTGGCAAGCGCTTCAACAAGAAATGGGAAGCAAACTCCAAATGAGTTCTGCCTACCATCCACAAACGGACGGTCAATCTGAGAGGACGATCCAAACTCTTGAAGACTTATTGAGAACCAGTGTTCTGGACCACTTAGGAGTTTGGGATGAAGTTTTACCGTTAGCTGAGTTCACCTACAACAATAGCTTCCATTCAAGTATTGGGATGGCACCGTACGAAGCTCTTTATGGGAGAAAATGCCGAACGCCCCTTTGCTGGTTTCAAGAAGGGGAAGCAGTATTGACCGGACCGGAGATCGTTCAGCAGACGACGAAAAAGGTGAAGTTGATTCAGGAACGGCTTAAAGCGTCTCAAAGCCGAAAAAAGTCTTATGCCGACCGAAGAAGGAAGCCATTGGAATTCGCCGCAGGAGATCATGTGTTCCTCAAACTGAACCGTACGACCGGTGTCGGACGAGTCGTTCGACCAAAGAAGCTATCTCCCCGATTCCTTGGTCCATATCAAATACTAAGGCGTATTGGACCGGTCGCTTACGAGCTAGCTCTACCTCCTCCTTTGTCCAACCTTCACCCCGTATTCCACGTCTCACAACTTAGAAAATATATTGCCGACCCTTCACATGTACTTGAAGCCGACCACATTCAACTTAAGGAAGATTGTTCCGTGGAAGTTCAACCGGTAAGAATTGAGAAGAACGCAACCAAGCGACCGTTCGGTAAACGCACCACTCTTGTTAAGGTTATCTGGGATGACCGAACGGACGATGTCACTTGGGAGCGTGAGGAAGTCATGAAGGAAGCTTATCCGCATCTGTTTGAAGGTACGTCCAAATTTTCGAGGATGAAAATTTTTATTTGTTGGGGGGATTGTCACGTCCCATTTAATTCTTTAAGTGACGTCCGCGTGTCACTCTCTCGCAGCGTCCGGTGAGCTGTAGTGGGAGACAAACTCTGCGCAGCATTAAATTCCCCAACCTCGGGAAGCGTCCGGCGGCAAAGAGAAGAAGGAAGATCTTCGGTCAGTGGGATCCAGGTGGCGCGTTATGAGTAGACGGACGTTTTAGTGGAAACCACGTGACGGCCTGAGAGCAAACCGACCGTTCGGTTTTGGAGGCGTATTTAAGGTAAGCAGAAATACCCTGACACCACTTTTCTACATGCAATCTTCTTCTTCTTCCTCAAACTCAGTTTTCTGAAATTCCAAATTCTCCTCCTTCTTTCTAAAAGCTTAAAACTTCTCTCTAGAATTATTAACCTAAACACTGTTCCGATCATCAACCACCTTTCAGAATTTTTACTCCTACTGTCAAGGCCTTTCATTTGCACCGATCAGTTTTCCGGTCAGAGCTCTTTGGACGGTCGGTCAATCTCGTAGTTGAATCTTAGAAGTCTAGCTGGAATTTAGAGGTAAGGGAAGCTTATAAAATTTAATTTAGATTTTCTGTATGTTTTGCATGTGTGGTTGATTAATGCATGTTTGATATATGAAGTATATGGTTTGAATTTTATGATTGGAATATGTTGAGTATGAGTATATGATGATTATAAACTTAGAGAAAATGTGAATCTGAGACCGAAGGTCATTAGGACCGTTCGGTTTTCCCTTAAAACGACATTTTATACTATTGTATCAAAACTTTAAGGACTTGCTTATTCAGTCTTAACATTACATCTATTACAGAACGTTCGGTCTTATACTGAGTGTTCGCCTTTAAACGTATTCGGTCATAGATCGACTACTTATCTTCATATTGAATATGTTTATTATAGTAGCGGTCGTTCTCTTTGAACGTTCGTTTTTATACTAATAATGTTTCTTTGAAAGTACTTAGTCATAAACTGAGGACTTGGTTTCATATTAATAACTTTTATTGTTTATAACGTCCGGTCTTATACTGACGTTCGATTTGGGGTTGCTTAGTCATTCACTAAGTATTTATTCACATATGAATTGTATAGGACGGTCAGTCATACACTGAGCGTTCGGGTTATATCAATGAGGTTTATTAAAAGTGCTAAGTATTACACCAATAACCAACATTTAAGAACATTCGGTCATAAACTGTACGTTCGGTCATTCAAGTGATCAGTATTAGACTGACACTCGGCTTATGAAGTATTCGGTTTCACTGTTAACATTATTCTTCCTGAGAACGTCCGGTCATGTAAAGTACTTGGTCATAGATCTAGTGCTAGGTTTTTTTGAGATGTTTGATCAGCAACTATTCGGTAGGGAGTATCGGTATTCTTCTTAAAAATCTTAACAAATTGTGAATAATAACGAATGACGAATATGTTGAAGTAAGAGAATTCCACGGGTGGAATGTCTCATGAACTCGGAATTGATTGGTAAAGTATGAATGTGGGAATGACTCAGGCGTTGTCCTTGATCCTGATATTCCGTGAGGACGTTTTCTCAAGTAGAGAGAGGTCGCTCATGCGTGGGAATGGCAGGAAGTCCGCGGTTATAAGAGTAAATAACCGTTTGAGGGCTAACCTCGGGCGGCAGCTGGAGAAACAGTTACTACACCGCCCGGGTGCTAGGGACGACCGAGCTACATGTTCATACCGTCCGGACAGTGTCTTATGGTCGGTCTTGAGTATATGAATGACATGTTGTATGATTGAATTGGTTGCATTATATGTTTTCTTGCATGATGATTTGATAAGTTAAATCTGGAGGACGTTGTGCCGGTCGAAGAACCTGTGGAAGCCGTGCCAGAGAATTGTGCAGGACCGTCCGGTCCTTAGTTTTAGGCTTTCCCTTGTATCCTTGTAAATTGTAAATGTATGACAACCGCACCTCTTTAATGTTGGCCTTTCGGCCGTTGTTTTGTATTCGGGACCGATCGGTCTACTTTTGTAAAGGATGTATATATATATAATCGTTCGTTTTAAATTCTTATTTTATCGTTCGAATTTCTTTATTCATCACTGTTCTCCATTATTATTTTTGTTAACTCCTAAAATAAATTATGGCTTTGGTTATATTTATTGGGATGTTACAAATACAACCTAATTAAAATTATTTTAATTCTATACTTTTCTTGATACATTTAATTCAAAGTGTTTATACAACCAAAATACATATTTAAGTTTTTACTCCTTCCAAACCTACTTATAAACAATTTAGTTTGGAAGCATTTCATACGTCTTACATCTTAATTAATTTAATCTACACTTTTCTATATGAAGAAATGAAATTAAATTAAAATTAGAAGAAACAATAATGAGAATAAATATTGGTATATAGTGGAATTAATTAAGGACTAGTTTTGAAGGGACCCACTCTGCAGAAGATGTTGGAACATGGAAGGTAAGTCAATATGGAAACCTCTTCTTAAAGTTAACATCCAATTCCAACCAAAGCACAAACACACACACACTGCACATTCTAAACCTCTGAGTGAATCATTCGACGATTATTAATGGATAAAGTGACACAAGCAACTGACAAACATAACCGATAACCAAGTGCCACCCTGCACTACTTACAATTCCTTTAACCCCCAACTCTTGCTTTGCTTCAAAGCCCATTATTATTCGTTTACTTACCCTTTCTTCTCTTCTTCATCGTTCTCATCAAGCCACCACTTTTTGCATAACCTTTTGATCAAAGTGGGAACAACATAGAATGGTAGTGTGATTCTCTATTTTCTACTTCATGGATAAGTACGAGGCTGTTAAGGAATTGGGAGCAGGCAATTTTGGGGTGGCCAGGCTTATGAGGAACAGGGTCACCAAGGAGCTCGTAGCCATGAAATACATCGAGCGTGGCCCAAAGGTTTCTTCTTTTATACAATAGTTCCATCAATTTATGACTTTTTTTCACAACCATTTTGTGTTTTTACTGTTAAGGAGTTGAAGAGATGGTACCACTTGAATTAAGCATAAATGAAGAAAGAGGAGACTTGTTTGTATTTGCCTATTTGTTAATTAATTCCCCTGTGATTTGTTGTCTTTACTGTTTATTAAATGAAAGGCTTAAACTTTAACTTGTGTTTTCTTTTTCTTCAACTTCAATTTTCAGATTGATGAGAACGTGGCAAGGGAGATTATGAACCACAGGTCCCTTCGGCATCCCAATATAATTCGTTACAAGGAGGCAAGGAATTTAATTTACTTCTTTTATTTAACATGCTGGATCACTTTGTGTTGAGCACTAGCACTGCACATTAATGAATTATTTGCTGTTTCTTTTCTTCTATAATGGAATGTTGCTTTTGCAGGTGGTTTTGACTCCCACACATTTGGCAATTGTGATGGAGTATGCAGCAGGAGGAGAGCTCTTTGAGAGGATATGCAGTGCTGGCAGGTTCAGTGAAGATGAGGTTAATAGCTTCACAAGCTTTGGTAATTTTCTCCCTTGCTTTTTGTTTCAGTATGTTATGTCTCACATTCCTTTGGTTGTAATGTTCAGGCTAGATATTTCTTTCAGCAGCTGATCTCTGGTGTCCATTTCTGTCATACAATGGTATGCTCATGCTCAAGTTTGTGGGAAAATCATGTTATTTGTCACTTATGCTCGTTTACTGTTCTTTTGCAGCAAATATGCCACCGAGATTTGAAGCTAGAAAATACCCTTTTAGATGGAAGTCCTGCTCCTCGGTTAAAAATTTGTGACTTCGGTTACTCCAAGGTATTGCAATTAGCATCATCCAGCTCAAAATTTCAGTTACCGTTAAAACATTTTTTAATGTTTCGTGTCTGTGATGTAGTCATCTTTGCTGCATTCACGACCCAAATCAACAGTTGGAACACCTGCTTATATAGCACCGGAAGTTCTTTCAAGGCGAGAGTACGATGGAAAGGTACTATATTAGCTTCGGATGGTTCTTTGGAGTTCCTTGCATCTTTCATAGTTTTGTTGCTTTGTTCTTCTGATATGCTACCAAGAATGAAGTATTTTTTGAGTATTTTTCATGCTCACTTTTGAACCAATGTTAATGATCATATGATGTACTTTCTGTTTCAAAATTTGTGTTAGTTGGCTGATGTATGGTCGTGTGGAGTGACTCTTTATGTCATGCTGGTTGGAGCATACCCCTTTGAGGATCAGGATGACCCTAGGAATTTTAGGAAAACAATTCAGGTATGCTTACTCCTTTTCAATACTGATTTGCACAATGTTTCTTATGTTATTTTTGCATCACTCTTATCCTGATTTCCTGTTCTATTCTACAGCGTATAATGGCTGTTCAATACAAAATCCCTGATTATGTCCACATATCTCAAGATTGTAGACAACTCCTCTCTCGTATATTTGTTGCAAATCCATTGAGGGTATGTTATAATATTGCTTTAGGAACTCGACTTACACTTTCATTGCTATTTGGTTAGACTTGCAACTGATCAGATCATGTCATATCATGTGTTCCATGCCTCTTTTATTGTCTAAAGTATATATATTTTTAAGTATTAAAGTTACTTTTCAACCTTTCGAACCATTTTGCTAATGAATAGAAAATACTCAGAAGATACGTTTCTGATAAAATACACCATATTGCTGGTTCAAAGTTATACCTATAGAGGAAGTTTATACCCAGCCTTTATTTTATCTTCTTCGATAGGTATGATTGGAGTGTTTCCATTTCTCTTTTGACTGTTATTTGTATCTTATATCCGCAAGAACATTAATTAGACCTCTTTTATGTTCTTTTTACTTCTTTCCAAATACCCTTTTTTTGAGAGTTTGCATGAGTGTCAGGATAGGCTGATGTACAATTTTGAGGGAAGTTTTATCTCATTGTAATATTTTCAGATTCAAAAACTTGTTGTACTTGTTTTCTTAAATTTGGTGATGCCATGTACAATTTTTACTGGCTATATATTTTAAGGGGACATTTGCTTGTATTTTTATTTTATGTTTTGAAGTTTTTGAATAAAAAAATTTCAAGGAAAATAAAAAACAAAAGTAAACGTCCCCTTAGTTATTTTACAAGAATTTGATTCTATCCTTTTTAATCAAAGTCTTTCTGTGGTTTTTGAATCTTACATTCCTTCTTTGAATGCTCTATTTGTGTCTTTAGTTCAGTCTGCTGTGGCTTTACACGTCCTTGAAGCAAAAGACAAGAGTTTAAATGTGATTTCTGTCAAACAAGATTCTCTTGAGAATATATCTAACTACTTTTGAAATGCTAACTGCTACAAAATATTCTTTTTTGTTTACAGAGAATTACTATTAAGGAAATTAAGAATCACCCATGGTTTTTGAAGAATCTTCCAAGGGAGCTAACTGAATCAGCTCAAGCTATTTATTACCAGAGGGACAGTCCAAACTTTCACCTTCAAAGTGTGGATGAGATAATGAAAATTGTGGGAGAGGCAAGAAATGCACCTCCAGTATCTAGGCTGGTCAAAGGTTTTGGTTGGGAAGGTGAAGAAGATTTGGATGAAGAAGTGGAGGAAGAGGAGGATGAAGAAGATGAGTATGATAAGAGGGTCAAAGAGGTTCATGGAAGTGGGGAATTCCAAATTAGTTAAAAACTCTGAAAATTCTTGTGCACTTTTTTAGAAGTCACCTTTTTTATTTTGTTTACCTTAAGCCAGTTATTTATCTGTATTATATTTATGGTTCTGTTCGTGTAATATATAGTTCGTGTATTACAATGATCGCTGTTCATGAGAATAATAGTTGTTTGATTACATTTGAAATTGACTTGACACTACAATAATTGTCTGTTTTTATCTGCAAGAGAATTTACTCAAGAATGCTTTCAGTGGATTCAATGAACAAGGCTACACTCAAAGATTAAGAATTAGAATCACATTGAAAAAAGTACTTGCATGTTACCATCTCTTCCTCAAAATATTAGTACCAAGCAATGGATCATGTTGATAAACGATGAATCTATTACACGTAAACATTACTAATCAATATATTCCAGTTTCCAGAGGTTATAACAAACATAAGAGAGAACAATTTTCTAGATCGCAAAATCTGCTAATTGCATTACTCATCATTTACATATGAAAACCCTCTAGATGTTGTGTATGCTATCTGTGTGGTGGAAATGATATTACTGATCTTGAATATGGATATTTAACCTCCTAAGCCAGATGGAATGGACAGTCATATGGAACATATCATATCTCTTTGGGGGCTCATTAGGCATAAAATGTCTTTGCACTTGTTTCACCCTTCTTTGCATCCTCAAATACTGGCTTTCTGAAATGCCCATGAGTATCTTTTTGATATTGGGAATTTCTTTCACAGCCACTTGAACTGAAAATGAATTCCAGTTCAAAACATCACTGAAGGGTGGAACATAGCTATCAGAAATCAAAACTGGCACACATCCTGCAAATATTGCTTCCACTATTCTAGGACTGGCAACTTCATAACCACTTGGGCAAAGGCAAAACTTGCTGCTTCTAAGCTTTGTGTAGTAAGACATTCCTTCAGGAATTTCCTCATAAACTTGCACATCTTGGTCTTTGTTTTTCCATGTATGCAGGAGCAAGTATCTTATATAGCCATGCAGGTGACCTGCAAAGAAAGCAAGGATAGTCCTTTGAGATGGTGGATACCCTCCCACTAGACCAGTGACTTCCCCGTCCATAAGTTTAATCTCTGCAAATGACACATCCTTTGCAGGCTTGAACCCTTCAGATGTATTTGCGTTGCAAAGAACCCTTATGGCATTGTTATACAAGAGATCCACGTAACTAGATACAACTGGACCCTGTACAGTATCCAAATAGTATTATTGCATAAAGGATAGTATTAACTCAGCTAATTTTGCCACATTCTTGATGTCAAATATATAATCAAAATAATGTAATTGAGGAATTCAGTTCATTTAGCAGAGAGAGCTCATTGCTTACCCAATCATGGCAAGAGAGCATGAAATGATCATGGCCAAGGGATCGATTCCAGAAGGGATGTTTATAGGATATAGTCCGTATGTAGTCTTTTACAACAACGCCAAGGGGATCAAGATTATAATTGGAGCCAAGATCATACACATATTCGACCAACATAACCACACTAAAGGGCAAATAATACACAAAAGCTTCATCTGGATCATAAGTACGATAGTGCCTCCCCTTTTCCATTTCATTTATGAATCTTCCCTCAGTGGCATATATGTCTTTGCTTAGACCATTATGGAACAACGGTGGCTCCCCTTCTTCATACACAAAAACCTTGAACACCTTTTCCATCTCTAAGTAACTCCTGTGAACAAATTACTATAGTTAATACAAACTAAAGTAAGATTATCTGCTAAATTTTCAAGGATGTTCAAGAACGTAGGTGGTTATCATGCATTAATTTGATGCATGAAGAAACTTATGCTGGACCAAAAGTATATATATGTACCTATGAAAGGCATTGGCGTTTCTGTAAATTGGACCTTGAGGAACATAGTCTGGATCTTGGAGGGTTGATGTCAAATTTCGAATTTTGCTAGCTTCTCTAATTGAATATCTTGCTTTAGCCAATTTTTCTTCAATTCTTCTTAACTTGTGACCTTTAAAGTTCTCTTTATCCGTACCTTTTTGCACAAACTTGGTGTCAGGCTTTTCATCACCCTAAAGACCAACCACGTAGTAAGAAAAAGAAAAGAATCCCCACAAAAGAAAGCATGAGAAGGTACACCATATTGAAAGAAAATAAATGATATGAAATAAAGACTTGGTCCTTTCTAACAAGTTGATTCAAGGAGATAAAAGTACTTCATTGAAAAATGCAGTTGGAGATGGAGTCTCTCCTTCATCATGTAACATTGAAGCTCTTCTATTTTCTGCATCCAAAGATGAAGTTGGTTGTACCCTCCGACAAACATGGGGTGTAGAGAAATTGGAAGCAAGAATACTCCGACAAGAAACAAGAACTAGTGAAGTTATGAAGAGAAGAGCCATAAAGTGAAGAGACAGAGAAGTGGATGAAGAGAAGCATTTGGTAGGATAAGCTCTCATCTTAATTTACAGTATATATCTTCTTGGAACTAGGAAGCATGCTCGATCAGTTCAATGAGAAGAAGTTGAGATGGTGAAAGAATGATGATAATATGTGGAGAGGGGATGCATTTCTTGGTGCAAGGAGAAAATAGATTCTTTACTGAAGAATTGAAGTATTCTTACGTACTAAGAGTAACGTAATATGGGGGAAAAAGCAAATATGTGTGTGCCTTTTAATAGTGACTGTGCAGTTTGCATGCATCCTTCACATCTCTGAATAAGTTGGTGGCTAATATATACAGAAGATAACATGAGAGATTCAAAATTAATTAACAGTTTATACATCTATGAAAAGCTTGTATTGTTTTTTATAAAAGAAAAATGTTTCTTTAACAGAAATAAATGGGAAAATCACCTTACTTATTCATTTATCTCAAAGTGTGGTGGTATATATACGAATGTATGACTGCACACATTATTTCCCTTAATTCCTACCTACAAAATCTGCTTAAAAGAATATTGACCCGATAAATGGATTACATGATTCTTGGCCAATCACATAATTTCCCAATATATCAGCAATCCACTATAGCACCAATCAGCCCAAGATATTAGCTATTAGCTTAACACCCTTTCAAGTTAGTGCATGCAAATTTTGGATGCCCAACTTGGGAAAAAAGAAATCAATTTGTCATTCTCGAGCGCTTTAGTGAAAATATAAACAAGTTGATAGAACTGAACGCACCAATTGAATAATAACAGAAACAAAAACAAACCCAAAACCGTGACAGACTGGACATGAAACGCACAACACAATTAAAACTAACAAAATTACAATTGTATCCCTTAGTTTTAAGTTTATCTAACAAAACTTCCCATAAACTTTAAAATCATCCTTCTTCATTATAAGTTCTTTAAGTTTTTGAAATGATGTGGTAGGTAATGGTTTCGTGAATATCTCAACTTATGCTTTTTGCTTTCTACGTGTTCAAAGTTTCATATTCCCTTCATTTACCTCTCTCCAGATGAAGTGAAAACAAACATCAATATGTTTGTTCTTCTCATGATTGACTGGTTCTTTGTCAATTCAATTACCGATCTATTATCTACTCGGATCAACACATTTTATTTTTGCATTATCTCCAAATTTTTCCGTAGGTTTCTCAGCCAGACTACATGCCAAACACTCTAAGATGTTGCATATTTAGCTTCACACATGGATAGTGCAACAATAGGTTGTTTCTTTAAGAGTCAAGTAAATGTTGTATCTCCCATGAAGAAGACATAGCCAATTGTGCTCTTTTGATCATCCATATCTCCACATCATTCAGTGTCTGAATACTCACTAAGCCAGTAGTTGTCCAACTTAGTATACCATAATCCGAAAGACATAGTTCCCTTTACATACCTTAGTATCTGCTTCAATGTTTTTCAATGAGAATACATTGGCTCCTCCATAAAACGTCTTGTGACTCCCACGCTGAGCATAAGGTCTGGCCGTGTGTTTGTTAAGTACTTGAGATTCCCAATCAAGCTTCGATACCTACTTGTATCAACACGATCCCCTTCTCCATTTTTTTGCTAGCTTTGTGGCAGGTTCCGTTGGAATGGAAACTGGATTGCACGTGATTATCTTTTCCTTTTTCCAGTATATCTTCAGCATACCTCTTTTGAGACACAAACATCCCTTCCGAACTTTGATTCACCTCCTAATGGCAATCTCCTTAGCTAGGTTAAGCCAAAGCTAGAAGAGTGAAGGGGTTAAGGTTGAATGTTTGCGGAAGTTAGTGGAAATGAGCTAAGTGTCTCACAGTTTTGGTGTTGTTATGGATGATGGAGATGGTGTTTGTGATGCTCTAAGTGATGTTGGGCCAACTCTTGGAGGAAAGTGGCAAGAGGAAGCCATTTGGGTTGCTCTAGTCTAGGGTAACCTAGTAAGAGTAGTATGACACAAAATTGGAAGCATAACAATACTCTAAATCAAAGGTGAATACAAGAGTGGTAAACACCTCTATTTATAGGTTACGGATGTCTTTTATTTTCTAAAAGCTAGACCTAAAAATCCTACCTTGGCTAACTTAGAGAGCAAGGAGAAAATCTTCTTCATTAGGAGAAGGACAAGTGGCATATGGCCATTACCTATGAAGAATCCTCTTCATTCGTAGAGTGACATGTGGCTGCTAGTTAGGAGGAAAAACTCTTCAAAGGGGTGATGACACATGGCATGGACATCCCACTACTCCTTGGCCACAAAGTTAGATGAAACTTTGACCCCTTGGTAAATAAGGACAAAATTCACGTCCCACTTTGGTCAACTTTGGGTCTTGGCCCTTTGTTGACTTGAGTGGTCTAAACCTTATTCTACTTGGCCAAAAATATAAGGCCCAAAATAAATCCTACATTACTAGGCCCATAATACAAAGCCCAATTAAATCATATACTACTTGGCTCAAATACAAGGCCCAAAACTATTCTTACTCTAATAGATACTTCATGATGGCCCAAGATAACCCAAGAGAGAAAGTTTAGGCTCATCTTTCATAGATGACTTCAACTCTTCTTGAAAGTGCTTGGACATGGCTAGTGGATAGGTCACCATTCCCTCCCTCTTGAAAAGGATTTGTCCTTAAATCGTCATGTTTCTTCATGACAAAAATTATTTTCTTATTATTGGTCAACCTGTGTATCATTCCTCCAGGATCAAAGATCCATATGAAGTATTCACCAATCAATATTTCATTAAATCTTTGTATCACAGAAAAAATATATCTCAATAAAAAATTAGAAGAAGACCTTATTTTAATTTTGAAAGAATTTCCTTGAAACATTCAAGGCCTACTTCACAAAAGTGGTTTCGTCTTCTTTGAGTTAATTGTAACCTAGAAGGAAACATCAATTCAAAGTGTGATTTTAAACCATCCAAAGAGAAGTTTAAAACAATGGAAAAAAGAGGTAAATTTTAAAAATTATTTTGATTAAAAGTGGGAATTAAGATGAATTAATGCTCAATTGAGAAAAGTTCAAAGATTGAAAAATTCCCTTTATAATCTTAGTTTCAATTATTTTCTAGGGAGTGATAGGTGCCTTTAGTAGCCTTTTCTCCGTTTCTCTTCTTTCAATCTCTTCTTATTCTCTTCTCTCAATTTCTTCTTTTTCTCTAATTTCTTTCTCATCTCTCTCTTATATTTTACTCTTCATACTCTCTTCCTTTTCTTTCCTTTTCCCCTCTTTGTTCTTCCTTTTTTCTCTTGTCTTGTCTTATTTTCTCTTTTATCCTCTTATCTTTTTGTTTTAAAATTGTAAGTTCCTTCTCTAAAATGGAAAGTTAGCCTTTTCTTTTAATTTTCTCTTTTTATTTTGTATGGCCTCTTGCTTTCTTTTTGCTTGCTCTTCTTTCTTCCTTTTTTCTTTCTTTCTTCTTTTAATCTTCTCTTGTTTTTCATTAAGAATTATAAGATTTTCTTCTAAGGAAGCAAGATACGTTTCCTTTTCAACTTTTTCTCTTTCTTTTTGGAGGATTTCTTGCTTTTGCCAAATTTTTAGTGATTTTAGTTATTTGGCTATATGTTTTAAATTTGGTTAGGCCTTTTGACTAGAATCACTACCAATTTGGTAAGAATGAGTCCTAGAAATTCTTAAAGTTTTCAATAAAATATGCTATGCACCAACACATTTCTTAGTATTTCAAAAGAGTTCTTTAAGAGACTTAAGAAGGCAAAAGAGACTCAAGTTCACTTCTAGGAAAGGGAGGTAAATCACAAAGGATTGCTTAACGTTAAAATAGAATGATTTAATTTCTCACACCAAGAGGGGGGTGAGGGGTGAATTCGTGAAAGGAAAAAACAATGTTCTTTTAAAATATTTTTCACAAAAGGTGATGCCTTTAAAGCTTTCATGAAACGCAAGGAAAAAGGCTTTCTAATGCAGCGGAAATAAAGTCAATTTAATACAGAACAGAGTCAACTGAAAGTAAAAAGTGTAGGGATCACAGAAATCAAACACTTCTTTTTATACTGGTTCGGCCAACCTGCCTACATCCAGTGTCCTTCCAACCACGGGAAGCAAATGCACTATAATGATGAAGGTTTTTACAGCAAGACTTTTATAGAGAACTCACGTCAAAAATATAAAACACATCTCTAACGCTCTAATCAAAATATAAGCATACATCAAAAAGACCAGCAGCAAAAATCCCCTCTTCTGTTGTCTAACACTTTGAGAAACCCCTCAAAGTCAAGAGCGCGGCATGCTCTTCTTCCCATAGTCACAACAGGGAACACAACCCAATCTTCAGCAGATTGTAGAACCTGATCTTGCAGTAGACACCTCAATGTGTAGATAGATCAGACTTTCAATGCACAACAATCTTGCTCTTCAAGACATCACAAGGAGATGATCACCACGGTCTCTTCTTTGATTCTTGGAGCTTTTTCCACTTTCTGTAAGACAACACTAATCTGAAAGATATCACAAAAATCGTTAGAATCACAAAAAGTCTTTACAGAAATCAAATTCGCATAATTTATAGAAGATCACAACTCTGACGCATTTTAATCAACTTTACTACTAATGCAATTGAATATAACAAAACATTTATAACATTTAGCAACAGTCAAAGCAATTAATTGAATGCACAATTAATGCAGTCGATTTACATTTATTGCTTGGTCAACATATTTAAAAATATGACCATTAGACAATTGTATCAAGCATTAATAGAATTTCAAAACATAATAGACTTAGACGAATGCAATACGCATATAGTCAACTATGTAACAGTGTAAAACATAGTTTTGAAAAACTTCCTTCTTGAAAAATCTCACAGCACACTTTGAAAACAGTGTGTGCCAAGACACGAATTTTAATCAACTCACCCCATAATGAAGTCGACTTAAAACTATTGTTTTGCCACACAATTAAAATTCAACAATAGTGCATGTGGTTTTTCTTTTCCAAAAACATTTGCCATGCATTCACAGATAAATTCACATGTATAGCATATTGAAATGCAATGAACAAACACAACAACAACATAAACATGTTCTCATCTAATCATATAACATGTAAGCATAGAATGTGTAACACAAACTACACATGTGTTATTAATTATGTGTTGTCATCATCAAAAACCAAAAACTCAAACATTACTGAGATTGTGGGTTCAACTAAACCAGTGTTCCCCCTATCAACAATCTCCCCCTTTTTTTATGATGCACAACCATGATTAATAATCAACCATGTTGTACAAATCAATATAGATTATCAATCAACTACCAATCAGCATAATTCTCCCCCTTTGGGCATTAGCAAAAAAGATAAGCACAATGGTATTGATATACAGATAATCAATCATACAGAGATGCATTAGATAATCATCAAAAGTAAACAATGGTTCTCCCCATGTCAAAGATATTCACATGAAATAACATACACTCCCCCTTAAATGTAGGCATGTGAAACATCTCAATGAGTATGCTATGCTCCCCCTGACATTATGCATGATTTAATATCAAAACACAGATGCACAATGTAGTATACCAGAATATATGAGCATATATTAGCATATGACAGTATTTATCATATCAGAACCAGTGCAAACATATCAATGTAACAATGATACAATATCATTCATCAAAAACAATATAATCTCTTAATCATTTCAAAACATGTATAACAAAGAGATATATTGAAGAACAAACAGTTAAAAGCACATTTATTAACCGTTAAAGATATCAGAAATCCAAGTATTGGAATCTTTAACCCCTGTTATAATCACAGTCGATTTGTCCTCAATCATAATCGTCTTCATTGCTTCTCTTGTGAGTTGAATCTCCAGTTTTATTCATCCAACAAGCAATGTTCCTGCAAAACCTTTCAAGATCTTTCTAGATCAAGTATTTTAGAATTAATATGATACAGGAATTTTCACAGGTAAAATGAAAGTATGCAAATGTATGAATGTAACAGTAATCAATAATACATTTGAATACAAGCATAGCATAATCAACTTCAATCAAATTAAATCACACTTTCAAAACTGATCAAATTAAGCAAACATCTGATTTCATTAATATTCAAATGGGATTATAATCAGATATGACCAAAACAGATGGCATATAAAGCCATCTATAAAAGACAACAGCTAACATAAAAACAAAACAAACAATTGAACTAAGACAAACACTTCCTAGTAACCCAATTTTGATTCAGATGTCTCCATAGAATCGTCATTAAATGAGCTGTTTTTCTTTTGTTGTTGAGCCTCGTCGTATCTTCTCTAAAGCTGATTAACTTTTTCAATCACAATTCAATGCGCAATTAATGCATTCAATTTACATTTAATGCTTGGTCAACATATTTCAAAATATGTACGTTAGACAGTTGTATCAAGCACTAACAGAATTTCAAAACATAAGTGACTTAGTTGAATGCAATACGCATATAATCGATTATGTAACAGTTTAAAACATAGTCTTGAAAAACTTCCTTCTTGAAAAATCTCACAACACACTTTGAAAACAGTTTGCGCAAAGACACGAGTTTTAATTGACTCACCACATAATGAAGTCGACTTAAAATTGTTGTTTTGCCACATAATTAAAATTCAACAATAGTGCATGTGGTTTTTCTTTTCCAAAAACATTTGTCACGCATTCACAGATAAAATCACATGTGTAGCATAGTGAAATGCAATGAACAAACACATAAACAACATAAACATGTTCTCATATAATCATATAACATGTAATTATAGAACGTGTAACACAAACTACACATGTGTTATTAATTATGTGTTGTCATCATCAAAAACCAAAAACCCAGACATTACTGAGATTGTGGGTTCAGCTAAACCAGTGCTCCCCTATCAACAATCTCAACACTTAAGAACCAAGCATTTCCTAGCCAAAGCTTACCTTAGGTACTCTTGGACCAAACTTCTCAAAAGGAATTAAATTTGAAATAAAAGTAAACACACACTAAGTTACCAAAATTAAAGAAAGCAATAAACTAAGTATGTGGTCTAATGACTAAGTTAGAAAAACTTTTGTTCCTCCAACCTAATCAACTAAAAAAGCAATTTACAAAGGTTTAAAGGTTCTTGTTAGGAGATGAGATTGAGCACCAAAGATTCTCCCAAGACACCTAACAAGGCCGAAAGTTTCAATGCAAAAAGGAAGCAAATACAAAAGTAAAGAAATACAAACAAATGGTTCTTCCTCCCAAGTGTTTCACTTTTTTTCTTGGCTACCACTCTAGTCTTCAAGCTCCCACTAGGTCTCTATGTCCATACTCTTTGTATCCGATCTCTTTTCCATCAACAAGATTCCACACTCTTCCTCCACATCTTCAATAAGAAGATTTGTCTCCCTCATTCTCTCTACCTGGCAATACTTTGCAATGTGGCCACCTTACCACAGTTGTAGCTTTTACCTAATTTGCACTCATTTGAATAATTTTCATGCATCCCACACTTGAAGCATTCCATTTCCAACTTAGATCAATCTCCTCGGCCTCATCCATCTTGTCCTCGACCCCTGCCTTCAAGACCTTGGCTTTAAGTATTCCAAGTTTCATTTGAGTCAAACTGTGCCTGTAGTGCTTGATCGTCGGATTCCTTTTTTTTTTCTTCCTCATTTTGTGGGCCTTTAACAATCTAGCTAACTCTTGCATAATGAAAGTTGACACATCATTTGTCTATTTAAAAGTGGCCATGACACTTTCAAAATCATACGTCATATTTATCGTTCATTCTGAGTGGGTTGGTTATCTTCTGCACTCGAGCTATAAACTTAGCAACTTCCTCTTTTTAATCCATCTCCACGTGTTCAAACTCTCTTCTAAGAGCTTGTACTCGGACCTGCCTCACGCAGATATCTCCTTTGTACGTCACCTCTAGAATTTTCCAGGCTTCTTTTGTTGACTTCACATTAGTTATTTTCTTGAACACAGATTCATCCACTACATTATACAGAAAGTACAAAGTCGATCTGTCTTTTACCCGTATCTTTTTCATTGCAGCAATCTGGGTCACTATCTTATGTTCATCCTCCGCAGTTTCATTGTACATGTCCTCCACTATGTCCCATACATTTTGGGATCCAAGAAGAACCTTCATCTACACACACCAACTGTTGTAATTAGTCTTTTCCGTCAATTGTGGCACACTCATTTCGTTGACTATTTTTTTCATCTCTCTCACAAAACACTTAAGCACTCATTATTTCCCTTACAGTGTTTGACTTTCCTCCCTTCTTCTTTTTTTCTCTCTCGATACTCAGAGAATGTAGCTCTGATACCACTTTGTTAAAAAAACGTTACACACACTATGATAGGACTATTCAATTCATTGTGATTTTTGTTTATTGAATCTTAACAACCGTTAAATAGTTGCAAATAGGATCATAGGCCAAGTACAAATAATAAAAAATAAAAACAAAATAAAACAACTACTTAATATATTCCTATCTTATATCAACAAAATAAAATAATATTATAACTAAATAATAGAAAATAAAAACTACACATCCATATTTTATCTTTATCAAAATCAAACTAAATATTACTAGACTCAACCTAATAAAATAAGACTCAAACAAAATTACTAATAAATCTCTAAAATTTAAGTTTATTCTAAAGACAAATACATTTCCTGCTTCTTCTTGCAAATTTGTTGCCTTCACGATGTTGATTATGAGCACAACACAAGCACCCACGAACTCGAAAATGAGCAGGAGATGTACCATATAAGAGTTCATAATGTAACACCCCTAATAAAATAGGGTTGTATATATATGAAAATTTTAATCATGGGGTACGATTTTATGAAATAACCTTTTTTTTTATACATTAAGATAGAGAAGCAAACCATACACACATCATAAGTTCATACATTACAACAAACCAAATCTTATATGTTCTTCAAATTAACACAAATCAAACATACTTAAATACGAATCCATTATAAAAACCCCAGCAAATTTTATTTCCCATCTCTCTCTCGTCGAGCTATTCCATGCCAATTTTATCTGCAATATCATCTACTCCCGTACAAGTATGATCATCGTAGGTGGAAACCACAACCACAACATGCAAGGGTGAGTAACCAGTATTATCACAAAAACAATGCATCATACACACTTTATACACCGACTAAAATGAGATACATGATGTAACAAATGTGAGACATGTCATCGACGACAAACATTTCGTAAACTAGTGTCGGTTCCTTGTATTTCGTCATCGTAACCTGTTCTCAATAACAGACGACTCGAGCCGTCTTCCATCGCAACTTCCGACCTATCTCCCCGACTCCTCAAGGACTAACGAGTAAAAACACTGATACTACGCGCAACAGTGCACTATACTCAACACGAGCCGAAGTCATTGGCGAGACATCCACCTCCCCGCGCAGAGGGAGGTGACACTCGAATCTCAGTCTCACGCGAGACTCAAATTTTAAAATAGCATTTAAATGCTGACACGTCTCACGAAGTTACTAGTAACTAACATAGTTAACGTACACGACACGAACAAATAATCGTGCTCAATCATGAATTCATACACATTCTCAATAATATGTATAAATAAACCAATAACAAATTAAGCAATATATAAAAAAAAAAATTCTCAATAATTGTTTAACATAACACCAAACAAAAGAAATCAACAATTCTCTTAGTTACTTCTGGTATTTTCAGCTTTGACCTTTGCTTATTGTTTTATTCATAACTCTCTCTACAGAACTCCGAATTAGTTAATTCTTGTTTTATTGGATTCTAGCCTTAAACATCTTTCTTGGGGCACCAGAATCATAATTTTTGGACAACTATAATAACTGCAGTAAAATTGTTAAAACTCGTAAATTTACTCACGTTCTAGTATTTTCAGCTTTGACCTTTGATCAGTGTTTTATTCATAACTCTCTCCATAGAACTCCGAATTAGTTAATTCTTGTTTTATTGGATTCTAGAATTAAAACTCTTTCTTGGGGCACCAGAATCATAATTTTTGGACAACTATAATAACTGCAGTAAAATTGTTAAAACTCTTAAATTTACTCACGTTATGATATTTTCAGCTTTGACCTTTGATCAGTGTTTTATTCATAACTCTCTCCACAGAACTTTGAATTAGTTAATTCTTGTTTTATTGGATTCTAGAATTAAAAAGCTTTCTTGGGGCACCAGAATCATAATTTTTGGACAACTATACTAACTTCAGTAAAAGTTTTCCTTAGATGGTTTAGAGGTAGAACTAAGTTGAACATCAGATCAAACTATGAAATCCCTATCTCTTACTTGGGACATTAGATTCATAATCCTAACGGTCAAATTCAAACCATATGCCTTAGAAACCATATATCAAAATTCTAGATCAATCCAACGGTTAACTTGACTATAATTTATGTTTTACCGAGGGGGCTTAGTAGCAGAAAATCAGGTGGTCAGTAAATTAATCCAACTTGTGAAATTTATTCCTCTAATTACAGTTCTCCAAATTGTAATCTGAACGGTCAAAAGAATTCAATATCCCTTATGGTCCATATATCAAAATTGCAGATCAATCTAACGGTTCACTAGGGAGAAATTTATGTTTTACCAAGGGAACTTAGTACCAGAATTAAAGTGGTGATGTATCTATTCACAATTACGAAATTAACTCCTCTCGGTACATAATTCTAATCCCAAATCTGAACGGTCAAATTGAAATAACATATCTTAGAAGTTATATATCAAAATTTGAGCTTAATCTAACGGTGAATTAAGGAAATATGGACATTTTACCAAGGTAACTCGAAATATATAGTGTTTCGGTATAAATTGGGGGACCGAAAGATCTGACCTGAATCACGTCGCTTTCTGCCCTTCCGTCTGCTTCTTCTTCTTCAGGACCATCCGGTTGATATCTGCTTCGACCGTCCGGTGTTCTTCGATCTCTGACCGAGAGGGGGGAGTACCTGAAAAGGCGCTCCGACGCTCAAGTTAGGCGTGAGTAGAGAATTAGACCCTCTATGAGAGAGGATTGATAGAGTTCGACAGCAAAAAGTGTGCTAAGGAATTATGAGTGGAGTGTATTTAGAGTATGAATAAATCGTACCTTGTTTGGAGTCCTCAGGCCTTTATTTATAGGCTTTGGATTGATATAAGATAAACAAAATATAAACAGAATAAAATATAATCTTACTTGACATATCTCTGTTATGATATCTTTGTTTGGATTTTATTTGTGCTTGCAATATATCTGGTTGATATATTTCTGTTTGGAATATATGTGGTTGATATATTTGGAAATCATTTATTTTGGTGCTGGGCCTTGAGCCCAATAAGCATTGGCACTGTGATGGGCCCCTGTAAGGCCGGCCGTTGACTTTGGAGATACACCACCGTACATCATCCCCCCCAAGTCCGAGGGAAAGGGAGGGGTTTGCTCCTTCATGACCGAAGGACTTAATTGTGTCTGGCGCTCAGTGTAACTTTGTCGCATTGCATGCTGTGCCAGTCGGACTTTGTGTCCTGTAAAGTTTCTAGATTTGAGAAATCTAGTGGACATGGCGCCCGGTGGGACATTGCGTCCTGAAAGGTTTCTAGATTTGAGTAAATCTAGCGGACATGGCGCCCGGTGGGACATTGCGTCCTGAAAGGTTTCTAGATTTGAGTAAATCTAGCGGACATGGCGCCCGGTGGGACATTGCGTCCGGTCCTGCAGTGTAAAGATGAATTGCACATAGAATTTTGAACTGAAATACCTCGTTGAAAATATATTGATAGAATGAATAACATTTTTTATGAAAATTAAAGCATAAAATAACAAACTAAGCATTTAACTGTAGTAAAATTTAAGGTGGGTTGCGTTCCATGTGTTGGGAACAGCTGTTCCGTCAAGACGTTCGAGGCGATATGCCCCATTTTTTAGGTCGTCTTTGACACGAAAAGGTCCTTCCCACTTATCAGCAAGCTTTCCGTGCGTTCTGTCCTTTCGAGCCTCCCCGCGTTTACGCCAAATCAGGTCTCCTTCGGTGAAACTGTGCGGCTTGACTTTGGTGTTGTAACGCCGAGTGATAAGTCTTTTCTGGGCTGCATTTTTTATGAGGGCCGTTTCACGGCGTTCGGGTAATATGTCAAGGTTGACCTTCAACTGTTGGTCATTGAGGCTCATATCTTGTATATTCCGTCGTAGGGAAGGTTCTCCGACTTCGACCGGTAACATAGCGTCCGTCCCATACGTGAGGTTGAAAGGAGTCTCACCAGTGGAGCCGTGCGGTGTACAGCGGTAGGCCCATAGTATTTCCGGGAGTTCCTCAACCCAAGAGCCCTTGGCTTCCCCCAGGCGTTTCTTCAATTCAGTAATGACGGCCTTGTTGGCTGCTTCCGCCTGACCATTAGTTTGTGGATGTTCCACCGAGCTTGTAACATGTTTGATACCCAGGCCGTGAAGGAATTCCTCCAGCACTCGATCGACGAATTGCCGACCGTTATCTGTGATAATTTTCTACGGAATGCCAAATCTGCATACTAAATGCCAAATGAAACTTTGTACCTTCCGGGCGGTTATGGTAGCAAGGGCTTCCGCTTCGATCCATTTGGTAAAATAATCAACCGCTACAAGAAGATATTTTCGCTGACCACTGCCGACCGGTAAGGGGCCGGCTATATCCAGTCCCCACTGAGCGAAAGGCCACGGAGAGATGATTCCCATGAGTTCTGATGGGGGAATCCTTTTCGATGAGATTGACAGGAGATGCATCTTCTGACGAAGTCCGCACAATCCTTTTCGATGGTAGGCCAATAGAAACCTGCTCGTAAAATTTTTGCTTGAAGTATTCGTTTTCCCGAGTGTGTACCACAGATCCCCTTATGCAACTCCTGCATAACGTAGCGTCCTTCATCCGCCGACAAACACTTCAACAATGGGGTAGTATACCCACGCCGGTAAAGATCATCACCAATGAACGTATAACGGGCAATTCACCTGGAATCAGAGGCATTCACGAACCCTCCTTGTTCCTGTTGGATCATTAATTGTGTAATTTCATGCCACCAGTCGGTTTTTGAAGGGGGAAGGTCAACGGAACATGTCTCCAGCAAAGGTTTATCCAACGTGGTTTTGATTACCGAAGTTAGTTGAGACTTATTCCGGCTGTGCGTCAGTTTAGACAACATATCTGCGCGGGAATTCTGTGCCCTGGGTACGTGTATGATAATGAAGCTGGAGAATGACTTGATCAAATCACTAACCTTGTGATAATATCGCAATAGCTGATTGTCTTTGACCTGAAAAGTGTCGTTGATATGTCCGACGACTAGTTGAGAATCCATCCGGCATTCCAAACGGTCGACTTCCAACTCTTCGGCCAAAAGCAGTCCGCTGATTAGGGCCTCATATTCCTCCTGGTTGTTGCTGAGTTGGAAGTTGAAGGATATAGCCTGTTCGACCACTAAACCGTCCGGTCCTTCAAGTACGACACCTGCACCGCCTCCTTTTCTATCTGAAGATCCATCCACACTCAAATTCCATGTGAAAGGAATGAATTCCGGGGAGAACTCTGCCGTGAAGTCGGCCAGATGTTGGCCTTTGACGGAGCCCTGAGGTTCAAATCGGAGGCCGAACTCTGATAATTCAATGGACCAAGCCACCATCCGTCCGGCGAGATCTGGTTTTCGGAGAATTTTAGCAATCGGATGATTTGTCCGAACCACTACCTGATGGCTCTGGAAGTACGGTCAGAGTCTTCTTGCCGCCATAATTAAGGCTAGAGCCACCTTTTCCACCTGGGAATATCGTTCTTCAGCTCCATGCAGAGTCCTGCTGACAAAATAAATCAATTTAAAAGTAGGAGTCTCCTGAACGAGAGCTGCACTTACCGAGTGATTAGAGATTGACAAATATAATTGCAAATCAAAACCGTCCGTTGGTCGCGCCATAACCGGAGGGGATGCCAATATGTTCTTTATTGTGGAGAAGGCGGCCTCACATTGATCATCCCAGTGCCGAGGTATATTTTGCTTCATATTTTTTAATATGGGCTTGATGTGGTCCGAGAGCTTCGGAATGAATCGAGATAAGGCAGTGAGGCGACCGACCAAACAAACATTGGACCTCTTTAAGCTTCGTCGGGCTTCACATTTCCAAAATCGTCCGGCATTTATCTGGATTGGCTTCTATTCCTCGGCTAGTTAGCATGAAACCTAGGAACTTTCCTGCCTGTACCCCGAAAGTGCACTTCAAAGGGTTTAACCGTAGGCCATATCGGTTGAGTTGTTGGAAGACCTCAACCAAGTCCTGCAGGTGTTGTTGATGAGAAGAGCTTTTAACTACCATGTCATCGACATATACCTCCATACACCGTCCGATCTGTTCTCGGAATACCTTATCCATGAGCCGCTGGTAAGTTGCGCCGGCGTTTTTGAGACCGAACGGCATTACCTCGTAGCAGTAGTTAGCCTGTTCGGTTATGAAAGTTGTCTTCTCCTGATCCGGGACATGCATTGGGATCTGGTTATACCCCGAATAAGCGTCTAAAAAACTCAAAACCGTATGCCCCGATGCTCCATCCACCAACTGGTCGATGCTAGGAAGAGGATAATTATCTTTAGGACATGCTTTGTTGAGGTCGGTAAAATCAACGCACATCCGCCATTGACCATTTGCCTTTTTCACCATCACCACATTCGCGAGCCAAGTAGTGTATCGGATTTCCCGTACGAATCCGGCCTTTACTAGCTTGTTTACCTCGTCCCGGACGGCTTCTCGCTTGTCATTGCCGAGTCGCCGTTTTTTCTGAGTTACCGGACGTGCCTCCCGAAATACAGATAGTTTATGAGTGATCACACTAGGGTGAATCCCCGGTAGGTCAGAAGCGGTCCACGCAAAAAGTTTATTATTTGACTTCAGAAATGTGATTAGGCCCTTTTCCTATTCAGCGGTCAAGTCAGCGCCAATGGAAGTGGTCCGGTCGGCACTCCCGCCGAGGATGAATTGTTTAGTTTCCCCTTGGGGTAGGATGCGCTCATCAGTGTTGGTTCGGGGATCCAAGTCGACTAGTATCGTTTCGGAGCGATTTTCCCTCAAGTATGGTTTAGCTTTCAGAGCGGCCGCGTAACATTGCCGGGCGGTTTTCTGATCGGCCCGAACGGTGCATATGGTTCCGTCGTCTGAAGGGAATTTCATCGCCAAGTGTGGAGTAGAAACAATAACGCCGAAGGCATTCAAGCAAGGTCTCCCGAGAAGGGCGTTATATGAAGTCTGGGCTTCTACCAGCAAAAAACGCGTGTGCTTCTCTTTGGCTTTATCTCCGGTTCCTAAACGGGTTCTGAGATCAAGATATCCCCGAGTATCGACCCGTTCACCTGCGAATCCCACAATTTGCTCGCTGAAGGGTGTTATCATATCTTCAGACAATCCCATCTTCTGAAATGTAGTCCAGTATAGGATATTGACGGAGCTCCCCTGATCTACAAGAACTTTACTCACATCAAATTGCGCTATGCGGGCGGTTATGACCATGGGATCATCCTGGTCGGGATCCGGAGCATGGAAATCTCTATCTGTGAAGATGATGTCCGGCATCGACAAAGGGTTACGGGTCACGTTATGTACACTCCGCAAACTCCGCAAATGTCTTTTGCGGGCGGAGGATGAGGCCCCTCCTCCTGCGAAGCCACCAGAGATAGTGTCAATTCTTCCTCTTGGAGTTGAATCACGCTTCCGAGATCTACTACGGGAGCGGTCACGAGAGCGACCTCTAGACCGGTCGGTATTTCTACCCGAACGCTCGGGACTTCTTCGTGTTTTTCTGGGCGACCGCTCTCGTTAATGTGTTTCCGCCCGGACGAACTCTTGTAAGTGTCCATCACGAATTAGTTTCTCAATCTTATCTTTGAGGACCCGGCAACTTTCAGTACTGTGCCCTTGGTGGCCATGATATTTGCAAACTTTAGCTCCGTCCACTACATTTGGTGCTACTTGCTTGACGGCAGATATAAGGTTGGCCTGTAGGGCTTTTTCAAATATCCTCTCTCTCGGAGCTGTGAGAGAAGCATACCGTTCGTACCGTGGGTTATAGGGGGCCGGAGTGTCTCTGCGTGATGATCTATGATTGCGACCTTTGTCCCGCGGTCGTCTGCCCTCCTGTTTGGTCTCCGTCGTGATAGTGTCCGCCTTACGGCGAAAGTGTCGCTGATCTTCCATTTTGATAAATTTGTTCATTTTTTCCTGCAATTCCTCCATTGTCGCCGGTAACTCGGCATACAGGGATTCAGATACGTAACCCGGCCGTAAGCAATTGGGTAGATTGCCAATAATGAATTCTTGACTTACCCCCTTGACCCTTCTTGCTATTTCAGTGTACCTGCGTATGAATGTTCTCAAGGACTCATCTTTTTCCTGTTTGAGATTGACAAGCTCAGCTGCTGTGGCCGTTTCTTTGCGGTTGGTTGCATATTGTTTTTTGAATAAAGTGACAACGGTGCGAAAGTTGTCAATAGAGTTTGGGGGGAGGGTATAATACCACTCGAGGGCCTCACCCTTCAAGGATTGAGAAAACGCCCGGCATTTGACCGGATCTTCATTAGAATAAAAGGCCATAGAATCAATGAAGCTTCAGAGATGGTGTTCCGGGTCCGCGGTTCTGTCAAACTTTTCTATCTGTGGGGGAGGTCGGTCGGGCATAGGGGCCTGCATGACGGCTTCAATAAAAGGTAGCATGTCCGGCGAGCGAGGTGGACCGCCGTTTTGATCCGTGCGGTTATTATTGTTGTTGTTACCGTCCTCGTGCAGGCTGTTGTCATCTGCTGCTTCTCGTTGTTTCTCCTTGAGTTGCCTAAATTCCTCCATGAGCTTTAGATGAGTTTCTTGTTGTTCACGAATGAGCTGATTCTGCTGCTCCAGTTGAAGGTTCTGCTGTTCCAATTGAGCTTGAAGACGTCTCAGTTGTTCTGTAGGGTCAACGCCGTCCATACTTCTGGTGGTCACCATAGGGAGTCTTCGCTTTCGGCCCCACGGTGGGCGCCAAAATGTTTCGGTATAAATTGGGGGACCGAAAGATCTGACCTGAATCACGTCGCTTTCTGCCCTTCCGTCTGCTTCTTCTTCTTCAGGACCGTCCGGTTGATATCTGCTTCGACCGTCCGGTGTTCTTCGATCTCTGACCGAGAGGGGGGAGTACCTGAAAAGGCGCTCCGACGCTCAAGTTAGGCGTGAGTATAGAATTAGACCCTCTGTGAGAGAGGATTGATAGAGTTCGACAGCAAAGAGTGTGCTAAGGAATTATGAGTGGAGTGTATTTGGAGTATGAATAAATCGTACCTTGTTTGGAGTACTCAGGCCTTTATTTATAGGCTTTGGATTGATATAAGATAAACAAAATATAAACAGAATAAAATATAATCTTACTTGACATATCTCTGTTATGATATCTTTGTTTGGATTTTATTTGTGCTTGCAATATATCTGGTTGATATATTTCTGTTTGGAATATATGTGGTTGATATATTTGGAAATCATTTATTCTGGTGCTGGGCCTCGAGCCCAATAAGCATTGGCACTGCGATGGGCCCCTGTAAGCCCGACCGTTGACTTTGGAGATACACTACCGTACATATAGAAACAATGAAATCATGGATATGGAACTAAATCCCACAAAATTAGGTAAGTAGCTACCAATACTAAATTCTAGTATACTCATATTCAGATATATGATCATGAAATATACAATTATCATATTTTATATAAGGCTTAGCTTCCCCTACAAACATATATCCCTTCCCATCGTTCAACAAAACTCAATAAATCATGACAATTCTAGGTAACTCCCCTTACCACTAGTTTCCAGAAAATCCTTAAGGATTTCTTGGTGACAAAAGCTCCTCCCCTCTTGTTGTAATATCAATATTCCTCCACACCTCTTGATTCTTCTTCAACACACCTCTAAGGAAGTAGAATAGAGACTCTTCTTCTACTCTCACAAACACTAAATTTTTTTTTCTTTTTGGGTTGTTGGGAAAGAATGAAGCTCTCTCTCTTCTTCTCTTTTTTTTTCAACCTTATGTAATTACTCTACTTAAGGTGATTTGAATATCCCTTTTAAACTAATCCCATATCTACTTTCATAATTCCTACCAAGCACCAATTTTGTCTTTTAGGAAAATGTTAGGGAACTTGACTACAATGGCCAACTTTTCTTTTCCACTCAATCATAATCAAGACCAATCATTTATACTTTTTCTCTCTAACAACAAGTCAAAATCAATTTAACACAAGCTAATAAGGAGTCCAAATACTATCTTCTAGTGCACCAAAATAAATTTGAAACAAACAAAACAAATACTAATCTATTTAGTCATCATTTCTTCTTTCTAGAAACCAAGTAATAATGTAATATAAAACATTAAAACATACCCACCACTTATGCCATTTACTTGTTCAATGATCAAATTCCGTCAAACCTTCTATTTTTCATTCATTACATGTGTCCTACATGTCTTCCATTCACAACAAAAAAATGATAACAAGGAGTTAAGGAAAATACCTAAGGTAAAACTTGAACTCATGACCACAAACCCCTTTCTATAAGTTTTCAACACTACACCAATTCATATATATATATATATATATATATATATATATATATATATATATATATATATATTACTGGGTCTTACACATAATCCCTTTTAACACCAGTGTGGGAGTATGGTTTATTAGATAAGATGCATTCAAAGCACAAACTCTCAAAAATGAATGGGAACATTAGCTTGAAAGCACAAGGCATGTACAACATTCAGAATAATATGTATGTGTTTACGCTCTATTTTCCTATTTTGTTGCGGTTGTAAAAGAGTTTTGTGCATTATACCATGATCACGAAGTATGTTCCCATTGAGACAAATTATGTACCATTGTCACTTCGAGTAATTTTTACTTCTTTGTGAAATTGGCATTTATCCATGGCAATAAATTGTTACAAGTACATTGAAACTTTTTTCTTATCAATAAAGAGATAAATTCAAACAACTCTTAGATAGTCATCAACAAGAGTTAAAAAATATCTAGCACCACAAAAAGTTAGAGTTTTTTAGGGTTCCCATAAGTCACTCTGAATTAACTGAAAATTTTCAAATGTTTTGTTTTAGCTAATGGGAAAATTTTCTTGTGAATTTTTTGCGTAAAAACAAATATCACACATTGGGTTGGATGATTTATTCATTCTATCAAAATCAATATTAAACATCATATCCATAACTTTATTAGAAGGATATCATCGTCTTTTATGTCACACTTCATAAGGAATTTTTGTTGATGATGTCATCTTAGTTGTTGCTGTAACCATCTTACTAAGATAATATAACCCATCTCGTTGTTCACCCATTCCAATCGGCGTCCTCATAATGTGGTCCTAAATAACATAATTTTAATTCATTAACCAACTGAAATAAGATTGCAAGGATGGCACATAAGGAACATTAATCAATGTTAGAGTGTCATTAAGTAACATTGTGTCTTCCTTTGTAGTTTTTGTCAGTTGACCTTTAGGAAGACCCGTTGAACACCCCCACAATGTCCTTAATAACAATAAGGCATGATAATGTGTCAATCATACAATATGAGGCCCTTCTATCAAGAATCCATGGTAAAAAAAGTGCATTTACCACTCAATTTATCAGTTGATCCTACTTTGATATTGTTCAAGAGGCTCACTAATGTGTCCCTTTGCTCAATGGTTATACCTATGACATCAGATGGACCATCATCTAAAACCCTAGTACATGCCTTTACTCTTGATGAATTCCCTTGCACAGCATGAGCCTTGGCAATTCCATGTCCTTTGCCAAGTTGTGTGCTTTTTGCGCGTCCATTTCCTTTCCTATTCCACGAGGACGATCTCCCTACCAATCTGGATAGCCTATTATCTAAAAACAACTATTTGAGTCATGTTTAGAAGGATGACAATGAGTGCATGAAACATTTTTATCCTTTGTTGAATTTTGAGTTCCTAACTACATTGCAAAAGCCAACACATCGTCATGTTCCTCCTTGTTGTGAGAGGTAGTACACACAAGTTCTTCCTGCACGAGTGTGGAATATATCTTACTTAAAGGAGGCAATGGATCTTCTGCAAGAAGATTGGATCGAACCATCATCATTCAGTATCATGAGAAACTGATGGACATTTTCTTCTTCATGTTTCTTTTCCAATTCCTATAATAGAAAACAATGGTCATATCTCTTATGTTTGCATTGAACTTTAGCTTTGAGTTGTTGAATGTTCACTATAAAGAAACATTCTTGAATATCCTTCCAAAGATCTTGTACAACCTCCATATGTGGAATAGTCGTTTGTAGCAAAGATTTAACAGTGTTCATGATCCAAGAAACCAACAAGTTGTTAATGGTCCACCAAACTTCAAGGTCACCAGATATTGTTGTAGGTAGGCTAATCATTCTATCAACGAAGCCAAATTTCTTTCGTTCTTGTAGTGTTTTTTTTACTGATTAAGTTCATTCATCATAGTTTTCTTCCCTCAGCTAAACTTGATTTATAAGATTATCAGGATTGTCATTGGAGGTTATACCGTAAGGACAAATCGTTCTTCTTACGAAATTCCCATCACTTTGTTTGCTGCCTGCTTCTGTCATGGTGACTAACAATAAAACCTTAGTGTTTCTTTTGTTATATCTCGAATACTATATCATAAATAAATGAAAAAACCAACTTACTTATTCATTTATCTGAAAGTGGTATATACACATATGTATGGGTGCATATTGGGTGCATTATTTTCATTAATTTCTTCTTACAAATTTTCTTAAGAATATTATGCCTATAAATGAATTATATGATTCTTGACCAATCACATAATTTTGCAAAAATATTAGCAATCACATAATTTCTCAATATACCAGTAATCAACTATAACAACAATTAACCCAAGATATTAAAGAGTATTCTTTTTATAAAAGTTCGTAAAATTTGTTTATATAAAAAATGTATCTCTTCACTTGGAAGTGAGAACTATTCTTATATATCATTTTCAAGGAGAGAGAATTTTGTAATACTCAGAAAATACATCCAAAATTATTTTCATTACCCTTTAAGGCATGGAAAAGAAAATTTGATGTTAAATTTATTTGCTTTGATAAATATATGATAATTACACATTCTCTGTGATATATTTCTTTTCGAATATAAATCACGCTCTCATATAAATCTTTATATACAAACTCTTCGAAATTAGTAAAAAGAAAATTTGTTATTCTTGAAAAACTTATAATTGAATCTAATACTTTTACAAAATATATTTATACTTTGATACATATGTTTTGGAATCTTTTCAAGACTATTTCCTTTAGCATGTGTATTTGTTAAATATAAAAATAGTGAGATTGTTAAGACAACTCAGATTTTGAAGTTGAACAAAAACATCAAACAAAATATTTCTATGTATGAAAAGTTGTTTTAAAGAAATAATGTCTAAGAGAAAAATATTTTGTAACATTTGTTTTATACAAAATCAAGCTTATGAACAACATTTTCTTGAAAAAAAATTTCTGATAAACTAAGTTTATGAACAACGTCTAAGAAAATAAAGCATCTCTCTTTTTGAATCATCTAATAGACGATATGAGTAACAAGGTAGTGTTTAAGCAAGAAAGTCTATCTCTTTTATAAAATTAAAGCTAAAAGAAAGTTTTATTCAATACAGTGTTAACTCAAGCAAAGGGTCTTATAATTTACATTGTCTAATATATGATCGCTAGACACTACACTCAAATAGCCTTTCATAAAGCATCTAATGTTTTACACCATTTGATAATGAAATATATGTATGCTTTACTAAACGATGCATTTATTAATGACATAACAAATGATAAAATTTTTGAACACGCAATACGCCCTAACACTTATTAATGTTCAAAATATAAAATACATATACGATAGTGTTTCGATGCTTGTATACTTTGTTCTTGATATTTGTATGGATAACTAAAGCAGAAAGATATAATCAAAATCACTACACCTAAGAAAAAGACGTTGTGAGAGGTGAAGAACATTTTGGGAACGTTTGCCTTGAAGCCTTCTTCTCTGTCACATCATACAAGCTTGATTTTGCTAAAGGCTATGATAAAGCTTTGAACCTCTGAAAAGTAGACTAAAGTATGACTTCCCACCTAAAAGGCTACATGTTGTCCTAAAGTCAATTTCCATGTCTAATCGTCATCTTTCAAAAAAAGTTGTATATAGACAAAAGCTTGAAGAGAAGACAAAAAAATAGAATAAGATAGATATTTTTCTAGAAGAGAAAACAAAAACCTTAGCAAATCACAATTTTTTTTTGTATTAATTATATTCTGTCTTTGAGAGTTATCAATATGTATCTTTGCTCATAACATTGTTTGTGTTGTAAATTCTAAAGAGAATTAAAACACTTGGTGTTTAGCTCAATTGAGTTAACCAGTCTAGATGTGTTGTTTAAGGTTGAGACCAAAAGTGATTAGAATACTTGTAAACCAGGAGTGGTTAATCTCAGACTAGTCGTGTTGACTAGGTGAACCAGGAGTTGTGAGAATACTCATTGTAAACCTGAAGAGATAAAACTCGTGTAATCTTTTTAAATGATTAGTGGAACCCTTTAAGAAATCTTAAAGGAGAACTAGACATAGCTCAGGTTGAGTGAAATAGTATAAATCTGTATAGAGAATTACAACTTAAATTTGAAAAAGCTTTGGAAGAAGAAGAAGTTTTGAAAAATAAAACTTTAGACCTAGAAAAGAAAGATTTTCAAAGGTTGAATTTTAGTCATGTAAGAGTCACATGTTTGATACTGATATTCTAGAGAATTTGCTTAAAGAGGCAACTAAAAATTAAATGTAGAAAAACTTACAATTAAGAAAAATGTTTTTGAAAATAAGAGTGTTAAGAGCCTAATTAAAAGAACCTATAGGGTATGGGTTAAAAAAGGAACAATTTATTCAAGGAATCAAAATGTTGTCACTTGCTTTTATTGTATGAAAAAGGGACACACATCAAACAAATGTAATATCAAACATTATGATGTTCCAAATGGAAAATATACTTGGATTACTATTATAAAGTAATATGCATGTAACCTTAAAATACCCAATTGAGATTTTAAGGGACCAAAATTCTTGTCTTATTTTGCAGGTTAAAATTCAAAAATCAAGAAAGGTTATATGGTATCCTAGTAAATTTTATGAGCTTTGAAAAAGTTTTAAGAATATTAGATATGTTTTAAAGGATTAAGAATACTTAAAATTTGATTTTTTCCAAAAATTTTACAGGTGGATAATCGACTATCAAGGGTAATAGTCGATTCTCAAGGTCTTAATATGTTCGTTTTAGCTTTGGAATAATCGATTAACAAGTTTCATAATCAATTATCCTTATGAAACTCCAAAGTACAAATTTGCCTATGGAATAATCAATTATCCCAAGTGACAATCGATTATCTTAAGTTATAGATGAAAGACGTTTTTGTTTCAAATCTTAAGAATCAGTTTTATATTTAAAGGAAATTACTTTTCCTAGAAAGATTTATTTTAATAAAAAAAATGGAAAATATTACATTTAGGGGGAGTAAAGTTATGATTGAGGAAGAGCTAAATTTTAATTGAACTAACGAATTTATGTGGAGCATATATATTAGTTACTTTTTTATTCTAATAAAAAAGGGAGAGAAATATTTTGGTTGACATCTTATCATAAATATTTGGATTGACACTTTGTGATAAATAGTACCTATTTGAAGGGAGATACATTATATATATGACTATGTAGATATCGAGATATATGATATATATATATATATATATATATATATATGTGTGTGTGTGTGTGTGTGGACACACACACACACACACACACACACATATATATATATATGATTATGTTGATATCTTGTTATTTATCTTTATTTTGGATTAACTATAATTTTCTCTTAAGTTGTTGATTAAGAACAAGACATATCACAAGTTTTGAACAATTTTTTTGGTCATCATTAAGGGGGGAGATTGCTAGTAAGAGAAGAAGATCTAAAAAATGGTTGAATTCAAGAGATACATTGAAAACTTAAGAATTTAGGTATTGAAGTCTTGTAATTTGTGTGTTTTGTTTAAATTAGTAGATCAAGTGTCAATAGACACAACCCAAGCAGCAAGACACTCAAGGAAAGTTCTATTTTTCATAAAAACCTCTATGATAATCGATTATCCTAGTTAAATTCAGATTTTCCTAAAAGCCTCTTGAATAATCGATTATCATAGCTAGTAATCGATTATCACAACGAGAAAATAATTTTTGAAATATAGTTTCTGCAATAATCTATTACCACTTATGATAATCTATTATTAGTGGTAGTTGTGTATAGACTCTTCAATTTTCTGACTTAATTTTCAAAATAAGAGTTTATATATATTTTACCTAACCTAATTTCAAAATAGCTTTTCACTCAAAGGTATAAGAGTTGTGTGTTAGAGAAACTCCCAATGCTTGTGAAAAAGAAGCTTTGGAAAACCTAGTGTGAGTAGAGTGAGAACTTTCATTAAGAGTGTCTTAAGTGATTGATTATTGTTGTTGTTGCTAGAAAAGTTGTTCATCCTTTGTGTGTCGAAGGAGATGTTGTTCATCCTTTGTGTGTCAAATGAAGTGTTTTTTATCTCTTGTGTCTTTAAGAGAAGTGCTTTTTAACCCAAACTTTATTATGTGATTATAAGTTATAGTTGTTTGTTAGTATTAATTAATCTCTCTTTAGATGTAGAGTCTTTTGATCTTAACCAATATAAAATTCCTTATGTAAATTTTTATTTCCTTATACTCTTCATTTTTATTCTTGTTATTTATAAAGACTTGATTTTTGTTATAAAATCACTTTATAAAAAGATAAACTCTTTAAAAGATAAAGTTTTATTAAGGAAACCAATATTTGTGTATTTTTTAATCAAAAGTCATGATAGGTGTCACTGTGCACTTTGATATCTCAACTATGTTCACATCCCAAAATACATCTATAACATGTCATCATATGAAAAATAATGAATCATGAGGGAACTACATCAAATCCATTATAAAAGTTACAATACAAGTTTTAAAAGAAGCTAAACAATCCTATAAGAAATTAGTACCTATCATAAAAAAATCCGAACTAATGCTAGGAGACATAAAAAAATACCATTTAAAATTGTTCCGTATTTACCAAATTCAAATTGACCAATTTATCAACATAGTAATTTCCTTTCCTAAAAATATGAGAAACTTTAAATTCTATATCAGTACAAATCTTTTAACATTTCTTCCATCTGCCTATAAGAATCCAATGAATAATTCGTTACGAAGAGAAGACTTTGCACACAAAAACAAAATGACACTCTAGCTAAAGACATCTAAGTCGAACACTCTAAGCATACTCCACTACATATAGGTCTCATAAGTTTAACATAAAGAGAGTTTTGAACTCCCAGAAAAAAAGGAAAAATTGTCAATGTTTTATCTTGTTATCACGAAAAATTCTAGCATAAACAATCAACTAGAACAATCCTTCATTGCACCATCCGTGCTAACTTTAATCTTAGTACTCAGCAAAAACTTTCAAATAACTTGGACCAAGGAAGAAGCTTTTCCAAATCGAGTATTAATACCAAAGAGAATTTTTTATAAATAATTTTTTTATTATTAATAATTTTTATTAATAATTTTTTTATTATGTAAATATTTTTTTTTATTAAGAGTGATTATTTGATTTTAAAAAATGTTGACTAAAAGGATAAAACTGCTAAAAAAATTATTCATTATAAATAATCATTTCAATTTAAAAAATAGTTAAAATAAAATAAAAGTAAAAAAATTTATACATAATAAAAGTAAATCTTTGTTAAGAAGACTAGTGAAAGCATGTGTTTACTTTTATTTTATTATAACAAAAATTCTATAAAATATAAAATTATTTTTAATTATTTAAAAAATATATTAATGAACTATAAAAGTGAATTAAAAAAGGTAAAAGGGAAAGATATTTTTTATTTATTTTGGGTAATAATTTAAATTAAAAATGAATTGTGTACACAAACAATATGAATCTTTTGTTAATAATATAAATTAGAGAAACAATGTGCTACTTATGTTTTTCTTTACAGCAACAAAAATAATAAAATTATTTTTATTATTATAATTATAAGAGTAAATATAAATAATTTTTTCAATTTTATTGTAAATAATTTTCATTGATTCTATAAATATATTTTTTATTATAAATAGTTATTTTTATTTAAAAGATAATTAAATTAAAAATATAGTAAAAAAAGTAATTAAATTAAATATCACTTAAAATAAATTTAGTAAAACAACTATTTTAAGTAAAAAAACTGTTATTTAAATAATAAAATTTAAATTTAAATATGTATACTAAAGTGGAAAATTTCCTTCTTTTTTAAATATATTGGATAATGATATTTAGACAATATTTTTTTTACAATATTTGAACACTGATTACGTGTCAATTTGTGATTGGTCAAAAATTACATCATCACAATAATGTTTATGATTATTATTATTATTAATTATGATTGATAAAAAAATATTGTCTAAATATCATTATCCAAATATATAATAGAATAGATAAATGAATTTCAAATCACTTTAATAACTAAAATCCGACAATTAAAACTGAAGTTAAGATTTATTTTGGCAGAAATAGCCTCTTTCTAACCATTGTATCTGCGATCCCGACATAAGTAAGAAGCCAAATACAGAACTAACATTATTTTGCTCAGTATATCTTTCTAAGTTTGTAAGTAAGACATATTCTGTCTCCGATAAATCTTTGCAATTGACCTGCATAGCCTGTGCCTGAGAACTGAGAAAGTAAATTAAGAATTTCCCTTTACATATATAAAGTAAATAATTGAAGTGAAGATTATGATAAACGAAAAGAAGTGGTCCGAATTGATTTGAGTCTGACCTGCCTCTACCTCACAACTCCCAACATCAGCCATAACTTCAAGAGGGTCCCTTTTCTGCCTCAACATTCAGAGGAATTCATGTACCAATACACTACAACACTTCCTCTGCCCTAAAACAAGTGAAAAATGAAAAAAAAGACAAACTTTCTCACCAATCTCATTCTCACTCAACTACCCTCTTTCTAGTTCTTTCAGCCTTCTCCTCCACATTAATTGGAATTGGGTTTTTCGCTATATTTCTTTCTGGGTAGTTCTTCTTCATAGCATTGGACTGTGCTGATCTATCTCTGTTATTGAAGCTATGAACTCTCCACTTCATGCCCCTTCATCATCAGCATCTTCTTCTTCTTCTTCTTCTTCCTCCCATGTGCTTCGTCCCCCTCCATGCCTCACTCATGCTTCTCCTAACCTCAAGTATCCTCTGTAAGTGTTGCACTTTTCATGATTCTGATGCTTTTGTATTTTTCTTTTCTGTCTGACCTATGTTTTTCCTATCAACACCTTTTCCATTTCATCCCTGTAACGGATTCTTAGCGTGACTTGAATTGGAGTTAATTAATCAGAATCACAGTAAAGAGTGTCCGTTCTAAAATTTAAGTTATTGGTACTGGCATTTATAAGAAGGATTATCGGACAATGTTTTTATAAATGATGAAAATGGCATTTCTCGGATAATGATGCAGGTATGCAAGATTATGATTTACTCTTTGGATGGTAAGGTTGCTACTTAAGCTTAACTGTAGAGTGGAGTTTAACTTTACTTAAATTATTGGTTTACCTGAGGAAATATCCTTAGAATCAAGCACTCTTTGTTTCCTTTTCAAGTTTATTGTCCATGAACATAAAATTTCGCAGATTTAAACTTTAGTTGCATTTTTCCCCTGAAGCTGCAAACTGCTACACTTTATTCCAATCATTTTTTATGTGGCTAATTTCTTTGCGGCATTGAGTTGCACATCAAAGTCCAACTTTTCTTGGCCTTCTAAACTTCAATATGATCATATTTACACCTATTACAAAAGTGTGTAGCCTTTGGGTTAAATTTGTTACTAAAAATGTCAAGATTAACACCAAAGTATGTAACTTTTTATGTTCATAGGTTGTTGCCGCAGACAGTCTGTACCTCTCAGAAGAAGTATCGCTGCTTTGGAGCTCATATAGAGGCTTCTTTTAATATTATTCCCTTGAAAAATTACAAATCGTTCAGAAGTTCTCCATGGTGGTCTGAAGCACAATCCCCGGTTTCTAACCAATCACTCAACAAACAGTTGTTCTCAGTAGGATCTTTAGCAACTTCTACGTCTCAAGATGTTTCTGATACAACTCGTATTGGTGATGATAAGATTGGAGTGTTACTGTTAAACCTTGGAGGTCCGGAGACTCTAGAAGATGTGCAGCCTTTTTTGTTTAACCTTTTTTCCGACCCGGTAATACACTTGGTTTTACACACTTTGCATTTGAGCTGTCATTTGTTATCCTTCAGTTCCTTTAGGTTGATAGTAACTTGAAACTATCAATTCTTTATTGTTTGATATTATGTACAATCACACAGGATATAATACGATTGCCAAGAATATTTAGTTTTCTTCAAAAGCCATTGGCCCAATTTGTATCAATTGTAAGGGCCCCAAAGAGCAAAGAAGGCTATGCTTCCATCGGTGGTGGCTCTCCTCTCAGACGTATGACTGATGCACAGGCATGACTCTTCCTATCAATTTGTTTCTTTTCCGATATGACATATTTTATATTCAAATTTGTAAATAGATACTTCCAATTTCTATTTCCACAAATTGACCTGATTATATTTGAGAGGGAGTTGAGCTGTGTATATTTACCATACATGAAATTTGTCTCTTGCCAATTTTCTAACTTGAGGTTATGTAAGGCGAAAGAACAGCACAAAAGTATATAAAAAAATTTCAAAGAGATTTCTAGAAATCAGTGTCATATGCATTTCAATTTCATTTAGCTATTTATTTATAAATTAAAATTAATATATGTGGATACTATTAGAGTAGAATTTTTTTTTTTCCCGGTAGTTACTAATAACTTGGACAAGGTTATACTATTTTAAGTTACTAACTTGGACAAAGTTATACTGTCACCTCATCTTTAATAATTTTCCAACCAACTAAATCAAGGTTTTCAAATTTCAGTGATCCATTTAGATTTTACAACCAATTTATAATGTTATGGGATACATTACATAATCATTCCCTTAAATAGGACTTTTGTTTGACTCTATTAGTTTCCTAGTAGTCCTGGTTCATCTAATGAGCTCCTTCACAGGCTGAAGAGTTGAGAAAATCTCTTTGGGAAAAGAATGTCCCAGCTAAAGTATATGTTGGAATGCGTTACTGGCATCCTTTCACTGAAGAAGCTATTGAGCAGGTAGTTCATGATGTAAACTGCAAAAGAATTTGCTTAAGATCATGCCATTGGTGGATTCTCTTCCCTATTATTGTCCTTCAATCTGAGTTAAAAGATGTAGTTCTATGCTTCATATTCTAAAAGGAAGCTTGCAACATTTCAAAGGGTTGCTTGAAGCAATTGTCTTTGATAATGCATTATTGGGCCGCTTCCATGTAGCCAATGTGTTCTATCCTTGTGAAATTATGTCTTTGCCAATACCAATTAAATCTGACTCCTAAACTTTTAACTAAGATTTTCAGTAATTAGCTTGAAATATTTTCTCTTCTCTTCATACTGTATGCAAGTGAGCACAATTCACATACTTGTGTGAACAAAAGTGTTGAGCTCTGATTAGCAAAGAAAGAATAAATGATAGTATTGAAAATAAATCTTAAAGAATCATGAAATTTTATTAAAATTGTGAGAACATTTGGAATGATATTTATCATTTATCCTTTTTGTGATTTCTTGTCTACCTGATTATAATTAATTTATTCGTTCAAATATATTGTGTAGATTAAAAGGGATGGAATTACAAAGCTTGTTGTTCTTCCACTTTATCCTCAATTCTCAATCTCAACCAGTGGATCAAGCCTACGTCTGCTGGAGAATATATTCCGGTGATTACTGAAAAAAAAAATTATCTCATTTATTATACTTCAAATATATAAACTATCTAACTTTCTGTTATATTATGAATTATTGTTGGTTCTTCAGAGATGATGAATATCTAGTCAACATGCAGCACACGGTAATACCATCATGGTATCAGCGTGAAGGATACATAAAGGCCATGGCAAATTTAATTGAAAAAGAGCTGAAGAGTTTTGACTCCCCTGAGGAGGTTCAACAATTTTCTAATCTTTTTAAATTTAAACTACTTATAAAAAAGGGCATGGTTCCTTGACATTTTTTATAATTCAAATATTGACCGTTGGGTACCATATTGCAAACTAACTATGCTTGATTTCATCATACTTTTAAGATATATTATACTTTGTTTTATTGAGATTGCTCTGTTGACAACTATTGTTATTACTCTATATCTTCGGTTGGCATTGCTGAGAAGAATATTTCCTGCAATTTAGTTTGATAGGGGAAACTATGGTTTAGGAAATTATAATTCTGTACTGGGAAGTTATTAGGTAGTTGTTTTTATATTATTTCGGGATTAGGCAGTTATAGGTTATGATATGACAGCTATAGTGATATAGACTTTTGAAAAGACCACAAAAATTAAGTCATCAGATTGTTATTGTTGATGTTTTGGAGGAAACTTCCTGTTAGTGTAAACCCTTGTAACTGATGATGTTTGTAAAAGAATAGAGACAAAGAAGAGAGAAAAGAGACAAAGATGCACAAGAAATTCACTGTTATGTATTGCCTTTCATAAAGGGTAATATATATACACAAAAGATGACCTAACAGAACAAGAGAAAAAACAAAAAAAGTCCTATATGGAGTACTATTGTCTGGTATATTCCTCTGCTATGCCATTTTCTGTTTTGCTTTGTTGGGCCAAATTGGGCGTTGCTTCTATTAGCCCCCCACAAACTGGAGGTAGGAAAATGTCAATTAGCGCCAGCTTGGAAAGATTAGAATGAAAGAGTCTAGGTGGGAGAGCTTTGGTAAATATGTCAGCCAATTGATTTGAGGAGGAAATTGGCAGTAAGTGCATTAACCCTGCTTGAGATTTTTCACGAACTAAATGACAATGAATATCCAAATGTTTTCTGCGTTCATGAAAGACGGGATTGGCAGCAATGTGAAGAGCACTTTGGTTATCACAATAAAACAGCAGATTTAGAACAAGTGACTTGAAGATCATTAAGCAAGTAAGACAACCATTGGAGTTCACATGTAGTGGATGCAAGAGCGCGATATTCGGCCTCAGAAGAAGAGTGAGAGACAGTGCTTTGTTTCTTGGTCTTCCATAAGATTAAGGAATGTCCAAGAAAGAAGCAGTAACCAGTGATAGATCGCCGAGAATCGACACAAGTGGCCCAATCGGCATCACTAAAACCAGATATTTGTAGGGGAGAATCTCTATGAAAAAGAAGACCTTTGCTTGGACAACTTTTGAGATAAGATAAAACTTTCATGGCAGCACGGTAGTGAGCTTGAGTAGGATGAGCCATGAATTGGCTAAGTTGTTGTGTGGCATATACAATGTCTGGATGTGTAGTAGTAAGATATAACAGTCTTCCAACCAAACGTCGATAGGACAAGGGATCGGCCAAGAGGGGGCTAGAGTCCTGATGGAGGCGAAGAGAGCTATCCATTGGAGTAGAGGAAGGTTTACAACCGAGCATGCTAGCATCTGTGAGCAAATCAATACAATATTTGCGTTGACAGAGGGAAATCCCTCTTTCTGAATGAGCTACCTTCAAGCCCAAAAAATATTTTAAAATCCCAAGATCCTTAATGTGAAAATTGGAGTGAAGAACATGTTTAATATGAGCCATTTCAATGGGTGAATTTCCAGTCAACACAATATCATCAACATATATAATCATAGCAGTAATGTCAGGACCAGAAACTTTAATGAACAAACTATGATCAGCTTGGGCTTGAATATAACCACAAGAGATAAGCAAAAGAGAAAGCTTTTCATACCATTTGCGACTAGCTTGCTTGAGACCATACAAAGATTTCTTCAATTTGCAACATTTAGAGGGATCATAAGAGCCTAATCCAGGGGGAATGGACATGTTCACATCTTCAGTGAGATCTCCATGGAGGAACGCATTGCTCACATCTAATTGTTGAAGTTGCCAACGATGAATGGATGCAAGAGCAAGAATAACCCGAATGGTTTCCATTTTCACAACAGGAGAAAAAGTTTCAAAGTAGTCGATTCCTTCAATTTGTGCAAAACCCTTGGCGACTAATCGCGCTTTGTAATGTTCAACAGAGTCATCCGATCTTCGTTTGAGTCGGTAAACCCATTTACAACCGATGGGTTTGACATGGGGAGGCTTGTCCACAATATCCCAAGTTTATTCAAGACCAAGGCATCAATCTTAGCGTCCATGGCCTCAAGCCAGCAAGAATGGGAAACGGCTTCATGATAATTACGGGGTTCTTGCTCAGAAGAAAGATTCATTAAATAATGACGATGAGAGTCAGATATTCGACAATAATTAGTGACAGATTGAATTGGATACAGGCACCTGGAAGATGATGGATTTGGCATTGTAGACAAAGAATTACACTGAAAATCGCGAAGGAAAGGAGGGGGATTACTGGGGCGAGTGGAGCGACGAAGGGGTGGTGCAGGTGGTGTTGAAAGTTGTGTATCTGAAGATGATAGTAGATGGTTAGGTGATGGATTGGTTTGGCTTGTGTCGGTTTGTGGTGTGGTGGTTTGGGATTGTGTAAAGGGTGGGTCAGATTGAGATCTATGAGTAGGAGGTGAGAAGTTAGGTGAACCCTAAGAAATAAATGGATTGTGTGAATGTTGGGCCAAGTGGGGCTGATAATGTTCAAGGTATGGATCTATGAGAGGAGTAGAAATAGTGATGTGAGGAACAGTGGTGTTTGAACTTGAATTTGGTGTGAAAGGAAAATTAAATTCAGAGAAAGAAACGTCTCTTGATATAAAGATAGTTTTAGAATTCAAATCGAAAATAACATATCCCTTAGTTCCAGTTTGAAAACCAAGAAAGACTCCCCTCACGAGAACGAGCATTAAACTTTTGACGTGGAGTGTGTGTGGAAGCGTAACATAAACAACCAAAAATTTTAAGCATGGAAAAATCAGGTGTTTGTTTGTGTTAGAGATATTATATTTAGTTTATATTTATTTCTTATCTTTAGTTAGTTTGTTTATATTTCTTATTTAGTTTGTTTATATTTCTTATTTGTATTTTGGGCTTAGCCCATATTTCTTCTATTATAAATAGAGAACCCTATGTGTGTATTTAACACAAGGGAGATTTCCCCTCATCTCTTTCACTATTTCATATGGTATCAGAGCAAGGATCTCTAATTCTTTAGCTATTGTCTTCGTTGTCTGCCGGCGGCCGGCCGCCATGGTCGCTGGCAACCCCTACTAAAAGTCTTTCAACCTATGTCATTCTGCTTTAGCCAAGAAAGGCCACTGCCTCCACTGTGCATCACCGCTACTCGTCGTCGGTCATCATCCTTCGTCGCCGTCCATCACCGGCCACCGCCGTTCGCCGTCGCCGGCCACCGTCTCCGACCGTCGTCTCCGCTCAACGCGCCTCCACACGCCGTCTTTCTCCGACAGATCTCGGACGCGTACTGTTCACGTGCCGCTGTTCCGGTGTCGGAATCACACCGCGCCACTGCGGGTCTTCTCGCCAGAGCTTTCCTCTCTCCGGTAAGACCCTCCAAAGCAGCCATTGCTGCCATCGTCATTGTCTTCAGCATCTTCGTCTTCTCGTCGCACACTTTCGCATTGCGGAATCTTCCTCTCGTATCTGCATTCTGGTGTATGCCTCCAAGAATGGGTTCTAATTCCCTTTTCTCGTGCTGCACCGATTGGACCTTCTTGCCATCCGCTGCTTGTGCCGCCACTGCAATCAATCACTGCTGTCACAATCTATTGCCAGTCCTACCTCTACTGTTTCCGCTATCTTATCTTTTCTGAAAGGTCTTCAAGGACAGTTAATGGTTAACACCAAGAAATTTCAACACTAAAATTATGACCAACCCTTTTTTTTTGTTTTTTGGGTGCTTTGATGAATAAGAGCTCATTATGATCTACCACTTTCACGGTCTGTCATCGACGCGCCGTCATTTCCGCCGTTCGTCGTGAGGGGGAGTATGAACCAAGTTAGGCAGACTCCACTAGTCAATGAGGGCATTCCTTGCAGTTTTGTTGTTTTTAGCCACTACAGAACCCATCAGTGAGTGATGGCATTCCCTGTAGTTTTGTTGCTTTTAGCCACTACAGAACCCATCAGTGAGTGATGACATTCCTTGTAGTTTTGTTGCTTTTAGCCACTACAGAACCCATCAGTGAGTGATGGCATTCCCTGTAGTTTTGTCGCTTTTAGCCACTACAGGCCCCGTCAGTCAGTGATGGCAACCCCTGTAGTTTTGATGCAAGCCTCATCCTTACTTGATGGTGCTATTTTGTCAAAGTCACCCCACTTGAAGTTTCATGGTGCTATTTGAAGTTTCGCAGTTGTCCACCACTGTCCATAAATTGTTGTTAGTTGTTCGTCGACATGTGATTACGCATCTGTTTGTCGCACACTCTTGAAGACAGATCATATATTTCAAATTGAGTTTATTTATTCCAAGCTTGGTCCATATAATTTGTATGCTCTAGCTTGAGGGGGAGTGTTAGAGATATTATATTTAGTTTATATTTATCTCTTATCTTTAGTTTGTTTGTTTATATTTCTTATTTGTATTTTGGGCTTAGCCCATATTTCTTACCCTATGTGTGTATTTAACACAAAGGAGATTTTCCCTCATCCCTTTCACTATTTCATAGTTTGTGTAAAAGCTCATAGGGGCACATGTTGTTTAACTGCATAGGACCAAAAATGTTTGGGAAGATGAGATTGAAACATAAGTGCACGAGCAACATTAAGAATGTGCTGATGTTTTCTTTCAATTCTACCATTTTGTTGGGGAGTGTAAACACAACTAGTTTGATGAAGGATGCCTTTAGATGCTAAGAAATCTTTAAGAAAAAATTCATGAAGGATGCCTTTAGATGCTAAGAAATCTTTAAGAAAAAATTCTGGACCATTATCCGTGCGTATGCATTTGATTTTTGTGTCAAATTGATTTTCAGCAAAGGCAATGAAATTTTGGACACGGGTTTTTATCTCAGCTTTAGATTTTAATAAAACAATCCAAGTGAATAGGCTATAATCATCAAGAATGGTTAAAAAATATTTGTGACCATGAAAAGAAGGGGTAGAAAAGGGACCCCAAATGTCCATGTGAATTAGATCAAAAGCATTTGAAGCCCTACTCGTGCTAGAGGTATAAGACAATTTTCTTTGTTTTGAAAGATGACAAATATGACAATTTTCATTAACATGTTTTGAAATAAAGGGATATTTATTATGCAAGTCATTGAGACATTTTCCAGAAAGGTGGCCAAGCCTAAAATGCCATAGGTTGGTTGAGGATAAAGATGGGGTAATAACATTGTTGGTGCAAGAAATAGGGTTTTCTCCTTCCTTTTTGTTTTCTAGATAGTAAAGACCTTTTGTCAATTTAGCCAAACCAATCATTTGACACGTGTCATTTCGTGTATTTGACAAGAATCATCAAAAAAAGTGAGTATTTGAGAGAGGAAATTAATTTTGATATAGAAAGAACAGAGACAAAGATGCACAAGAAATTTACTGTTATGTATTGCCTTTCATAAAGGGTAATATATATACATAAAAGATGACCTAACAGAACAAGAGAAAAAACAAAAAAGTCCTATATAGAGTACTATTGTCTGGTATATTCCTCTGCCATGCCATTTTCTGTTTTGCTTTGTTGGGCCAAATTAGGTGTTGCTTCTATTAGTTTGTACTTAAATCTAGCCTAAAAATCAACTTATTTCTATAATTCAGTATTCGTGTGTGCTCAACAAATGGTCTGACCTTGTTTCTTTTGCAAGTATGAAACCTGGCAGAATGAAACGCAATCAAAACAGGTGCATGTTCTGCGATTGTAATTCACAAAAATTTGTGTTTTAGAAACTGTGGCACTTGGATTTTAGCTTATCATGGGCGGATTAGAAGGAGGGAACAAGGTTTCTTTGAGAAGAAACAATGAGGGAGAAGTAGAATTCAAAGTTTAACGGATGGAACCTGATGTGAACTCCATTTCACAAGGACTGATTTAGGATCTTTAGGGTTAGAACCTTTAGGAAATTTGGAAAATTAGTGAGAAGGATGAGAGTGGTCGAAATCTTGAGCTATAGAACTCCAATTGGGGTGATTCCAAAACAAGGTGAAAGTCCACGTTTTAAACTTCAATTTAGGTTCAAGAATCACTTAATTTGGACATGTAAAATGAAAGTTATGTCTTCGAGATAAACCTGGACAAAATTGCGAAAGGTGGAACAAAAGAATCACTCTTTTCCAGGGAGGCAAGACACAGAGGATGAGAAAGTCCTTTGATACAACTAAGGGTTCTTGAATCACTTAAGAACTTAGGAGAATTACTCTCACTAGGATAAAAGAGTTAAAACTCTAATATTTCTGCATAAAACTTCACTTTTTTTTTAATTGAAAATGATTCAACTTATTAAAAGCTTTAACCATCATAATTACAAAAGAGTTAATGGCTGATTGCAATTGAAATATGGCAACCAAAAGTCACCCAAAAGCTTCATCTTTGCATCCTTTTGGTCTTCCAAAGGCTAATGACTAAGTGGCTAGACCCTTATTACAACTTGAAATAAAACCAAAATAAAGCCCATTAATTGGTCAGTTTCAATTGGACCATTATTTAAACAAACTAATTACTTAAAAACTGCAGCAAAGTGGCGGGTTCCCATCATTGGTTGGATTTACATCATAACCTCCTTCTTTGAGAAGATTCGTATGCCTTTATTTTCCTACTAGTTAGGATCAAATACAACTTGAATAAATTTTGATTTGTTCCTTTCAATCGTGGAGCACTTCCCTTGCCAACACTCCCTCACCTTCATATGTAACAACAAATAACTCCATGTGTTGTGTTTCATTATCCTCAAGACTGTTTTTCATCAGCTGGATGCATAATAAAGCACTATGAACAAGCTTCCTTTTTAAATGTGGGAGTTGGTGTATTTCATTCATGTGCCCATCCTTTTGTTCATGTAAAATGACATCACAAACAATAGAAGAAAAATCATTGACAAATAAACTTTTCATGCTCTGTTTCTCTAGTTCTTTTTATTTTTCTTCATTTTCTCTTCTCTCTTTTTCTCTCATTCTTTCTCCACTCTCTTGTGCTTCTTTTTTTATTCTTTATTTTTCCATTTTCTCCTTCAGTCTATGTTGATCCTTATTAACTTGTCCTGGTGTCATAAATTTCAACTTAATTTGTTGTCTCTCATGCCTCCAATAAAGTGAGCGTTCATCAAGATTGAATGTTTTAAAACAAAGTCATTACCATCATAAAAGAAGATGATAAGAGTCCATGGAAGCGATATCACAAAATACTTTTTGAACACACTGCCTCGTAGTGAATCTAATCCATGCTTGATTCGGATGAGAGCTTGTTTTCTCCACCAATCTTTGGCTCACAACATTGTTGGCGCTTCCCTAATCGTATGCAACTAAACATGGGTGACCTTTGATTAAACAACTTGTATAGAAAACTTTTATCACCATTTCAAACCCAGAGCAGAAGCTCTAATACCAAACGATGTGAACCCCAATTACACAATGATTGATTTAGGATCTATAGGACTAGAACCTTGTAGGAAATTTGGAAAATTAGTGAGAAGGTTGACATTATTTTAGAAACATCAATATTTCGAGCTATAAAACTCCGATTTGGGTGATTCCAAAGCAAGGTGAAAATTCATGTTCTAAACTTCAATTTAGGCTCATGAATCACTTAATTTGAACACATAGAAGGACAAGATAAACCTGGATAGAATTGTGAAAGGTGGAAGGAAAGAATCACTCTTTCCAAGGGAGGTGACACACAAAGGATGGGAAAGTCCTTTGATACTACCAAGAGTTATTGAATCACTCCAAAACTTAGGAAAATTACTCTCACTAAAATAAAAGAGTTAAAACTCTAATATTTCTCCATAAAACTTCACTTCTTCTTTTTTCTGAAAATGGTTCGGCTTATTAAAAGCATTAGCCATCATAATTAAAAAAGAGTTAATGTTGTAACCGAAATATGGCAACCAAAAGTCACTCAAAAGCATTCAGCTTTGCATCCTTTTGATCTTTCAAAGGTTGATGACTAAGTGCCGAATTGGGCCCTTATTACAACTTGAAATAAAACCCATTAGTTGATTAACTCAAAACATAATTTGGTCAAGCAATTTTACTAAGGATTGGGCCATTTTTTAAACAAACTAATTAAAAACTGCAGAAAAGTGGCGTGTCCTCATTGGTTGGATTCATATCATTGGTTGGATTCACATCAGAACCAAACATAAATGTATAACTGCAAAAGACAGTTTCCTTATTTAAGCCTTAGGGATGAGGCTGCTTCTGTACTGGGAGGCATTGATAAGTAAAAATCTGATTTAAGCTGTTACAATTCTGCATTAATAAGTTGAGGCAATAATTTCAATATTAATTTCAGATTAGGCAGACATAGGTTATGATTTAGCAAATATAGTGGTATGTAAGTTGTGTAATAGACCATTAAAGAGAAATTAAGGTGTTAGATTGTCATTTCCAGTGTTTTGGAGAAGGAAACTCGCTAGGGGGAAACCATGTTTTTGTTTACAATGTACTCAAATTTAGCTTAAAAACCAGATCATTTCTATACTTTAATCAGAATCCAGTGTTTGTTTATTCAGTCCAGCATATTTGCACTTGTTTCTGTGTTTGCATGAGTCCAAGTAATTTATGCTTGTTGCAGGTCATGATATTCTTCAGTGCTCATGGGGTGCCTCTGGCCTATGTGGAAGAGGCTGGTGATCCATACAAGGTTGAAATGGAGGAATGTGTGGATTTGATCATGGAAGAACTTGAGACGAGAAAGATAACTAATGCCTACACCCTTGCTTATCAGGTAACTCCTTTTTTTTTCCAGCAGTTTATTCTCTCTAAGTTCTGATTTCTATTACTTTTTCTTTTTTAGATTTTCTACTAAAATGCCGTTATATTGCCCTCACCCAAATCATAATTGGAAATTCTCTCAGTTGAGTGATTCACTAGGCAATAATATTCAAAATAGATCGTCATGTTCACCAACGCTCCCATAAAGAAAGCTCCTTGGGAGAATTTCTTTACAATTAGTCCGTCTGTCTTCAAACATGCTATTTTATGATACCCTAGATCTGGGAACTTCTTTTAGGTTTAGAATTTCTTTTTCTGGATTTCTAACTGTTGGCTATAATATGTTGTTACAGAGTAGAGTTGGACCAGTGGAATGGTTAAGACCCTATACAGATGAGACCATAATTGAACTCGGAAAAAAGGGCGTGAAAAGTCTGCTGGCTGTTCCAATTAGGTAAATATACTAGTTTTAGTTTACTCCTATCTTTCTTTATCTTCTCCACCTCTTTTTTTTTGCTTCTCCCCATGCACGTTGTTAACCCTTGTTTAATTCACAGCTTTGTCAGTGAGCACATTGAAACTCTAGAAGAAATTGATGTTGAATACAGAGAATTGGCTCTAGAATCTGGTATACAAAATTGGGGGCGTGTTCCTGCTCTAGGATGTGAACCTACTTTCATTTCTGATTTGGCAGATGCTGTCATTGAGAGTCTCCCATATGTTGGTGCCCTGGCAGCCTCAGACCTTGAAGCTCGACAGGTACTCTGTTGAACACCCATATAAATTTATGTTTCATATTCTGGATGGAAATCTGCATGGCTTTGGGAAAATGGGTACATGTCACTGGAAGCACCAGTGAAGAGAGTCACATAAGTTGTAGTCCTGTAAAAGGAGGTAAAGGAAGATTAAGAATAACATTATAAAATAATATTAAAAGGGATATTGTGGTAAATAGTATCTCCTGAGAATTTAGTTTTTAACTGAACCTCACGGCTTTTTGTGATTCATGTAATCAAAATGAGAAAAGACTGTTGTTATTATTTTTATTTATTATTATATTCATGGTGGAAGTATTTCATTCAGTGTTCTTTTAAGCATTATTGAAAACTGACAGAATTTTACGTAGATTTATTGATGATCTATTTTGTAGCTATGTAGTTTCATCTTATAATCTGATTGAAAGTTTGCGCTCTTTGTCAGTCCCTTGTTCCACTGGGCAGTGTAGAAGAGTTATTGGCAGCATATGATACACAACGCAAGGAGTTGCCACCACCAGTTTTAGTGTGGGAATGGGGTTGGACAAAAAGTGCTGAAACTTGGAATGGAAGAGTAGCAATGTTGGCTGTGCTTCTTCTTTTGTTTTTTGAAGTCACTACAGACAAGGGTTTGCTGCACCAATTCGGAATATGGCCCTCGCTTAGGTGAATGAAGAATCACCATGGCCCTCTAAATACAGGATTTAGTTGAGTTCGGTTTTGATTCTTTGTCAGTACATGGCTTTTTATACTACAGTCAAATCATGTTCTTAACACAGTTTTCGAGTAGTTTTTATCATAGTCAAGCTACACTTTGCAATGTGTTAATGCATGATTAGAGTGGTGTAAAAAGGTCTTGACAGTGGATCAATTTATATCCATTCAGTTTTGCTTGTATGTCAATAACTTAAGCATCATATGCTTCTCAGATCCAAGGCATGCACCCAGGAGTTCTCAAATGCAGTTTAGGCACTGTATTTGAGGATTGAGACGGGAGAGAAAATTTGTATCCTACACTGTTTTTGTATCTATTGTGAAAAACTATTAAGCTGTTGTAGATGATGAGCAGTTGAGGCAATAACAAATTCTTGTGTGAAGTGGGAACTCATCGGAGAACACGAGCAGCTGTTATGTTTGCCAAGATCAACAGAAGAGATTCTGTAAAAGGTGATGAAATTCTTGTCCAATTCTTTTGCACCTGGACCACACACAAGCACTGATGTGGACATGTAGCAAAACTTAACGAACAAAGTTTAGGAAAAACGGATATCGCCTCATCTGAGTAACTCTCTTGTTATTTAGACTTAGCTTTTTTTGTCTGTTGACCGGTCGGTCCGGTCGGTCTGGTTGTTTGCTTTGTGTGGTTTACCGGGTGCGCGTTTTGGGCTTGTTTTGGGCTTGTTTTGTTTGTCGGTTTTGGCCTATTGCGCGTTTACGTTAGTTATAAATAGTAACCAACCCCGCTCCTCAATAACAACTTTTCATTCAATAATATTCAGTATTCATTCTCTCGCTCCGCTCTCTCTCTCTCTTATTTTTCTCTGGTTCTAGGGTTTTCGCGAAACGCTCCAAGAACCCAACAATTGGCGCCCACCGTGGGGCAAGGATTCAAGAATTCCCAAGGAGCAATGGCAACCAAGTTCGACGTAGAAAAGTTCAACGGCGCTAATGACTTCGGGCTGTGGAAGATCAAGATGGAGGCAATCTTGATACAACAGGGATGTGATGAAGCGTTGAAGGGTGAGTCGAGGATGAGTGATGCCATGACTCAAGAAGAGAAGAAGAAGATGCGAGATAAGGCAAGGAGTGCAATCATCTTGTGCCTTGGTGATAAGGTACTGAGGGAGGTTGCGAAGGAGAAGACTGCCGCTGAAATCTGGGCAAAACTGGAGTCTCTGTACATGACGAGATCGTTGGCTCATAGGTTGTGCCTGAAGCAGCAACTCTTTTCGTTCAAGATGTCAGAATCAAGAACGATAGAGGAGCAGATTGCAGAATTCAGCAAGATAGTTGATGATCTGGAGAATATTGAAGTGAAGTTGGACGATGAAGATAAAGCTGTCATCCTGTTGAATGCGCTTCCAAGAACCTTCGAGCATTTCAGGGATGCGTTACTCTACGGGAAAGATCAAGTGATCACGTTAGAGGAGGTTTTGACGTCAATTCGAACCAAGGAGTTCCAAAAACTTCAAGATTCGAAGACAACCGAGGAAGGAGCGTCCGGATTGATCTCGGTGAAAGGGAAAGGGAAGAAGCAGTCTGGAAAAGAGAAGAAGCTGAATCCGGACGGTACGAAGCAGGTGTGTTGCTTCAAGTGCCAGAATATGGGTCATATCAAGAAGTTCTGCCCGAAGAAAGGAAAGGTCGGTCGGCCACAAGAAACCGCTGATGTGGCAGAGGCGTCTGAGGGATATGAGTCGGCTGGAGTGCTGGTGGCTTCGTCTAAAGATCCTCAAAGGAGCTGGGTCATGGATTCCGGCTGCTCCTATCACATGTGCCCGGTGAAGGAGTTTTTTGAGAATCTTGATCAGAAAGAGCATGGAAATGTACTGCTCGGAAATAACAAAGTTTGCCGAGTGCAAGGTGTGGGGTCGGTGAGGCTGAAGATGTTTGACAATCGTGAGATGGTGTTGCAGGCTGTTAGGTATGTGCCCGAACTAAAGAGAAATTTGATTTCTATTAGTGCATTTGATCTTGGAGGTTACACCACTAAAGTTGAAGATGGAGTAATGAGGGTCTGTTCTGGAAATTCTGTGGTTGCCAAAGGCAGAAGGAGGAACGGCTTGTACATTCTGGAGGGATCAACTGTCATTGGTCATGTCTCAGTAGCAAGTGGGACCGAGAATACCGCCTGGTTATGGCACTTGAGGATGGGACACATCAGTGAGAAGGGTCTTGAAGAATTGGAAAAGCAAGGCTTACTTCTGGGAGACAAACTGCAGAAGCTGGATTTCTGTGACCATTGTGTCTTAGGGAAATCACACAGGATACCGTTCGGAAAAGGGAAACACTCAACCGAACACCCTTTTGAATATGTCCATGCTGACTTATGGGGACCGGCAAGAACCTTAACTCATGGTGGAGGAGCGTATTTCTTAAGTATAATTGATGATTTCTCAAGGAGAGTGTGGATTTACGTTCTAAAAAATAAGTCTAAAACGTTTCAGAAGTTCAAAGAGTGGCACACACAGATTGAGAACCAATTGGGGTGTAGGCTGAAATGCCTAAGAACCGATAATGGGCTGGAGTTCGTTTCAGAGGAGTTTAATGGTTTTTGCAAAGAGAAAGGAATCAGGAGGCACAGAACGGTCGTTGGAACTCCGCAACAGAATGGCTTGGCTGAACGGATGAATAGAACCATTCTGGAGAGGGTCCGGTGCATGTTGCTGGGATCAGGGTTGTCAAAGGCTTTCTAGGGAGAGGCTGCTAATACGGCCGTCTATTTGATTAACAGGAGTCCGTCTTCAGCTCTCAATTTTAAAACGCCAATGGAAGTGTGGAGTGGACGACCGGCTGATTATTCACACTTGAGAGTGTTTGGTTCTTTGGCGTTTGCTTATGTCAGGGGTGATAAGCTGGATTCTCGGGCGGCGAAATGTATCTTTCTTGGATACACCGAAGGAGTTAAGGGATACAGGTTATGGAGGTTAGATTCACCTTCAAAACTAATCATTAGTAGGGATGTCATTTTTGATGAAACAAGGATGGCGATGCACCCTGAAAACTCTGGAAGTGAGAAGAAGATTCTCGTGGAGGTGGAGCATACTACTAATGGAGCTGGCACGCCCGGTGGGACTGAGGAAACCCAAACGGGTGAAGGGCAAGTTGAAAACGGTCGGACGATAGAGGAGAACCGATCGGATGAATTTCGAACAGACCTTGGTGATGATACAGATGGTATGTCTGGCGAGGGAAGTCATGGAAAAGCTGCTGGTGTTGATTTGAGAAACTATCAGTTTGTTCGTGACAGAGAAAGAAGGATCTCCAAGCCAACCAAACGGTTTGGAGAGGCGGATCTAATCTGATACGCCCTGAATGCTGCTGAAGATCTTAACCGATCGGATGAACCGAGAAGTTATAAGGAGGCCCTTGACAGCAGCGACCGGCATCTTTGGCAGGGTGCTATGGAAGAAGAGTTGGAGGCTTTGAAAAAGAATAGCACCTGGAGATTGGTGGATCTACCGAAGGGTAAGAAGGTCATAGGTTCGAAATGGATTTTCAAGAAAAAGGAAGCTACACCGGGCGGTGAGAAAGCGAGGTACAAAGCTAGGCTTGTTGCCAAAGGCTTTACTCAGATTGAAGGCGTAGACTATCATGAGATCTTTGCTCTAGTGGTTAAGCATTGTTCGGTCAGAGTTCTGATGGCAATAGTTGCGCATTGCAATTTGCATCTTGAACAGTTGGACGTTCGGACAGCTTTTCTGCACGACGATTTGGAGGAAACCATCTATATGAAGCAACCGGACGGTTTCGCTGTGGATGATAGGGTGTGTCTGTTGCAGAAGTCACTTTATGGCTTGAAGCAAAGCCCAAGGCAGTGGTACAGGAAATTTGATGACTTTCTGATAAAGCTGAACTTCAAGCGGTGCAATTATGATGACTGTGTTTACACTCTGAATCATGACGGTGAAATGTTATATCTCCTGCTTTATGTGGATGATATCCTAATTGCTAGCAGTGACAGGGGCATGATCGGTGAGACGAAAGCAAGGTTGGCGGATGCTTTCGAAATGAAAGAGCTAGGGGAAGCAAGGCGGATTTTAGGCATAGACATTAAAAGGGATAGACCGGGCGGTAACCTTTTTCTGTCTCTGGAGAGGTTTCTCTTGTTGTTGTCCAGGATTGGGTGTCTACCGGTCGGTCACTAATTGTTTGACCGGCCGTGTCCGTGTTTTGTTTTTTTGTTTTTGAAGCAAGTCTAGGTGGAGAATTGTTATTTAGACTTAGCTTCTTTTGTCTGTTGACCGGTCGGTCCGGTCAGTCTGGTTGTTTGCTTTGTGTGGTTTACCGGGTGCGCGTTTTGGGCTTGTTTTGGGCTTGTTTTGTTTGCCGGTTTTGGCCTGTTGCGCGTTTACGTTAGTTATAAATAATAGTAACCAACCCCACTCCTCAATAACAACTTTTCATTCAATAATATTCAGTATTCATTCTCTCGCTCAGCTCTCTCTCTCTCTTATTTTTCTCTGGTTCTAGGGTTTTCGCGAAACGCTCCAAGAACCCAACATCTCTACAAGCTTTGATGATGAACGCTATAGTTTACAGATGAACAGTATTTTTTGGTAAAGTTACAGTTTCTGCAGGGCTTTCAAACGTTTAAAGTTTCTGCATGAGTTCAATTAAAAAAAAATACTAGTTAAGGTGATGCTAAAGTTGCTAAATAGAGTAAAGATTGGATGATAATAAATGGAAAACCAAGGAACAAAGTGGAGCGGAAATGGAAATAAAAAATAATGGAGACATCTTCCCTCGCTTCTCTTTCACTGCCTATCACAATAAGGGTGTATTAAGAGAAAATCACTTTCAAAAATGTTTATTTTGTTATAATATAAAAAGTTATCTTATAATGCTCTTAGTATTTTACTACTACTAAATTAAAAAAAACAAAAATTAACTTGACCAGTTTCCATTTTATTGGACGTTTTACTTCGATTTAAGCAGTTATAATTATCACAGCTAGTTTCTGGCATGAAACTAAAAATATACACATCAAATAGAAAGACATCTGCAACGTAAGCAAGCAATTGTAGCTAGTTTTGAATGTAGGTTTCGCCGTAGTTAAATAAAAAGGCAAAGACATGTACGAACAAGTAAAAGCTGTGCTTAAAGGTTTTTAGAAGGTTCCATGGGAAGAAAAACTGTAGTTTCTAGAAACCAGGGAAAGTAAAAAACAAATTGTTATAACACTTGCACCTGAAACTCACAAACCTCAGGTCACGGCACATAATCAGATAACATAATTACAAGTAATTTGTAAACTGAAGCAGACGTGGTTTCCCTTTTTGTTTCCCTCCTATCTCCATACTCACCAAGACTAAGACTGAATGAGAAATCACCAATTCCTCACAACAGCTTCAATAATGCCAACTCCAAATGTAGACAAAAATGAAAAGAAAATATAAAGACCCGGTTGTAAAGAGATCATTCACTAAAATCAAAGCTTCCACTGTGAGAGCTGCTGTCATTACGACTATGCAAGGAGAGGCCTCTCATGTGGCCAGACAAATTAGAGCCATCCTTGTTTTCCTGAAAAAACTTCTCCCTCTCAACATGCTTTGCAGGTGGTGGTGGAATTGCCACATGATTAGAAACATTGCCATTCTGTTTTGGCCATGGTGGTGGAATCACAACAGGCGGAGATCGAGTGTCGGCTTCACGGGATGGCAGGATCACAACAGGTGGAGATCGAGTTTCAGCATCTCGAAATTGTGGCTCTATTGAGAGTGGTCTTATTAATGGACGATTGAGTCTCTCCCCAAGTAAACCCAAGGGAGGGTTGTCGGTTTCTGTCTCCTCATCTTCAGGCCTTGCACAAGCCTTTCCCTTACGTAATCTGCAAGGAATTAACCAAACAGAGATTAAAGAATTTGGAATATTCAGTATCATCCTACATTACAAAAGTGTAATAAATTGAATTCCAAAAACAGGGAAGGCACCTTCGGACTAACTGTTCAGGCTCCTCTTCTTCCTCTGCTTCCTCATGGTTGAACCGAGTTGCTGTTGCTGTAGCTCTGCCAGCAAGAAGATCATCATGTCTTGCGAGAACTTTCTGAAGTTGTTCATTCAATTCAATTGCCCGAGATACTATCCTTTCATCTCTGCAAAAGACCAATGCAAAACCAGTTTAAGGAACAAATTAACCATATAATGATAATAAAAAACTGGGTTGTGCATGCACAAATAGATGAACATTTGGAAAATTACGAGGAAAAATCTTCTTGCTAAAGGGTATTCTAGTCTGGGAATAATCAACTACTCAACTCATTGAGTATTAGTTACTGACTAGAAATGTTCAATGACTTATTTCTTAATAAAACTACAAATGTTCTGTGAGTATATGTATATCCATTGTGGGTTTCCCATATAAAGTCTACATGCACATGTTCATCTAAGGTTCTGGTCTCGCCCGCTTTGAATAAGTGTAAAGGTACAGTGGGTATGAGTATATATTATTAAACAATAGTAACAAAGTTTCCTCAACTTTCTTTTTGGGTTCGCTAATTAGTATAGGATGAGTGGCAAACAAAATATCTTAGATTATAGCTATCAATACACTAGAAGCAAAGGCATCGAAAGAAATTAATAAAGAGAAAGATGAAGCAGCCTACCGAGAAGCCATCACAAGATGCATAACCCTTTGCTTTTGAAAAGAACATTGTTCTACAAGGTCAAGGGTGAATTCATCCCTTGCTCCCTACAAAAGAAAACATTTACAAAGTAATAGTTAGAAGGGAATTACTTTTAGATTCTAAAACTCACTCTAGGGTTGGGAGTCACCTGAGGATTTTTAGCATCAACAGCATCCAGGACCTCTTTTAGTACTTCTAATGCATTGCTAGCCTTTTGAATAATGCTACAAAAGAAATGTACATTAAAATGAGATATGAAAAAGAGTTTCAGAAAGAACTTATCAAAAAAACATTAAGGAAAAAAAATCACCCAAAAGAAGATTTTGAAAATACTACCTCTCATCATTCATTTCATTTAACATAAATATTCATATTTCACTAAATATTTTTTTTATCCCAATTTCCATCTATATAACTAAAGCAAATAATTCCTCTTGCTACAATAAATCATTTGAAATATTCATCTACAGAAGGATTTTTTAAAGATCTTATCAATCACAATTTTACTAAAACTGAAGCAAAAGTCACCTAGATTCAGGGACAGTCTGGGACTCAGCTTGCGGTGAAACTGCTTCATGTCTAGGAGCAGCCTGTTCCCTGTTTGGTACATTATTAGTCCTACTAGGTTGTGAACTAGGATGGTTCGATTGGACCACTTGATCCCTTTGAGAAAACTGCACTCCGGCACTCTGTAAAAAGAATAAAACCAATGTCATGACCTTGTTTTAGTGATGTTCAAAGAGCACATAAATTATAATGACAGGTATTGGAAAAACAAATACATTCCCGAGCGACCATTGTTTTTATAGCAACTAATTATTATGTACAAAAGGACTAGAAAAGTGACAGTAGTCAATACTTTAAGAAACAAATAAAGAGAAGTTAATTAGCAATGGGTGACACTGGAAATGCTTACCATCCACCATATCATGCCTTGAGATCCAATATATATTATAATATCACGATCAATCATGCCCCTTTTGATACGACCAAGAGTTCTTACCATCATGTCAAAAGCTTAAACTGTAAATAGAAGTGCAACTCTAGACTCTAGGCTTGACCGAGGTTCGCCCTCAAACTGAGATTATTACAATTTACAAACATGTTCAACCTAGGATTTGAACCATCATGACATGTAACACTTTGGATCAGATGCAATCCAGTACTTATTTAAGCTATTGAATATGGATCTCGGCATTGAACTTTACTCGAAATTAAACATATACCTGTGCTACCTTCTACACATACCATTCCCTCCCTCTAAGAAACAATTTTTCCCGATCCTTGAAATAAGTGAAGCATATCAAACATGATATGATTAATAGTGCTTACCACCATACTAAAAGTTTGAGTTGTTAGCTAAGGCACAACTCTCAGACATGTAACACCCAGCATTAGATGCAGACTCATTTCATTTATACCATAGAACATCCGCAACAAGGTTGAACCTGATGTACAAACCCAACATGTACTCTTGCGACCCTTTGGGCATATCACCATGGCACAAAGTTCCTTTCCCATTTAGTCATCACAATGCACTCTAAACTATATATGCTACTACCATATAACTATAACCTGACCATAATTACCGGGAGTTATCTCTTTGCTTCATGTATCCAGTTTAAATATGAACACAAAAAAAATACCCTTCCAATAAGCAAGTAAAATTTCCATTGCTGCCAATTGAAAAACGACTGCTAGTCTCTTCTTATACTTTTAAAATCATAAAGTTAAAATAAACTTTCTTTGCCTAGTTAACAGCCTAACCACAGCTTATTAATCAAATGAATCCAGATCAAAACAATAAGAATGTCCTAGGGTTTTGTACGCAAATTTGTACCTATCACCAACTCATATAAAGTTAAAATACACTTTCTTTGCCTAGTCAACAGCCTAACCACAGCTTATTAATCAAATGAATCCAGATCAAAACAAAATGAATGTACTAGGGTTTTGTATGCAAATTTGTACTTACCACCAACTCATAATATGCATTATAATACTGTGGAAACTTTCCAGACGCACCACCAAGGGATGTTTGTGTGGCATCTAATAGGAGAAAGATCCTCTCCCTCACAGGCAAATCAGACTGCAACCAAAGAGCAAGAGAGAATAAAAAAAGAGGTTAAGAAAAAATGACAATGCTAGATAACAAAAGTCTTTGCAGTGAACACTAACCTTTCTCTTCACAATTTTTACTAGAATGGGAATAACTCCAGAATCAATCACCTGCTCATGAATATGCTCTCCAATATTGTTCATCAACATTTCCAGCAACTAGAAAAGCAAAATATATCAAAGATGGTTACATAGAACACTACAGAACAGGAAAGCAAGAAATGTAAATATTTAACACAAGAATGTCAAATAACCAAGATTTTCTGTATCAGATACAGTGAAAACCGTGTGGTTTCAAACTGTGTTTATACAAGTTTTTCAGCATAGGTTACAACTTTTAGAAATTCACACAAAAAATAATGAGTAACTAAATTCATGATAAAGTAATTATTCTCACCATGATAGAATAAAGTTGAGTATCAGGGTGTTTACTTCCTAGTCTCTTTTTTATAGCTTTGACAACATCTCTAGCTTGCCTGCATATTCAAAAGATGTGATTGTTAAAAACAGAAACAATGTATGGATTATCCTGACAATTCAACATGTTCATCCATGTTCATAATCAAGTGAACATGATCAAGCCCAGATAGGGTGAACAAGAACCATGAACTTGATTTGAAGTGTAAATTAAGAGCTCCTTTAGATTTGATCTTTAAGACTTAGTTGTTACTTTTCCTTCAAAACCTCTACAAGATTTCAATCATAAGATACTGTTAGGTTTCTTGATGGAAGAAACCGATTCAAAGATGTTTTCACTCACAGAAAACACAAAAAAAGACCCTCTAGGAACTGTATATGTCTCGTTTATTCATTTCTCAACAGTCATACAACAAGAATACTGTCAGTCAAGGGATGATGTTTCCCTTCTCACAGGACACTAAGAATCCTGTCTTTACTCTCAACATACCAAAAACCGTCCCCCACAACAATAAAAACCCAAACCCACCTACATATATTCTTCTTTTAGGAAGACTATAACCTCCTAACTAACCAACTAACTATTTGTTTTCTTCCTTCTTACATAGACATTTAGTTTCTTAACAGATACTTTGAACACAATGTAAGCTATTGTAACCACACACTAACTATGGAGGGCGTATAATTGAAGGGTTACAACTTTTCCTTTTGAGAAAAAAAAAATCGAATAAAAAAAAGGTGCACCTAGAATGAAAAATAACTCATTCCTAAGAACCCAGCAATCAATTTCACCAAGACCAAAGAAAAATGGTCATTCATAAGGATTATCCTCCAACATCAAACACACAGTTAGCTACTTGGCAAAGCTCAGGTGGCAATGGTAAAGATCATAGGTTCGTTTCCTAAGCAGAGAAAGAAAAAACAAACATTCACAAAGTTTCCTTAGTCAAAATCTGAAACATAAAAGGTTATATATTAACAAATTTAAATGAGTTTAGTCTCATGTGATATAACTATACCATTGGCACCAACTGTTCATTCACATTGTTCAATCAGAAACAAGCAACATTGAATAAGGTTATAAAAGCATTTTGGTTACCTTCTATCATGAGCAACTAGCTCACAGATTTCAATATTTTTTGCCCAATCAGTTTCAGCTAGTTTCTCGCTTGTTGCACCATTGACTAGCTCAGCTGCCATCTTTTTTTCTAGATTTTAATCTAAAAATACATATAATATAAAACGTTAAAGGTATTTCAGAAGCAGGGGCAAACAGGCAACAAAGAGTTACCAAAGTTTGACAATTTACCAGCTATTGCTAGAGAAAAACAAACAAGTTAGTCTGATAGAAATTCCAAAGGATACCGTAAAATTCAGATTTAAGATACACAAACAAAAATGTAAAGACAAAAAATAAAATAAAAGGATGGCGTTAAATAATGAATAACAACAGTTGAAGACAAAATGGTGAACCAACTCTGTTTCACTATGAATAGCTTGACAGGAGAGCAGAAAAGCTCTCGTCAAAACCATTCTGAAGAATTTAGAGGCCAATGGTTTGTCAATATATGTAATTTAGAGCAGAACATTATGTGTCATTTGATATCTTGCAGTGGAATAAAAGCTTGGCTTGTTGCTGTCGCTGTATGAATAACATGATAGAATGTAGAGTATCTCTTAGATCTTTGAGAAGCCAGTATCACATAGTTTTAGTCAAAAGTTAGCCTTTAAACAAGTACAAAGCAAAAATTAGAAATTCATATCAATCAGACCGTTAACCATCATATAATCATATGCAACATATCTGCAGAGAAATGGACAGTGACTGAAAAAACACAAAAAAACTGCAATCTCGACACTCATAATTTGAAACAATATCAAATCACCTTCAAGAAAATTAACCTCAGTCCAAAGTGAGTGTCATCATGTCACAATAGCAATCGAAGTCTGAAGGGGTATGTCATGAACTACCTGCAAAAAAAAATAAATTCAAGAGGCCGAAAATTCAGAATACATTACTCAATTTCGGTTTCATAAAAAAAGAAAAAATGCATTGAAGAAAATAAGCCAAAACTACAATCTGTATGACCCTTACTAATCGAAGAAAGAAAAAAAGAAAAGAAAGAGTTTATAGCCAAGAAGGGGCCAAAAACAGGAAATGATGAAATGAGACTGTGAAGTATGAAATTAAAATTACCGTCCATTGCTCCCATCTTTTTTTCCTCTTAAGCAAGCATAAACATAATGGGTATCATAATTAAGCACAAAAAACAAGAACTGCTTCATCATCGAACTGAATCGCGATACAACTTAAACTAGTCTCAGATCTGAATTAAAGCACAACAACAAAACCCACAACTCGAAGAAACACAATTGAAACTCAAGAAGAGTGAAAACCTTCCAAAAATGAAAACTTTGAGGAATTTGATCTTATGGGGTGAGAGTTGGCACCTGTGAAGACGGACACAACGATAGAGATGACGAGGAAGAAGGCGAGGAAACACTGATAGGCCCTAAAGAGCTTCAGCATTTGATTTCACAGAAGATCAAGTGCCAATTCTCTTACTTTTTCTCTTTTTTCTTAACTTTAACCTTTTTTGGAATATGATGATTGTGAAATTCGCATGTGGGGTACTGTATTTTAAGGTTGTGAACAAATTGTTAGCTTGCACAGAATAAGGTAAATGTATATAAGAGAGGGGATTTGCGTATGAAGTTCTTGCAATTATTACCAGTGAGGAATTAAATTAATTAAATATATAAAAAAAATTAAGTGAAAAAATTATTATTATCATTATTTTTAATTATTATGGGAATTGAAAATAGGTAGGAAGAGAATCTAAGGTTGGCTGTTACGACGGTTTACTTCTTTGAAGAGACAGCACCGCCACCACAGAGCTGTCTGTCCCAAAAGCTAAATCTTCTCTTTCCAACCAATTCATCAAATTAATCATTGTTAAAGTTTTTTTTTTTTCTCATTGAATAAAGTAAGATAATTATTTTATAAAATAAAATTTTTATTTATCCATCTATGATTAAACACAATAGGATTCTATTAAGAATATACTTTGATTGAATTTATTGTAAATAATCTAGAAAAATCTTGTTTTTGATTGAAAATCTACTTTAATTAATTGTAAGGTCGTCTTTAAATTAATTGAGAATGTATTTCAACTAATTTGAAACTCGAACAATAATCAATTGAACAATAATTTGTGTATAACAATCTATCTTGTAAAAGCAATGGAATTCGTCTATTTCATTATAATTGTTCTTAAGTTTCTCACTTGTTTTTCAATTAAACTCAACATTCTTCTAACATTAATTTCATTACCATAGTTTTTCACTTTTATTTTTAAGCACTGCATAACATTTATTAATCTTCCAAAGTCTCCATAATAATCAAGTGTTGAAAAGCAATTTTGTATTCGTTGGAAAACGGCTTAGGGTTACTTTAGCCCTATATATTTTGTTGACTACTAACTTGGAATTAGTGAAGTTGCCTTGTAAAGTAGTATTAGTTTGATAGCTTCAATAACAACGTATCAAATTAAAGTAAGAAGAAAAAAATGGAAAAGGAAAATCTTCCTTGAGAAAGCAGCAAATAGTAAAGTGGTTTTTGAAATCAAGTGTCATTACTCTTTCTATATTTATTTCAAAAACTCAAGAATTCCAAAAATTGTCCTACCTTCGTCTTGGCCTCATTACAACCTTTAAAAAGTCCTCGTGATCATTAATTGCATGTTTTTCTGAAGTATGTGAATATTATAGTCTTGTTAAATATCAAAGGTGTCTACTTACATGGGTATTTTGAGCGTAAACACAAGCCAAAAACACTTGAGAATGTTGGGGAGAAATAAATACATTTTGACTTGAGTGATATCTATCATAATATATTTCTTGAGAATTCAAAAGGTCAACTCATGTGTGATGAATAGAGTGCTTTTATTTGCATGTCCATGACAACTTGATTTCTAGATTATTGATCTGTATCTAGTGTTCTTCATTCTTTTGATCCAAATGCAAATATGGAATAAAATGACCCAAAATAAAGTCTTGGAATTAATCAATTTTGCCAAGGAGTGCAAAAGGATAAGTCTGAGGGTGTGATGAGTACATATTTATGCTTTAAAATTCAAAATTTTGATGAGATTCTTGTGCTTAAATGGTTTATTTAAAGTGAATTTATGACAATTGGATTTATCGGGTTTGGAAATTAAAGATGCTTAAAATGTGATTTTTTGTAGCATAAATTATGTTGGATATTCTAATGTTTATTTGTGCAATTGAAGATAGAATTTTATTCATTTCAAGTGCAACTAAAGAAAATTTGAAGGGGTTTTTTGCAATTTTGGAAAATTAGGACATAAATAGAATTTAAGAGACAATTCAGTTGATATTTAAAGATGATTAATTTAATTTGAAAACATCAACAGGAAATATGTATCAAATATTCTTAAAAACTGATTAATTTGTTGAATATTTGAAAGATATAAGATAAAAGATCTTATCAACATAATATTCAGATTCCAAGCTCAATCAAGCCTATATAAAGAGACCTAGGTGAGGCAGAAATCATAACTCATTCATTTACTCGGACTCCTCCACTTGGGAGCAATCATCCACCACTCCTCTCATTTTATTTTACCATGTATTCTACTTCATTCATTGAGGGCTAAACTTCTAGGACTATTCCACTGTAATTTCATTATGGATTCTAAGGTTAAGTTGAATTAATGTATTTGTTTCTTTTGATTATTGATTTGAGTTATCCTTTTTTTTTATGTCTTTCATCTCTCAATCACATTAAAGGTAATGATTTTTTCATCATAAGGTGTTTGAATCTACATGCATAATGATCATAAGGCAGGTTCTAACAGGGTTCCACTAAGGAAGGTGGCTATAGAAGGTTGTGAATCACTCTCCTAATCGTGACCTTTAAGAAGAAGAGGGTTTGGAGTTTTGTCAACAGAGTTTATCAACTATATCATCAAAGGTAAGAAAAATACAATGGAGAAGGTGTTGAATTTATAGAGTAAGAAAAATACATATGCATAGCTAGTTGATTATCGGCCGCAACTCATGGATCAGGTGCCACGTACATGCATATTTTAGGCATGCTACTCTGCTTTAGAAGCAAAGACACGTGTTGAAAAACAAAGCTACTTCCTCGCGTCCGTTGAGCTCAAGCCATCTACCGTTGGGAGTCAACCAATCCGCAAGTAGGGATTTCCATGTCTAGGCTTCATGCTATTTTGTCTTGAAGCGAGCTTCTCCTTGGACTTCTAGCTTCCAATCCAACTGAAGATATAAGACCTTAGAGTCTTTGGAGGTTGCTTTCTTCAAGTTCTTATTGCATTCTTTTTCTCATAACTATTGTGATAGGTCCACTAATGGACTATCTTCCATCAAATACTACTATAAGTGCACACCTACAGTAAAGTCTTATGTCAAAGGCGTGTATCTGGATAATTAAGTCTAGTGTCAAATATTTGTGTGAATAAGTGATTTGTGATACATTTATACATGTTTAGTTGATAAACTGGTATATTGTGTTTTTTATATGATCACTTTACAATGTGAACAAATATCAAGATAGGTGAGGATATATGCCTTGATGGAGAGGAAGTGTTGAATAGGTTTATAGCCTTCCTTAGTTATTGTGTATAGAAGTTTTTTCTTTCTAGTAAACTTTTGTAGTTTTAAGTGGATGTGTACATATTATATTATTATAATTATGATAATGGTAACCGTATTAATATTTTATATATTTTCTAATTGTATGTTTTGTGATTATCAATTATGAAATATTTTAATAATTTTATTAATAAAGCTTTTTGATGTTTTTATTTTTTGCTATATTTTATCTATTAAACAAATAAACGTTAAATAATTTTAAAATTTAAAATATTTAATATATTGAATTCTTATGTAATATATTTATTTTATATAAAAATACTAATAAAGTTTGCCCAGGTTGATATAACTGTATTGATTTGCATCCACTCACTCTTGCATGGATATTTTTGCTATCGTTTTCTTTCTCTTTTTTAACGAATTTTTTATTATTTATTCAGTCAACAAAGATTAATATTTAAGAGAGACGAAATTAGTTTCCAGTAAGATTGTATTTTGATGGAAGGGTTATCCGTGCAGTTAAATAATATACTAACCATTTCAAAGTAAATAACTAATTACAGCAATTACCTTTTATGAAATTGTTTCGTCTTATTTTCTTTTAGGGAAATTTAAACAACTCTTTTATTATATATGGAAATTTTATTAATAATGTATTCTTATCGGGAAATTGGTTTATTAATTTTAGTGTAGACTCCTTATTCTAAACTACTTTTTTCATTATAAAATTCAAATACATAACACTACTTATTAGTTGAACCTTTGAATACAAATGAGTATGAAAATGGAGAAAAAGTTGTGATGGGGACAAAAGTCGACCACCAAACATGATGATGCTTCGTTGCTCTCAGATTCTGCTCCTTCCACCTGTCACTCCTTTCCAACCCCACCACAATAAATAAATAAATAGATATATAAATTCAAATCTTCATTTCTCATTTCTTTTCCATACACACACCATCCCTTTATTGTGAAGAAAATCACGTTACAAATGTTTGAACAATTTACTTTGAATTAGTCAATTTTTAGGTTTTGTTTTGTTGAAGAAAAAGGGACAATTTTGGAAGTTCCAGGATATGAAGGCAACCTTTGAAGCTTAAAAGTTGCATATAGAATTTAAAACTACAGATTCGTCCTTTTAACCAAGGAGAAACTTAATATGAACACGAAATCATACTTAGAGAAGATTCTTTAAATATTTCCGATAATTCCAATATTTGGATATCTAGAAACAACACAACCAAAATACTCACAATATAATAAAGTTTGTTATAATTACAGTGTTAAAGACATTCAGGTCGTTCGGAGGAAATGCAAGACAACATCTTCAATCAAACAGTAATTGGATTGGTAAAAATCATTTATTGAAGACGCACACCTTTAATGAACATTCCATGATCTCAAAACATGGAGGCATTGTAGGTCCAGACCATAACCAAATCAATTTATGACAAAAGAGGAAGACGAAATAACTAAAAGATATCATACAAGAACTGAACTTAACGTGTATATTGTCATATTCGATACTCCTGATAACAAATAACTAAATTTCAAAACAAAAAAAATCAATTGCTATTTGTAGACAATGTATAAGCAATTCTAAAACCATCCCACATTCTTTCAAACAATCACAAAATGGTACCTAAGATTAAGTTATCTCTATGTTCACTCTAAAATTAAGATATAAGCAATTCTAGAACCAAAACGGCTAAACTTGGCACATAAATAAACTAGAGTCAAACGACACTTTCATACTAGATTTCACTATCATGCAACGTTATGTGAAAATTTTCAAAAACAAGCATCAATGAATGCTTGTCCATCTTCCAAAAATGGATTGAAAAAAATCCCTATTCCTTAAGACTACGAACCCGGTACCTATGAACTACGGATTGACTGAACCTCCCCAAAAATGTATCCACCGAATGTATAAAAATCCAAGTACCTCAAAAGTTTCAAACTTCGTAAGTTTGAAGAGCTTCACCAAATGTCAAACCACCTTGATTCACTTACTCTTCTTTCCACTTGTTTACATATCTAATGAAAGCCTTGGCAGGATTTTTCCTAGGTGGTGCACGAACACGGGTAGACCTTCTGACCACAGAATCGTCCAGGGTAGTCTTATGCAACAAATCCTTTGATTTTTTCTGCAATTCCGAGCTGTAAACACATACAATTAAAAAGGGAGAAATATTGATAAAATATAAATCCTTCATTATTAGAAGTGTGAACATAGACACTTTAATCTTCATTTTCTTCCAAATTTTTTAAAATAATATTAATTATTTCAAAATATTGTCAAAATACTAAAAAGATAATTATGTAATAAAATTATTCATTGAAGATAATACCCATTTACTCCCAATTTCTCAGTTTCCAAATCAAGTATTTCTATCTATAGTTCACTTTGTGTTACATATCAAAGAAAGATTATAATTTTATTTTAACTGTATTCATGTTAAAATCTGCTACAGTCAGCCAATAATTCCATTATATTAGCAAAACTTGAAGATCTTTTTACATAATAGAACTTTAAGAATCTGAATCATTCCTTCTATTTATTTTATTCGCAAACACCATCTAGTAAAATGTTAATATTGGGCTAGGACCACAAAATCCTTACGTAGGGCTTTTTCCTGGAGAAACATCATGAAATGACTAAGCATTGTGCGAAACGAAATCAAGGAGGGGTGAGAGCCAACTGTGCATTTCACTGAAAATCAACCGAAGCAAATCTAACTCACCATATTCTACCATAATATTTTTTCAGTTGTTTTAGCAGTGCCCTCTCCCTCTCGCCTTTGCAATTCAGTGAACTCATCAATCCATCAAGCTATTCAAATTCAAGCATGCAACTGTAATTAGAAAAGATTTATTTGTATAAAATGCATGTATAGCATATGTACCAAGTACCTCTCCTTTGCTACTGTAGTATCCCCACTCATTGGATTCAGGACTTTCAACAAATATCCTTCCATCACGGTAAAACCACCAATACCTATTGTAATATCTGTCCATACCTAGGAAACTTGTACGAACACACCATTTCTCTATCTCCCGATCAAAATATTGTCTCTGTAATAAATAACTTCATTAAAATAAGAACTTAAACATAAGTAACATAAAACAGTTGGATAAGAGAAACAATTTGCACCCTTTGTTCGTAGCTTTTCTCTGATTGATACTTATCACCCATTGGTTGTTTCTGTGATTCCTTTCTGTTGTATACTTTTCCGCATACTGCAGATTGATTAAGCTCAGAATCAAACTTTTCAACTGACATTTTTGAAGCAAGGTTTGAATGCTTGATACCACTGTTAATATATTATTAAAAAAAAAGGTTAAACACAACAATAACTCAGAAATAGAGAAAAATGTGTTTTCTAGATTTCCATAAAGACATTAAGATACAGCACACAAGTCCAACCTATCCAATGCATATTTTTGCGTAGATGATTCTGTCTCACTGTTTCTATTCTTTCTAATACTACCATTCTGTATTCTGTGATTATTATCTGCTGAGACAGTTGCATCCTGATCAAGATCATGCCCATTCTCACTACAGGTGCTTCCAGAATCAGCTTTCAACTGCTCCTTTTCTTTTCTTCTCTTTGCAGAAGCTTCAATTGCTTCTTCCCTTTTAGCAGCCCCCAGTACCCGCCTTCGTTCAATAAACTCATGCAATTTTTCCCTGACAATAGCTGTATCAAGAGCTCGATTGACTAATTCGGAAAAGATTTCTAATTTAGCATTGACATCTACATAACTATAACGTCCCCGTTTAATTGTTGCTTCATACTGCCGCAGCTTGGGAATTTTGATCATTTCTAAAAACTTGCATAAATAGTCTTTCCAACTAATCATTGTAATCTGAAAAAAAGATATTGCATGAGACATTTACATATGAAAATCAGTAACGGGATAAGCCAAGGATGATATATGAATACTAAAAATAAAACATAATTGAGAGCAACTGTCTTTATCCATTACAGCACTAACAAAAAGAATATATATGAAAGACACGAACCTTCTTCGGTAATTTATCTTGAACAGCTGCATAGTATTCATCGTCACCTTTGATGAGCACACGAAAGAGTACTGCAAGAGATTCCACCAGGAGAACGACATTGCTATCCTTGTGACAGATTGCATTTTCAAAATCTTTGAGAGAGTACGGTGACAATTGTAACAGTTTACCAAAAGACATAAAAAAGTCCCAAACCATTAAGAGATCCCCTACACAATGAATTGGAACATTAAAGTCTCTTGATGGAGAAGGACGACTACTGAAAACAGGATCATCTGGACTAGGCTTCACTAATAGATCATCAATTGGATATTTGATAGACTCTTCCTGAACATGATAGATTTGAAACAATAAATCATAAATTTATTTAACAAGCCAATGAGAAGTCTGTAAGCTATAAATCTATAAATTTTGACATTTGGACGATCTTGTACTCTTTTCTTTTAATTTTGTAGGAAACAAAATAGAAGCTGAAACTACCACCTCCTTGTGTCTACCTACCTCGTGCTTTCTTTTTTTGGTGAAGACCACGAGTCCATTGTTAAAGGAAACCTTTCCTCTCAACTCCTCTGGAATGTCAGTTGAGATTCCATGATTTTTTGCAAGTTTATCATGTAAAACCCAAGGAGCATTTCGATATGTACATTCACGGACAAAAGACTTCAAAATATTTTTACTAAAAGGTGGCTTCTTCTGCACCAAATCTTGAGAACTGACTTCTTCTCTTTCAATAACATTATTGCTTTCATCTAGCCAAGCCACCACATAGCTGACAGTATCAGCATCTTTCTGCATCACTCTCAATATTTTGCAAGGACACACTCTTTCATTCTTTTTTCCATACAATTGAGAGCCTGCAACCAACTGCTCCTTCAACTTATCGGCAATAGAATCAACAAGGTCCTTCAAAGGGAGCATGCCTGCAATAGCATAAGACCACTAAAAAGTACAGAACGAAAAATTGTGAAGCGTCTATATCAGGTAAAGGTTAAAAGCATACTATAACTTGAAACCACATCTGATATATATCCTAAACATTTTTCATACCAATTCTTAAACAAGCATAGATTTTTAAGTTTGAAAACCTACGAATTTTTCTAAGAGAAATTGTCATAAACACTCATAATAATACATAAGATGAATTTAGCAAACTCCTTCATTTGATGTATATAGCATTGTTTGATCAAAAGTCAGAGTCATGCAGAAATTGATGATTCGCGATTTAAGCAATCTGAAGGGAAAAATCATCAAAACCACAGTTCTTAATTGCCTCAAAGTCACAAGATGTTAGGACGCAGACATATATACTTAGCTAATCCTTCATTAGTGGACCATTTATAACTCTTCGCTACCATTTCAAGATCTCCCTGAGTCTTGTGTCCAGACCTTGGAATGAAGCAAGTTGTCCTCCCATAAACTTCTGCCTACCTAAAACCATATTTGGCATGGCTTGCTTTAACCAGCGATAATTTAATCTCTTAAACCGGCTAATTAGCCAAAACTTACTCATCTTCAAGCTAACCAACATAGGAGATAGACATGAGGCTTAGGACAATTTATAGAATAAACAGTAAAAAGAAATACTTGCATTGAACTCTAACTTGATGGACTAATTCCTGTCATGAAAAACGGAACCAGTAATCTAAAACCATTTGGTAGGCCCTTAAAAACAACTCCAAGACAACAGAGGAAACATTCTCTCTCAAATAACAGTGTGGATGGTAGCACGGTATACCTTTTGTTCGATCATTCAATTAAGTAACGTCCCATCTTAAAGTCACCGCCCCTACTGCGGGATTCAATATGCAGATCCCATTAAATGTGCTTCTTTACAATCATCTTACTTTCCTCCAAAGGTGCTTATAATACTGTATATTATAAGCTTTTAACAATAACAAACCCTTGTAGACAAAGCAAATTAATAGACGGCTCTTCAAACTATATATTTTAATTTCAACAAATGCAGAAAAAACGAAAATTTTCAAATTACCCATGCAAAACAAATGAGTATGACCAATAATAAGCCACGAAGAAAAAGGAAACATAGTTCAATTTCCTTCAAAATAAACTTTTTCTTTTCCTTTTGGACCAAAAATAGAACTTACTGTACTGAATAATCCTAAGTGCCGGTGCCATTAATTCTTCCGGAATCTGTTGAACTTTCTCAGTAGCAAGCTTCTCTGACACCAATGCCTGTTCATAAGTCAAGCCAGTTTTTCCCGTTACTTTGCACGTCCAAACCCTCTTGCGGTATTGATTTAAGCGGTTCAAATAATCACTGGTTCGTGTAAAGGAATATCAACCATTAAACAAAAGGTCAAAAAAGCAAAAAAAGTGCAAAAATTCGTTACACTGTTCAACCTCTTCCAACTCAAAAATCACGTTATGCTTTTGGTGTATTCCAAGTAATTAAGTGAGACAGGTAAAACGTTATAGAGATAAATGAACGACAAAAAGATACTTATAATCTCGAAATACTTCTTTAGTAAATCGAATTTGAAAAAGACTCTCGCATGGCTCCAAATCATTCGGTGGTTCAGCCAGGGCAAAAGGTTTTCTCCTCAAAAGCGGCATTGGGATATAAAGCCGCAGGTCCTGTCAATCAGAGAAACCCTGCATCGAGAATTCAACACAACAATACTCTTTCAGCCATATAAGAAACCGCAATACAGAAACCACTGGAAACAGTATTCAGGTTGAGGTTGCATGCATAGGAAAAAAATGCAAGGAAAAGTTTCGACTTTTAGTATTTTCTTGGTTAAAACAAAATGATCGAATAACAACAATTAAAATAATAATGCTTGTTACTATTAGTTTAATATTTAACTTCGACTAAATGGTGATACATTGAAAATCAAAACGGCCAGCATTTTGCAGGGTGCGAATGGGGCATTGGAGATGGAAAAAGGGAAACCCTAGAATGTGGTATTTTGGCGATTTCGGAACAAATGAAGTTTGGTAATGAAACACGTAGGCGATGCAGCCATGGGAGTGTCGAGAAAAAAAAAAGGAATATCGGAGGAACAGACAGCGTGACATTAGCGTTAACGAGAAAGGGGAAAAGGAAACGACAGGAATGGAAGAAAACGGCGAAAAACGTGAGTTCCCGCCATAGACGAATCAGCAACAGATACTGCGTTATAAAGAAAATGGGAAGAAGAGAAAGAAAGTTGAAGAGAGAGAGAGAGAGAGAGAGAGAGAGAGAGAGAGAAACAGAGGATGAGAGAGAGAATTGGGAAGTGAGCAAAAGAGAGTAAGAAAAAAAAAGATCTTACAGAGAAGGTCGGAAGCAAAGAAGAGAGAGTACGGAGAAGAAGCGTCTTCTCTCACTCTTCCTTCAGTGTTCTGTTTCCGAATATTCGAAGTTTGTGAGCAGTCTCTTATATAGCGTCTTCCCGTGTTCCTTCCTCTCCCCTCGCGCATAATAGTATTTATTTGGAAAATGTTAAGAACATTACTTTTAAGTATAAAATATAGTTTGATTATTAACTGTAATAATATATTAATATAATAAAATCATTCCTTATTTAATAAGTGCTACCTGTAAATTATACTTTTAAATCTATTTTAGGAAAATTATGACGATATATTACTTAACCTTTTATATTAAATACTCTATTATTTGCTAAAATTGATAGAAAAATTATCAAGTTTTGTTAGTTTTATATAGGTTTAAATTATTTTTTTTTCTAAGTTAAAAGTTGGTGTTCATTTAGTCTCTTTTTAAAAATATAAATCTTTAGTTTCGGTGATGGACAAAATATATCAAATCAGTCCTATCCGTTAACGGTTTTTGATTAACTTCCTTGATTTGTGTCATTGTTAACTCTCATGCTTCAGGGGTTGTTGATGTTGCAGCCTTCCACAGTAATTGTCTCAGGTTTATGCCAACAAATTTCTTCCTAAAATTTAACGGATAGGACTTATTTTATACATTTTGTACGTTATAGGGACCAAAGGTTTACATTTTTAAAAGGGGGACTAAACTGAACATCAGCTTTTAACTCAGGGACCAAAAAATGATTTAAACCTTTTATATATTTTATAAATGTAATAAATATTTGTGTTGTGAATAAATATTTTTTCGTTAAAATTAAAAATATTTTACTGGTGGTATATCAATAAAATATTTTATTGAGTGATATGTCTCTTTGGGAGGATGATACAATTTTGGCAATAGTTTGGATGTTGACAACATTTAGATTCATCTCATGATCAATGAATGATTTGAATATTTAAAAGAATGATAAGTTAGTTCAAAATACAATAAAACTTAGTAGGATTAGGCCAAAAAGAGTTAATATACTAAATCTTTCAAAGAAAGAATTCCTAAAATAAATGCCTTTTTTGAATGTGTTAGGGTTAGCTAAAATACTATTGTTTGGTGTTGTATTGGTTTGCTATTTTCCATTCATGTATTTATATTATTTTTATAATAGATTTTTTTTGTCTATGTGTGTGATGTAATTTTGTCATCGGTTTGATGTGGTCTCCCATGTTTTTCAATTTTTTTTAATATATTTTTCATGTAATGGTAGTGATATCTAGCATGAGTCTATTTAGAAGTGGGGAGTTGAGATTGTAAGGATGACGATTGAGAATGCTAGGTTAGTTGAGGTAGTTGGTTAGGAGGTTGAAGTTATTGATTTAGATGGCTAAGAAAATTGTTTTCATTGAGTTGTATGTTGAGCAAGTTATGGAGAAAATTTTCTATTGTGACCAATCCCTTCACAACTGTCACCCTTTTTTTTCATATAATAGTTTTTTTTAATTGGATATCATCTTTCTTTAATTCCCAAAGTTTCATCCTTCTATTTTTGTTTAGGACTTCTTGACAATTTCTTCTGAATTGGAACAACACATTTGGAAATGAAGTTATCTCCCATACATGTTAACCATTTAATGGATAAATGATTGAACCATATGTTTCTTCATATGTTGTTTTTTAAGGTATGTAGTCAACTCCATTCAAATTCAAAAACTTCATAGTAAACAATGAATGTCAATGATCATCCATTTTCTGCATATGTATTCCTTTTTGTCTAAGTTAAACCATAAATTTCTCTCAAATCATTATAATGTGTCTAACCTCAAACAACTATTTTGCAAACCAACTATTACTCATATAAAAATAACACATCAATATATAAAGACAATCCCAAATAAAATGTAAAAAATATATAACTACCTTGGTAACTAAAACTTTGTTTGTTCTAATTCCTTTCTGTAGTCTATTTTTAATTATTGGACATGTAGAAGTGATGGAATCCTGCCTAACCGTGTCCTCTTTTCGTATATTTTACATTTTATTGTACAGGTTACTTTTAGCTTTCATGGAGCATGGGTTACTATAAATACGCATCTGTATTTAACACTTTTGAGATGGGTGGGAATTAGATTTCTGAAACCTAAAATTAATTCTCCCTTGAAAGTCAAACTAGAGAGTCCTAGGGATCCGCCTCTAGCCACCTTCTAAGCACACACCTCCATTTTTCATTTTCCATTAATTTCTCTCCTCCACTACGCATAGCTTATTCTCTCCATTTCAAATGTCATGAGTTTAAGTGAAGAACAAATGAGAAAATTTGAAATAATTATAATGAAATAGGCTATTCCAATACTTTTCCAAGATAGATTCGTCATCAGTTATCCACAAATCATTGTTCGATTGATTATTGTTCGAGTTCCAAATTAATCAAAGTACATTCTTAATTAACTTGAGGGTGATCATACAATTAACCAAAGTAGATTCTCGGTCAAATGTAAGACCTTTCTAGATTATTAACAATGAATTCAACCAAAGTACATCTCAATCAAATCCAATTATGTTTAATCATCTTTATTCTTAAATCTCCTAACCAAACTAAAAGTTAATTAATCAAAGTAAATTCTCAATTAATTATAGTTGAAATTCTAATCACCAATTAAAGTATATTCTCAATTAGTAGCAAGAACACATTTAATCATATGAAAGTTCTAAATTCAATCAAAGTAAATTCTCAATCAAACCTAGAAACCCTTGAACTCATATGATTAATATCCATGTTAGATTCAAACACCTTATGATGCAAAAATCATTGCTTTTAATATGATTGAGAGGTGAAAGACATAGAAGAAGAATAACTCAAATCAATAATCAAAAGAATCCAATTCATTAATTCAACTTAACCTCATAATCCATAATTAAATTATAGTGAAATAGCCCTAGAAGCTTAACCCTCCATAAACAGAGTATAATACATGGTAAAATAAAATGAGAGGAGTGGTGGATGATTGCTTCCCGTGGAGGAGTCTGAGTGAATGAATGTGTCATGATTTTTGCTTCATTTAGGTCTTTTCATATAGGTTTAATTGGGCTTGGACTCTCAATATTTTGTTGATAAGATCTTTTATCTTATATCTTTTCTAAATTCAAAAATATTTGACAAATATTATCTTTTGATATTTATTGATATAGTTAAATAAGGTAATTATTTAACAATATCAAATAAAATATCTTAAGATATATTTTTCCCAAATTATCTTTTAAAATATCTAACAGATTTAAACTTGCCCAAAATTACATTTCAACATTTTCTATTTTATTCAAAATTGCATAGAAGTTTATAAATTTCCTTTAATTGCCCTTTAACCATTTCTTTCTTTTCAAGATTGCATAGGAGCCCTGAGTTGACCAAATTGGACCAGCTTTGACCAGAGTTTAGCATCCAATGAAGGCCTATTAATATTGGACTTGGACATTTAAATTTGGATAGTGATATTTAGACAACATTTTTTTTACAACGTTTGAACATTGATTACGTGTCAATCTGTGATTGGTCAAAAATTACTCCACAATCAATAATAATAATAATCATAAACACTAATGTGGAATAATTTTTTACCAATCATAGATTGACATGTAATCAATGTTTAAATGTTGTCAAAAAAAGTTGTCTAAATATCATTATCCTTTAAATTTAATCCTTTTAATTATTCAAACGCTAACTTCAGCAACATCAATAAATATTATAACATCCAAGAATAAATTATGCACTAAAAATCACTTTTTACCTCTTTTCCCAAACCCGATAACTTCAATTGTCACAAATCATCTTGAGATCAACCATTTAAACACAATTATTCCACTAAAAATTTGAAAAAAAAAAACTAAAATGTGGACATAAATATGTACTCATCACTCACTCATATTATTCACAATTGTGTTGAACATAGCATTACCATCTCTCACCACTATAGTTAACAATTCACCTACATAGTAGTCATTCAATTAATTGTCTACATCACAATCAACATTCACATAAACAAGTCCTTCAAGTACTACATTATCTTCGTCTACACCAATATTTGATTATTTATTAGGATATCCTTGTAAGGCTCAAGAAAAATAATTATTTGGAAAGATGGTGGACATGGGTATTATTAATTAAAATAATAAAAGATAAGTATTGTCGTAGTGAAATATAGCACCAATGGTTAGAGTTCCTTGTTATGGATTGATGGTTAAGTGTTTGATTCTTGTTGTATATATAATATATGTTTATTACTTTTATTATTTGTTTGATTCTTGTTGTATATATAATATATGTTTATTACTTTTATTATTTGTTTTATGTACAAGTGCGGTGTGTATTAATATTTATAATAATTGTTGTGCATGTGATTGATAAAAATTAATTAAAATAGTTTTAAAAAAATTAAAATAAAATATATTATGTGTGAATTTATCATAATAAATTATAATAAATATATTAAGATAGAATATATTATGGAAGTTATGAGAATAAGTAATATAAAGATAATTTTATTTTAATATATTATGAAAATAATGAGCTTTTATAGAAACCGTACTCCTCATGAAAAAGAGATAAAAAATCTTAGAAAGAATTAGATGATTAAGAATATTTGTATTGGTTGTAAGATAAGGGAAGCTATTCATGTGGTTACTTTGTGTTACATTCAATACCTTGAACAATTTGTAATTATTTTATGGATATTTTTTAGATTAAAGGTATGTTTTATGGGTATTTATGGCCTTGGTGATCCTTTAAGTCCTTTGCTTTGTGTTGTTTGAAGGAAGCCGTAGACTATCTTTATGTTTACTTTTTTATTTAGTGCAGTTTCCCTTTTAGAATGAATCATCTAATTTAATGTGGTTTAATTTATATGCTATTAATCTCTTAATTTATTTTCACATGTGCAACCATTTAACCAGTTTCAATTTATTTCTGTTTTGTGAAAATTGTGGAATGATGTCCATGCTTGTTTCATAATAAAGGTATACTTGTTGTTTCTGGTGGAGTTTGGATAGGTTAAGGTGCATGTTATTTTACAAATAAATTTGTATTACGTTGTTGGATAAAGAAAATATGTGATCACGTTTTGTTTTGGTTTAGTGTATGATATACATGGTCTGTTTTAATGTTTAATTTTATGGAAATTTTGGTGGTGATTGTATAGAGTTTATATTACGCATAAGAGCATAGGTGCAGGTGGGTTGGGTACTTAATGCAACAGAGTTTTGTTGTAATCATTATTGCATGCGGTATTGATTCACATAATATGTCTGTATTTTTTTTTTCCGTTTTAGATATGTTATTGTTATCATGTTAGTATCAAATAAGTTATAAATTAGATGATTCAAATATGTTATAATGTAAGGAATATTATATATTATTTAATGATATATCTTATAATACATATTTAGTTTTGGGTTTAGACAATTGCAGCGTGGATTTTTTTTCTATACATATTATATAATTTGTAAATATAATATTTTATATAATTTTGAAATTCAGATTTGATTGTTTTATATAAGGAATTATAATATATATATATATATATATATATATATATATATATATATATATTATGGATATAAAAGGTAAAAGTATTATTATATAGCAAAATGATATTTCAATACCATTTTTCGACACTCCTTTGACACTACCCACGTGGCAAAGTGTCATTGGGTGTTTTTTATTTTAAGAAACAAATGATTTTAATTCTGAACCAGAGGCAAAGATGGAAGTGAAAAAATTGTATTTTCATTTTGGCGGTTTAGGTTTCTCTTTCTCTTGCATTGTGTTTTCTTGTGATGAAACATGGCCAACTCTTGCTCTCTCGTCTCTCTTTTGTCGCCCTCTCGGGTTCTCTCTCGCCAATCTCCGATCACCTTCGTCTGCACTCTCCACTCCTTTCGCCTCTCCGGTCTTCTCGCTTCAGCATTGCCGTGTTCGTCTCGCCTCAACGACTTTGGGCAGTGGTTTTGCCTTTCGGCAAGCCCTTATTTTGGGCGTTGAAGACCTTTCCCTTGTGTTCATCACTCGTTTCACCTCTCGGCAAGCCGTCTCCACTCCCTTTCGCCTCACCATTGTTGTGCCCTTTCTGTGTGGTTCGTGGTGTTTGTCCTTGGTGTCGTGGTGTGTATCTGGTACGTTGATTTTGGTAAGTGGGAAGTGGAGAATATACAATGTTGTTTTCGTTGTTATCCATTAACGGTCGCAAACCCTAACGATGTCCAAATACACTGTTGTTTTCGCGCAGGTCCAATGGCTTCCCCAAAACAAAGTGTAAGATTTATTTTAAATTTTCTTGAATTTTGGTATGGTTGATGTTTTGGTTTGTATTATTTATGATTTTCTTGTAATGATTTGTAGTGGCGCCTGCGTGTATCGATGAATTCGTCAACCATTATTGAAATGAATAGTTTACTGAAAGAGTCTCATGTAGAGCGCATTAGGATGACACAGTTTCACTGGTGCGTACAAAATTTAAAACCTATGGAAGTGAATTTGAAATTGTTGAAACGTATGGTTAAAAGGTGGGTCGGGAATGATGTGAGTTTTAGGGTTTGTCAACAACGTATTCCGTTGACTACTTTAGATGTATATATGACAACCGGTTTGGGTATGGGTGGTCTACATGTTCCTCTAGATGAGTGTGTAGTTGGATCTGTTGGTAGGGTATTTAATCCGAAAACCACTACCAAAGAAGATTTGATTGATATGTTTAACTTGATTGTGAACGATGAAGAAGTATATGTTGACGTAGTTTGTAGGTTGTATATTTTAGTATGTTTAGTAACCTTTTTTCTGCCTAGGAAATCTGAATATGTCGCAAACATGCCTTGTGCTGTTTTAGACGACTTAGATAGTTTGTGTTTGTATGATTGGGCGTTGTGTGTACATAACCACCTAGTTCAAAGCTTAAATAACTCAAAGAACAAGATTATGTCCGGAAGAATGAAGAAGTCCCTCAGTCTTGGTGGGAACGTGACTGTGCTGCAGGTAACATGATTTATTGAATATTGTTTTTGTAAAGCACTTGACTATTTGGCTAACTTGTTGGTTTTGATACTTGGAGGCATGGGCGGTGGAAAGATTTTCTTTGCACCGACACACAAGTCATAGGAGGTTCCCACGCATTTGAATTTGGAACCCGTTAAAAGCAAAGACAAAAACAATTAAAGAGATATTTGAGACCGGCGATGTAAGTGTTTGAAAGTTTGTTTAAATTATTTGATGGATATATTTGACTTATGTTGATGTTTGTGTTTGTTTGCAGTTACATCTTGATTGGTATGTAAGTCGAACAGATCATCACAATGTTGAACTTCGAATTGCATTGGGAATGGATGACATTGGGTGGTCCAAAGGTGAAGAATCAAAGGGTGAAACATCGAGGATTGAGGAATTGGATGATGAAAGCACCGACACTGCTACGTGGCTGCAAGATGCTGATGCGATTTTGAAGAAAACGAACTCTGAAATAGCGTCATTGCATGGCCACATTTCAAGGCTGACGAAGGAGTTAATGGACCTTCGTGAATTTCCAATGCAAAAGGACGAAGCTACATTTGGTGATCATGGAGAAGGAGTTGGTGGAGGTGACGAAGATGTTGGGTTTGGAGATGATGACCATCCTTTAGGGGATGAAGAACCAGCAGCTGGGGATGGAGAAGCAGCAGGTACACATAACGAAGCTGGAACCTCCGAGCATCGTCCTGATTATGTAGATGTTGTTGATGAAGAAGACGATGTTCCTAAAGGTCGTTACACGTCGTATATGAGGTCTGACATATTTGGTCTTGCAAACATTCCCAATGCTGACTTTGTGAGTTAGTTAGTTTATTATGTATTTATAATGTTTGGCAAATGTTGATTGTTCAAGCATTGACATGTGTTTTTGTTTGCTTATAGTTGTTTATGCCCTTTCTGCATGATGAGCACTGGTGGTGCTATGCAGTCAAAATTAGCACATTAGAACTATATGTCATTGACTCAACGGGGAAGGGTGTAAGAAATAGGAAACGAATTGACAACTTTGTGGTATGATATGATAGTTCATTTTCTGGAACAATTTTGTTGATGTGATTTAATGATGTGTTAATGTACCTATTAATGAATTTCTGTGGTAGGGTGAACATGGCCAAATTCTTTTCCATGTTGTACAATAGACCGAAAGCGAGTATAGGTCCTCTGTCCGTTAAACAAGCAAATATCCCATCCCAACCAAACTTGTAACTTATTGTATTAATTGTAATGAAATATTTGGATATTTTCTTATCGTTTGTTGTGATTACTTATAAATGGTTTTATTATTTAAGATATGATTGTGGAGTTATCACGTTAAAAGCCATGGAAATGTGGGATGGAGAGGATAGATACAACGGGAAAAGCATGCCCGACTACACAAATGTAAGTTTGAATTTCATTGGTAGCATTGTTTGATGATTTTTTTAATTATATCTAAAGTTTACAACTAATTTTTTTCAGGAGGAGTTGAGTCAAATAAGGAAGAACTATGTCAAATATTGGATACTAGACAACGACAACAGTCGACTATTTGATGCCTTAGATGAATATGGATTGTTGTAGGGTTTTTGATGGACATCTACAAAAGATTAATGTGTTCATTTCATATGTATTTAGATGAACAATGATATTCCAATTCATCTTCAATTGTTCATCTTCAATTGTAAAAATAATTATTGTTACAGACAATGATAAATATGCAGATTATTGAATTTGAATGGCATATGTTTTATATCCAACCACTGTTATGTACAATGTGTATTTATTTATTTAAAATGTATTTGAATGTGAATTGTTGTTTGTATATTGATCATATTGAGGAACTTAAGTTAATAGTTGTGATTTGTTGTACAGAAAGTTGTTCAAAAGGAGCCAGTTTTTTTTACAAGTTAACTGTGATTTTTTTCACATGAGACCAGTGCATGTTATTGGGAATGGTTGGTAAAGTGTGTTAGGAGTGTTGGAGGTCATGGTTGGGCACCCAAGGTTCATCGAATGTGTCCTTGTTAGTCACTTGAGCAGCTTCAGTGAAAAGAGTCCATTGTAAACGTTTACAAGGCAGTGTAAACGTTTACACGAGAGTTTTTGTGATTTTGTACAGAAAGTTCTTCACAGGGATCCACTTTTTTGAACACAGGGGACCAACTTTGTTTTTTTTTTTTTTCACATGAGGACATTCTTTGTTATTGGGAATGGTTGGTAAAGTGTGTTAGGAGTGTTGGAGGTCATATTTGGGCACCCCAAGGTTCATGGAATGTGTCCTTGTTAGTCACTTGAGCAGCTTAAGCGAAAAGAGGCCATTGTAAACGTTGACAGGGCAATGTGAACGTTTACATGAGAGTTTTTGTGATTTTGTACAGAAAGTTCTTCACAGGGATCCACTTTTTTGAACACAGGGAACCAACTTTTTTTTTATTTTCACATCATTTCTGACAGAAAGCAATGTCGAACATTGGATTTAGTTTACCTTAATGAATACTATTACAGAATAACATCTTAATGATAACCATGAAGCTAGCTATGACATAAAAGTAATGGTCACTAAGTTTTTGAAGTTGTCATAATAGGATCTTACATTTAAAAGTTCAGGTGCATAACAAAACATTGAACAAAATATATCTTCATTAGACTAGTTGTTGTTTGGTTCTTGGGACGATGATGATTGGTCAGGTGGTGGCAGAATGAATTTTTGGAGGATTTCATTGACATGGATGTTGTTTTGTGCCCACATAGGTAGTCGAATAAGAGGTTTTGGTGTTTGTTTGACTAGTTCAATCGTTGGTGGTCCATCTATTGGTAAACGTTTACACCACCCATTTCCAATGCACTTGACTTTGGATTTCATCCAACCACTTTGTGTGAACACGAGACCTCCCTCAATGGTATTTGGGGTCCCCAAAATGAACTCTCCACCCCAAAACACAACCTAAAACCAAAAAAATCAAAAACCATGCAAAGTTTGCCAAGAAGTTGAAATTTGACATCTTGGTTCCCTGTGTACAAAAAAATGGTCCGTTGTGAAGGACTTTCTATACAAATTCAAGAAAGCTCTCGTGTAAATGTTTACCACCTATTGGTAAACGTTTACACCACCCATTTTCAATGCACTTGACTTTGGATTTCATCCAACCACTTTGTGTGAACACAAGACTTCCCTCAATGATATTTGGGGTTCCCAAAATGAATTCTCCACCCCCAAAACACAACCTAAAACCAAAAAAATCAAAATCTCATGCAAAGTTTGCCAAAAAGTTAAAGTTTGACATCTTGGTCCCCTGTGTACAAAAAAGTGGTCCCTTGTGAAGGACTTTCTGTACAAATTCAAGAAAGCTCTCGCGTAAACGTTTACCCCTTTATTCCAGTAGTTTTTTGTTGGAGAAATTGCCCGAAGCCTACGCTTTCTTGAATCCAATTGTGGATATTATGCCAGTAATACCCTTACTCTTTTTTCTTTTAGCTTTTGTTTGGCAAGCTGATGTAAGTTTTCGATGAGATTTTGAATTTGAATAATGTCTTAAAAAAATTCAGAATTTATCAGAAAACTAAAATTCGAACACTATAACAATTTATAAGATCAGATAAGTCTTACAGTGTGAATTCTGGATTCCAATATTGAAATTTTCCTTTACACCACCCATTTCCAATGCACTTGACTTTGGATTTCATCCAACCACTTTGTGTGAACACAAAACCTCCCTCAATAGTATTTGGGGTCCCCAAAATGAACTCTCCACCCCCAAAACACAACCTAAAACCAAAAAAAATCAAAATCTCATGCAAAGTTTGCCAAAAAGTTAAAGTTTGACATCTTGGTCCCTGTGGACAAAAAAAGTGGTCCCTTGTGAAGGACTTTCTGTACAAATTCAAGAAAGCTCTCGCGTAAACGTTTACCACCTATTGGTAAACATTTACACCACCCATTTCCAATGCACTTGACTTTGGATTTCATTCAACCACTTTGTGTGAACACAAGACCTCCCTCAATGGTATTTGGGTCCCCAAAATGAACTCTCCACCCCCAAAACAGAACCTAAAACCAAAAAAATCAAAATCCCATGCAAAGTTTGCCAAAAAGTTGAAGTTTGACATCTTGGTCCCCTGTGTACAAAAAAGTGGTCCCTTGTGAAGGACTTTCTGTACAAATTCAAGAATGCTCTCGTGTAAACGTTTACCACCTATTGGTAAACGTTTACACCACCCATATTCAATGCACTTGACTTTGGATTTCATCCAACCACTTTGTGTGAACATAACACCTCCCTCAATGGTATTTGGGGTCCCAAAATGAACTCTCCACCCCAAAACACAACTTAAAACCAAAAAAATCAAAATCTCATGCAAAGTTTACCAAAAAGTTAAAGTTTGACATCTTGGTCCCTTTGTGAAGGACTTTCTTTCTGTACAAATTCAAGAAAGCTCTCGCATAAACGTTTTTTCCCGCATTTTCTAAACCATTACAACACCTTCTTTCAATCAACCAGGTTTCTATATTTAACTAAGAATGTTGCCAATGTCCACATGCATTGTTTCTTTAAACCATTAAGTCCAACACCAAGATCGACGAGATCATACGCCAACACCAACGAACAAGAAAAATGTAACCAACGAAAAGATGTAACCAACGAAAAGATGCAAACAACAAACCCCAACCGCACCGGAATCAGCAAAAAAGGAGGTGGAGAAATCGAAATATTACAAAACAGAGATGGCGACAGTGAGACGGAGTGAGAAGGTAAAATGAGATGAAAGAGAACGTTCATATGACTATGAAAGAGGTCAAGGGCAAAATGGGAAGACAAAATTTCAAGTCTGAAAGTTTCCAATGACGTTATAAATTAGAATTTTAAAATAAAAAAATACAACCTATCACCTGCCAACACGTGACATTGTCAAAATGGTGTTAATATTTTGGTGTCAAAATATCCCAACGCTGTTATATATGTGTTTAAGATTATTTGGGTGAAATTTTGATGTTTTGTTTTATACAACGCGTCAACAACTCCTCTCCCGCTCATTCCTTTTCAGCGTTTTATACTATTACGGAACCCTCCCTTTTCTCTTCCTCTTCATCTCCCATGCGGTTTCTCTCGCTCTCGTTTGGTGGGCTGTGTTCTCATTCTCGGTAAGTTGGGGCGGCTTATGGGTGCACACGGATGTGCTAAAGTTTGCACTTTTTTTGACAAACATTGGTTCTTTTTGCTCATGCAAGTTAATTATGCAGCTTAAGGGTTTTTGTTTCTGCTACACTTTCTCTATGGTATTCACCCTGTTCTTCTTTCTCTATGGTATTCACCCTGTTCTTCTGATTGCAATTCACCTTCTGGTTAATAAGGATGTAATAGCAATTTCTTTTATCGAGGGTGTTAGGATTGGTTTGTTCAATGTTTATTTCTGATTCTGTTTTGTTTTGTGCTAGGTCTGAGAATTTCCAAGTAGTTGGTGTTAACTTTACGGAAGACGCCATGTTTTTTATTGAATTTGTTTTGTTTTGTTTTGGGTTAGGGGTTTTAGGTTTTCATGTTTTGTTGAGCTACTGGGGAATTGAGGATGTGGTGGTGAAAACGATGTATGGAGAGTAGAACTACCGGGGGATTTTGTTGTTGAAGATGACAATGGAGCTGAAAGAGGAATGTCGGGCGTCAATTTTGAGTTACCCATTTCCAATTCTAGGTAAATTTCCTCCTTCCAATTGTTCTTGGTTTAGTATTTGCATAAATGCAGAAATCTTCTTTTTTCTCATATTTCTGCTGAATTTTTTGTTGTGAATCTTGGTTTTACTGTAGTAGGTATGTTTGCGAACACCAGTGGTACATGGAAAATTTCTTTCTGTTTTGTATTCAGATGTTTATTTGTCCGTTAATGATGTTGGGTGATACTTAGAATACCTATGACATTGTGATTTTTGTGGTTGCATGTGTTTCTTTTGTTTTGACAAAGTTTACTGCATGCCATTGCCAAGTGTCTCCTTGCACACTTTTTGTTTCCTTTTACAATTTCAGTAAAAGACTGTGCATTTATGGAAGGTTGCTCTTTCTTTATCTTGAGGTTGTAAATTGATTTCCTTTTGGTGGTAAGGAGTTCTGATCTGTAGCTTCGTAAAGATTACATGGTAATTGCAAGAGAGTCTTATCCCACAATATAAGAGTTTGAGAAAAGAAGCAAAAGGAAGGCCTTAAAAAGGTTGAAAATTGAGCAAGGTGAGGGGTTTCTTTGTGGCTGTTCAAGAAAAATGGCTAATTATCTTGTGTTTTTTTTTTTTTTTTAATTGGTTGGGTCACTTTTGGGATAAATCCTGGACATAAAGTGATGGGCAGGAGTCGTGTTACAGTTTGGTTAATAAGCAAAATAGAAAATTTGGTGCCTTTAATCCCATCCAGTTTTCTTTTCATTGGATAAGTATTTCATGCGGTATTGCTGTCATGCCTATTGTATTCTATGCGGTGCATTATAATTATATTTTGTTAGGCCATTAAACTTTTGTTCAAAAACAATTGGGTGCATATCGCAAATACTAGTGTCATGAACTTAATTATTTTTCTATTAAGATCCTTGTTTTGGATTTATTTTAAAGGAAAACTGTTGCTTGTTCTTTGTTGAGATGGATGCTGGAACCAATTTTTTTGATGTGTGAAAGTAGTGTTCTAATATTATATATATCACGTGAAATTGGTGCAGAATTTTGTTAATTGGCTATGTGAAAGTAGTTTTATAGTATTATATATATCATGTGAAAAGAACATATGGGTTGTGCCTGAGTTGCATTTCTACTACTGTGGTTCAGTGCTGTTATAAATTTTTGATGCTATGAGTACAGTGTTTGGTCTGTAGGGGGCATCAATACATGTTTTGTACTGTCCAAAAAAATGAACAGACGTAACTAGATAAGTGTACATCTGTAACCACTTCTTTGGATGCATGAATGTGTTGCTTTGGTGACTATTAAAAGAGTGGAGGGTGAACTTTGTATATGAGTCTTCTTTAAAATAGTGGTGTTGACATAGCAGTATTCAAAGAAATATAACGATACAATCTTTGTTGTGTAAAAAGAACCTTAGTCCTTACCTGCCTGCAAGAGAGATAAAGATGCGAAGATATTTGAAAAGTAGAGAAGCTTTGATTGCAAACCCCAAATACCAACTTCGCTTGCCTAACACTCAAAATAACTGCCATTCTCAAAACATCAACAACCACCCTCGTGGTCTTCATGACCTTGTTCGTCTCTACTTGGCACGTAATCAAATTGAACTTGCTCGTCACTTGTTTGACCAAATTCCAAACCCAAATGTTGTTTTGTGGAACATGATGATCCGAGCTTATGCTTGGACTGGCCCCTTTCACCAATCCATTCATTTGTACCATCGTATGTTGCAACTAGGCGTTACACCCAACAACTTCACATTCCCTTTTCTTCTCAAAGCCTGTTCAGCTCTCCAAGCAATTGAACTTGGGAGACAAATACATGACCATGTCCTCACACTTGGCCTACAGGCCGATCTCTACGTTTCCACTGCCTTGCTTGACATGTATGCCAAATGTGGCAATTATTTTGAAGCACGCACAATATTTGACAGTTTGTCCCACAGGGATATTGTCTCATGGAATGCAATCATTGCTGGCTTTTCATTTCATGCTTTTCACTATCAAACAATTCACTTAGTTGTCCAAATGCAGCTAGCTGGAATAGCACCGAATTCTTCCACTATTGTATCTATTTTACCCACAATTGGACAAGCTAATGCCTTATGCCAGGGGAAGACTGTTCATGCTTACTCTGTAAGAAAGATCTTCAGTCATGATGTGGTTGTTGCAACTGGGCTATTGGATATGTATGCTAAGTGCCACCACTTATCTTACGCCCAGAAGATCTTCAATGCCCTGAACCAAAAGAACGAGATATGTTGGAGTGCTATGATTGGGGGATATGTCATTTGTGACTCCATGAGAGATGCTTTGGCCCTTTATGATGACATGGTGTATATGCATGGCTTAAATCCTACACCTGTCATTCTTGCAAGCACACTTCGAGCATGTGCAAATCTCACTGATCTGAATAAGGGGAAAAACTTGCATTGTTACATGATTAAATCAGGGATTAATTCAGACACAACAGTAGGAAACTCACTGATATCAATGTACGCCAAGTGTGGGACCATGGATGATGCACTTGGATTTCTTGATGAGATGGTCATAAAAGACTCGGTTTCTTATAGTGCTATCATTTCAGGATGTGTGCAAAATGGCTATGCAGAAAAAGCTGTACTTATTTTTCGCAAGATGCAGTTATCTGGGACCGACCCAGATTCTGCAACCATGATAGGTTTGCTTCCAGCTTGTTCCCATTTGGCCGCTGTACAACATGGGATCTGTTGCCATGGATACTCAGTCGTTAGAGGCTTCACTGCAAATACCTCCATTTGTAATGCCATCATTGACATGTATGCAAAGTGTGGAAGGATTCATATCAGTCGGCGAGTCTTTGATAGAATGAAAAAGAGGGATATTGTTTCGTGGAATACAATGATAATTGGTTATGGCATTCATGGGCTATACATAGAAGCATTTTCATTGTTTAACGAATTGCTAGCATCAGGCATGAAGCCAGATGATGTGACCCTTATTGCTGTTTTATCTGCATGTAGCCATTCAGGACTTGTGACGGAAGGGAAATATTGGTTTAATAGCATGAGCCAAGAACTCAACATCTCACCAAGAATGGCACATTATATATGCATGGTTGACCTCCTGGCCCGAGCAGGAAATCTGGATGAAGCGTACTCCTTTATTCAAAAGATGCCGATTGAGCCCGATGTTCGTGTATGGAGTGCATTGCTCTCTGCATGTAGGACCCGCAATAATGTTGAAATAGGTGAACAGGTGTCAAAGAAGATACAGATGCTGGGACCTGAGGGTACTGGAAATTTTGTTCTTATGTCTAACATCTATAGTTCCGTGGGCAGATGGGACGATGCAGCACATATTAGAAACCTACAGAAGCATCAAGGTTACAAGAAAAGCCCAGGATGCAGTTGGATTGAGATCTCCGGGGTAATCCATGGATTTATTGGGGGTGATAGATCTCATCCACAGTCAGTATCCATAAATAAAAAGTTACAAGAACTGTTGGTGCAGATGAAAAGAATGGGATATCAGGCAGATTCTGGTTTTGTTTTCCATGATGTTGAAGAAGAGGAGAAGGAACAGATTCTCCTTTATCATAGTGAAAAAATAGCCATTGCGTTTGGAATTCTTAATACCAGTCCCAGCAACCCCATTCTAGTTACAAAAAATTTGCGTATATGTGTTGACTGCCATAATGCAATAAAGTTAATGACTCTTATAACAGAGAGGAGGATAACAGTAAGAGATGCAAGTCGATTTCATCATTTTGAGAATGGAATCTGCAATTGTCGGGATTTCTGGTGAGAGAAAGAAAAGTTGGAGTTGCAGGTGTGTGTTAGAATCATCCATTGCCACAAGTTCATCCTGCACCCCTTGCTGCTTGAACCAGGTAATGTTCTTTATCGTTATCTTTGTTTGCTTAATTGTTCTTTACCTGTTGCATCAATCCTGAAAATTGAAGAGTGAAATTTATGTGTTGTATCAGTTCATTAGCACGGAAGATCAGGGTGTGTTTTTATGAGAAAAGTGTATACTCTCAATCCAGAGGAGAGAAAATGCATTTGTCTAAAAAACAATTACAACCACGGTTTACATTTAGCATCTGCTAACCAGTAACGAAGAAAGCAAAGGTTCTAGCGGAGGGACAAGGAAACATGAATGGCTACTGAAAAGACTAGAAACAATAAAGATGGAACGGCCACAGCAAGTTCGTATTTGTTCTTCAACATTTGGTGGAGTTTGGACTAGATCAAATTTCTTTGAGAAGTGCATTGAATATCATTTCCAAGGTAATTTATCTTTTTCTTTTCATTTATTTCTATACAGCATGTTGTTAGATCTATCTTAATTGTTTTCATAAAAAGGATTTATAAGCACATCTAACGTTTAGCTCCGGCACTTAGCACCAATATCTCAAACTCCGCACCAAAGTCTCAGAGTCTCGGCAAAGAATTTTAATCGCTGAGTTTGGCGTGTAGTGATATGATTTCTGCTTAGCACTAAGCGGCAAGGTCTGTAATTGTTTTTAACTCTTTTTTCTTTATTTACATCAAAAGGAGTTAATTTGAGGGGTTAGATGATGAACCATAGGTTCTATGTTAAAAAAAGAAAAGAAAGCATGTAGATTCGAGCGGTTCTTGATTCAATTAATTATACTTGAGGCATTCTACATTATATTTAGGAATATTGTACTTTGAATATTTATTTCTTGCTCTCTCTCTACTCTAGGTGGTAGCAGTGCCATGAACCGCATTTATTTTTTGCTGCTGTAAATGTAGTGCACTTTGTTGCAGATATTGCAATATTATGAATGGATCAATATTATGCTTCAGAGCAATCATGTGTGGTTCATCTCTCTCGGTTACACTGATGATTTGTGGTGTGATATTCTTCTATTATTATCAACCAGTGTCGAATATTAAAACAGTTTTTACTTTAAGGACAAAGGAAGAAAAACATAGGAACAAGCAACATCCTGTAGCTTTAGACAGCCCAGGTTTAGAAAATTGTTGCCTTATACAGTTCAGGCGAAATGAAATTATGTTGTAAGTTCATTTTGATTTCTAGAATCACAGACAAACTTACTGATTAGGGATATGGTACAATGATATCAGTTTTTTTTAAGGACTACTTAACGTTTTGATTATAAAGAACAAATACTCATTATTTTAAGGATAAATTAACTGATGTTATAGGGATAAAAATATTTTCAACCCTAATTTTTAATGTGCATATCTTTATACATTAAAAACTTTTTTATATTTAATCGTGCTTTTAAGCTTAGACTTGAACACAGTTTTATCTTGGTTCTTTAAATTTAAATTCCATTCATATAATTGTAGTATTTGAAAAAAACTGAAATGTTTGTTTAGCATTTCATGCAGACACGATTCTTTTTACATATCGCATACCATTGTTTATTACATGGGGTGGCAAAGAGGTAATTTTATTTTTCTGAAAAATTGTTTGAAGTCCACTTTTTTAAATAAAAATGTGATTAGATATTTGAGGAAAGGAATGAAATATTAAAATAGATTGTTATATTAAAAAATTGGTTAAATATGTTTTTTTTTTGTTTTTAAATTATAATATGATTTTGGTTTTCTTTCATTTTAACCCTTAAAAGTTTCGAATTTAGTTTTCTATGTCAATAGTTTTTTTTTAAATAATTAATAGTGTCCCATGTCTTTGTGTAATGCCGTTTCTATCATATATTTGATTATTTATAAGTTATTGTACACGTGGCAATTATAATTTTGTTTATGATTGTAATTAAAATTAAAAAAAAATATTTACAATTGTAATTAAAATTAAAAAAAAAATGTTTATGATTGTAATTAAAATTAAGAAGAAAAAAAAAATTCGAGCCTCTGTTTCACTGTACCTTTCTTAGTCGCAGTAGACATCAGGGTTGAAGACAAAAAATGTCATTAACTACATTTGCTTGAAGATTGCTATTCCCTTGTCAAGGTTGCTTTTCTTGGTATCATTCTTATCACTTCTTTGGTCTTTGAACACCACTGCATTTGCTTTAGTAGCACTTGGTTATTTTTCAGCTGCGACTGGACTTGCTTTATCTTTCAAACTATTAATAGGCATGATCTTCACTTGACCTATATCTAATCTTCCCTTCTTTAAGTTGCTATTGACATGACTTCAATAGTAACTTTAGGAGGTTCATTTTCTAGTGTCTGGCCTTTCGGATTGGAGCTAGGATAAGAAGCTCTAAACTCTTTCGTGGAATTAGCATCTTGCTCCAATGGAACTTTATTAGCCAAAGGGGCAATTGGTTTGTTCTGAGAGAATATAAATAAAGTGAGTGAATTATTGTCAAACTATTGCATAATGTAAGAGATTTTCAATTCACAGTGTAAATGAACCTTTGGGTCAGAAAGCATATTGGTAGAACCAAATGTTTTTTGTCAAAGAACCCACTGCAAGCTTGGTGTTTAGAGCAATTTTAAACTGTGATACAATATTTGAAGGTGAATCTATTCGTGTCCCAGGAGCAACTGTGGTAGATTTTAGCACATGATTTGAAATTATATTACCCTTCGAGACTAGTTTTTAATATACTAGTTTGGGTTTTACATGAGAATCATATCCCAACAAAGTAGATTGCGGAGATGGTTGTTGGGGTGGTACAAAACTACTGACAACCTTCTCCACAATATTTCTAATATGCATTTGATTTTTAACTGATGAGGATCTCTTAACCGCAACCATATAAAAATAGGTTATTTAAATACCTTGCATAAGATTGAAAAATAATATTACTAGAACAATAAACTAAAAGTACCATTATTAGAAGATTGAACTCTGATGGCTCCAAAATCCAGACTAAACGAGCCGAACTCCATCATGCAACAACAAAGGAAGCTCATGGTGATATGGCAGTGGAAGAAAATGAGGTTATGCGAGGTGATAGGAAGTGAGAGTGGTGGATTCAAACTAGGTGAGGTTGCCTAGCTATGGAAGGAAGCTAGATGAAGCTCAAGGTCTCTTTGGCTAGTGACTTTCAAGCAGAGAAAAGAGGCTCTGTAGTTATCCCAACAGAGTAACATTTCAATAATCTCTATGGTATAGGGTGTTAGTTTTATAGGAAACTCAACCCCTTGCTCGTGCCTATTATACATGGTTGATCATCAGCCATGATATGTGAATCAATGCCACGTGGAAGTGTTCATTTGACATATTTAGAAAAACAAAAAAAAAAAATGTGATCAAGGATTTTTGGATGCTGGCATTGGGCGTGCAAATGGGTCGTTTGGCGTCTGATATGTAAAACTAGATGTAGGTTGCTCCTGGAACATCCGTGCTGGGTGCTTTGACCATGTTGCTGGGCGACTAAAGCAAATCTTGGTGGTTTGATTTTGAGCTTACATGTTCCTTGTCTTTGATAGGTCCATTGTTTGGTCCAAGCCATCAAACTCTTACACTTAATATGCAAGTAATAAACTTAATAAAACAGAAAGAATTATTAATGTGAGAATGGAAAGAATTATAAAAACAAATTAGCTTAGACCAGACAAAACTTATTTTTGTGACATTGTAACGTTCGTTTAAAAATACATCGGGATTACAATTTTTCACTGAAGGAGTGTTCTAGAATATTCTCAATATATTCCTTGAACATTCTAAATAAAACGTAGTGCTTGAACAGGGAAATTTGAAAAGCTTAAAGATAAAATTTGTTATTAAAGAAGTAAATTTTAAAAGACAAAAATTTCAATGTTGCGTTATTTTTCAGTCATTGTTAGTCAAGATGTCCTTCATCAACATCAACATTGTTTTTTAGTTAAGTCAAACAAATTTTTCCATATTTTTTTCATTTCATCTATTGTTTCTTGTTTCTTTTCTTGATGATCGAAATTATAATGGGTCATTTCCATAATTATTCTTGAGTTTTTTGAATTGAACATGTTAGATGAGGACGTATCAACTACTTAATAAAACATTTGCCTGCTTTGGAGAAACTAGCTCTAGAAGTTCCAGCAGTAGTGGTTCGCTGACTTCTACGACCCCAAACATTTCCTATCCATCCATCTGCATTCACCTTAGATTTCTTCTTCGCATCCATTGTTTCTTCTTATCTCATGTCTTAAATTTCAACTTAGATTTCTTTTTCTTTTTTAAAATTTTCAGCTTAGATTTCTTTTTCTTCTTTAAAATTTTCACCTTATTAGATTTCTTCTTTATAATTTTTACCTTGGATTTTAATGTTTTTCTAAAGATAAGTTAGTAAACAATTTTCACCTTAAATTAAGTTTTTCTGAAGAGAAGTTAGCTTTTCATTAATAGTTCTATCATCAGAAGACCTTATTCTCGTTTTTGTGCCCAATTGACAATTTTTCTCACTTGTACATAAGATTGTTTGTAACATTTCTTTCTTCAATTCTCTCCCTCAACAACTGCAACTTTCTCAATGCCTTTCTCAACCTCAATCATTTTTCCACCATGCTTAGATTACGGTTGAGGAGGCAGTTGAAGCGACCAAACGATGTTCCAAAGCTACAAGAACAAGTTATTTGGGAACAAGAACAAGTATTCAAAATCTAAATCAGAGGATGTTATTCAAGCTCTCAATAAACAGAGCTTCTACAACACTATTTTAAGTTGCAATTTCTGTCTTAAAAATGGAGTTTCAATTAACGGAAGAATTCATCGAATAAAAAAAGCTCAGGACTAACGTGCAAGAAGTTTTCTTTCCGAGGCTTTATCGATCCTCGTCCATATATTTTAGGGACCTCTTTGATACTTCACTCCTGTCTTAATGCTTTAGAATAATTTATTTTGAAAAATAATCATTTTATATCCTAATTCTAAAGATTTCTTTTAAATTTAATTTTCTAATGAATAATCGCAACTAAATAACAACTCCCACTTGTTCATCCAACAAATAATACGGGGCTTGGATTTCATAATTATACTACTTATTCGAGAAAAAGGATCACACCGAGAAGCAAAAAATATACATCGACGGACACAAATAGCATCTTAACAGAGCATCAGAAAATCCATAAGACATGAGCAATGCAGCCATAAATGCTCGAGGTTCTTTGTCACAACTATATAAATAGTTAGTGTTATCTTCTACATTACATCATTTTATTCCACTTTTCTCACCTTGCTGGAAATCTGTCATCTCAGGTACCATATAAAGCAGCACTTTCAGACTAAGAGCTCTCTTTCTCATACACATCATTGGCATATTTCCAATTAATAACTTTCCAAATGTTCTTCAGATAATCTGGTCTAACATTCTTGTACTGCATTAAGAAAAACAAGCATACATCAGAATTATTTTTAACAACGAATATGCATCTAGGAATCTGGGAAAGCGTGTAACCTTTTCCTCCTGATTGCCAAATAATAGCATGATAAAAGGTTCAACATATTACGTCACGAAAAATTAATTTATTTCTAAACTTGTGAGTATGTGAATATTTTAATCTACGGTAACATAAAGGACGAAAAATGAATATTCCATTGTAAGTTGTGACTTTACCTGAATTCTTGAAATTATAGGCTTCACTAAGGTTTTGTTTTACTCTGATAATAAAAAAAAAAAAATGGCTTTGCTGCATTTTATACATGTCTTCCTTTGCTAATTTATACAAATGAACGTTTCTTCATACCTTTACATTTCTGTTAATTATTGGACGGAATTTTAGGAAGAGGGGCTTTATTGACGGCTGAGGACTAAATATGAGCAATTACATAAGTAAAAACATAGTGACTAAAATTGTACAAAGTCTTCCAATTGCAAAACCTAGCCCAAGAACGGGGGAGGATTACACAATTCTTATAAGGACTATTATCCCTAATCAATAAGAGATCTTAACAGCAGTTAATCATAAACACCAGAGAGTTAGGAGTAAGCTATTGCATCATTTTCTACTTGTCTCTATTATTAGTTTATGTTCACGCTAAATTCACATTTTATTAGCAAAGTCACTAAAACAATCAGCAATATCATCTCTAGGAGAACGTTTGAAGGTCGAATTTAAGGATGAAAATAAGTCTGAATATTAACTATGTTAGTAAACCAATTCTTTGTAATTGGCATTTTATTAAGATAAAAGTGTTAGGATGAAATAAGCTCTAAACAAGTGCTTAAAAATTGAGATAAAAATAATTCAATTCTATTTTAACTGAACAGATCTTATTTTGAAATTCCATTTGGAAACCAAGAATCAAATTTTGCAACCACCCAAACAGACTCTAAATTTGACAGCCCAATATTTCTTTTTATCTCATAAGTCATAACCACCAAACTGAAAATATGCACAGGATTCAAATGACAATATTACAGCAACCACGCAGTCAGTAGTGGATCACCAAGTCAATTATACCTGTAAGTAGTACGCATGCTCCCAAACATCAATGCCAAGCAACGGAACCAAATTTGGTCCCTTGGTAACCAGTGGGTCCTGCATATAAAATGTTCATAAGTACATATGAAAATCAACAGACATATGCACAGACCATAAACATGGTTCACCAAAGCTAAAAAAATGAGTATGAGGATTGAGAAAAGACAAAAAACTCTAACTAGTTCCTTCTCTTATCTATAGTTTTCACTATAGCAATATTTATACATCCTGAACACCATTAACATTTGAAGAAGTCCTCCACATTCCAACAATGTCACTCAATATTAATTGGGTCCCTACACTTTTTTGTTAATTTAGAATTGAGTCCTGGCTATTTTAAAATGTCATAGCAGGTCGCTGTAATTATTAATTGCTAAAACTTCATTAAAACTGAACTGACATTACTGAAACTTATCTTAACAGATCTAGAAAAAAATAAAACAGGCAAAATAGCTTCTGCACCCTTCAACTATAAGTCAACCATTGATTGAGAGAGAGCAAGATTAAATAGAGCTAGAGAGAAAAGTTCACCTGAGATCTGTTGGTGTTATGGAGGTTGGGTCTAGACTAATAAATTGAAAGAAGCAGTTTGATAGCCAGATCAAAAAAGAATAAAACGGCAGTCAAAGAGAATAAACAGTTTAAAGAGATGAAATGGGGGAAAAACTGATAAGATATGGCGGCAGGTGACTGCAGGTCCTTCCGTGGTCAGATTTAAAGCTAAAAAAAATGAGAACTTGAGAGGTTGCTCTGTCTCAGCAATAAATGACAAGAGAAAATGAACATGATAAAGAGATTAAAAACGAATGGAAGGACAAATAAATACAGTTGGTTTACACAGGTAAATATAGTTTGATATGCATATAATACATTTTATTTTTGTCCACCAGGCAAGATATTCTTTACTTAGAGAAATAAGAATTTACAAAGCCTTACTACAATAAGTATTGTTTGGTAAAGTATTCTTTGACTGTTGAATCTCATCGATTTAACGTAAGGAATATTGACAATTCAAAATAGTAATAGCAAGTAAAAGATCTTGAAAGGTGTGACAACTTACAAGTGATACAAAAGAAATACAAAAAGGGAGAACTGGAGGCCAGACTAAAAGACTACTTTCATTTATTTTCTTTTTTAGTATGTTACTGCTGATTTCTGAAGCCTATTGGGATCATGTAGAAAATGATGAGCGGCATTGACGATGGAAGGGTCAGTTTACCTGGTTGGCAGTGGTTTCAACTACAAGCCTCTTCAACTCTTTGTCCAGACCAAGCCACTGGCAAGGCAGTACAGAATACGAAAAAGGAAGCAACATTTCAAACAATGACCAGGACATTAAGCTTATGCAAGGAACGGAAATATTCTGGGAATTTCAGAATCTGATCAACTCACCACCCAACCAGACCCCTGCAATGCTGCACCTTCTGCATTAACTTTTTGTATCAATGCTTCAAAAGAGCCAAAATGCGTGTCAATAGCCCATCCCAGTGGACCCTTCGGTGGCTCACCACCTCCTTCCTACACAGGGGGAGAAATTTTATTAGGTAAAAGACTACCAAAGACCAAATACATCCAAAAAGTAGGATCAAGATACAAACTTACACGAACAGGGGCTAGATTTTTCCAGAAAATAGAATGGTTGATATGACCTGCAAGAAATGATCCTTAGTTGTACATGAACTGAATTAGATAACTTTAAAAACCATGGAAGATATATCCTGGCTCCATCACTCAAAAGTTTGTTTGGTTCATTCTTAAACCAGGCATAATTACTCACACAGAGTAAAATATGAAAAAATATGCAACCACTGTTCATTCTCGTCAACCAATCCATCTTAGTATAGATGCTACACACCAACCACCCCCTTCGGTTTCCAAGCAGAATGACAACAATAAAATTTTGGGAAACACACACAAACACTCAAAGATCCATGTTACGAACTACTGCATTTGGGTAAAATAAAAATTGTGTTCGTTCGAGTACGATACAAACGGATTGGTCGTCATTTTAAGCATCTCTAGGATACAATACAATATGTTACTTTCACTAAGCACTACCAAAATCACAGCGGCGTATTAAGAAAATCCCCAATCCCCTGCCTCTATTTTACACCTGACTTATTACATCAACAAAGGCCAATTACTTATCATCCACAACACAACAAACTAAATAATCCACTATCAACTATTCACGACTCGATATTAATTCAATGAACAAATCACGCAGTCGCCGTAATTCGGCAGTCGATAAACGAAAACTAAAAGAAGAAACGAAAAAGAAAGAGAAAAGGGAAGCAGACCTCCGCCGTTGAACTTGATGGAGGCCTGGAGCTTAACGACGGCAGAGGAATCGGCCTTGGCAATGGCATCTTGGAGCTGCTCAAGAGCCTTGTTGTAGTTGGTGATGTAAGTCTGATGGTGCTTCTGGTGGTGGAGCTGCATGATTTCGCCGCTGATGGCTGGCTCCAGTGCGCCATAGTCGTAGTCCAGATCAGGTAGCGTGTACACATGCAAACCGCGGGAATGAGTAGCCACCGCTGCGCCTACTGCGAGAGGCCTGGCGTCATTGCGGAGCACCGATGCTAGGGTTTTTCTGGTCAATAGGGCTCGCGCAGCCATCGAAAAGGATATGGAGAGTGGATGAAATGGAGGAGATTCGGTGACAGCAGAGTGGATGAAATTATAAATCAAATATTTTGTCACCAACATAAAATGCTAGTAATACATATGTTCCCCTATTTAATACATATTATATAATTAATTTATCGCGTAAAAGGATTTAAAAATTAAATGGTCTATTTTTTTGTCACCCTATAAATCATTGTTTACTTACTAATTAAAACTTATGTTTTGAATTGACTAACTTATTTTTATTTACTAGTATTTCTAAATTAGAGGGTGTACACGCGTGCATAACTGCACACCAGTTTCAATGGGCTTGTTACACCACAGCACCACCTGCCGACGCCGCGTCTATTTATTTACTACTATTATTTTATTCAGGAAACAAGTCACGCACTAGTATAATTAATCACTTAATATTCTCATTTCAAAATTATTTCGGGAGGTTGAGTCACTTCAAGCATTTACATAATTTTTTTAAGACTCCACTTGATAGTTGCACATCCTTATTTTCACTCCATCATCTGGAAGTGTATCTGTCAAAAGTTATTTGATGTTTAAGTTAGTAAATTATCTATACGGTAGATAACCGTTGTGGTAATAAATGCACAGTAAATGCGGTCATCTACCTGCATTTGAAGTTTATGTCATGGGCTTGAGATTAATGAAACCTTAATTGTGGCCCAATCTCAACCCAATATCCTTAATTACTATTTACCTTAATCCTTGCGGCAAAAATATGCTCTTTGACTAAGGCCAGAGGTCTCTACCATTGGTCGTCTGGTCTCCTCTGCTGGTTCAGCCGCACTCAACCACTGTTGGCTGCTTGTTACTTTCTAGGCCCGTCCGGTTGGCTTGATGTGGGTGTTGCGGTTACACAAGGGGTTCAGCTAGGGCCAATCGACTCGTTTTGGAACGTCGTTTGGGCGGGAAAACACATGTCGCGAGCTCGTGCATCCTCCTTCTCGGGTAGTGGTATCGTCATTCAATCGTGGTCGTTGGTCATGGGGATTTTTAACGGCTGTGATGATCTTGATGGTTTTGAATTTTTTCCTATAAATAGGAGGATGAGGTAGTGTCATTTTCACCTTTCTTTACTCAGATTTTCTTTGCTCTACTTCTTCTACCGTTTGGTCGATAGCCTTATTCTTTTTCCAAGGTAACTAATAATGGCTACTATTTATGTTGCTTCGTCGTCGGAGTCAGCGGAAAAAGGTGGTGGAGGTGCGGCGGGTAGTGATGGTCCATCTTCCTTTCCTAGTTCGGTGTCGTCTTCTTATCTTGCGAGGTCTAAGAGGGGAGAGAATTCAGAGCCTCAATCTCCGGTTTATGGCGGGGAGAGGGTTATCCATGGGGTGGAAATCACCCTTCTTAGGGGCGGAGTCGAGATTGGCAACGACGTAGAGGTACCGGCGGGTGGTTTTCCGACCGTCTAGGGCTATGGGTGGGTGTCTCATGACGTAGGTCTCTATGTGTCTGAATATGACACTAAAGCGAAATTAAAATGGCGGACCGACCGATTGCATATTGTCTGAGACGATAAGGACGCCCGACTAATATGGTTGGGCGTTAGCCGGGAAAACGAGTGGGGTTTTCACGGAAAGGAGTCGAGTGTGGAGGACTTCTTTTTCTTATATACTTATTTGTTTAATCAGCTCTTCATTCGGCTGCCCTTCACGGCTTTTCAGTCGGCTGTTCTTTGCGAACTCAACGTCGCCCCCTCCCAGCTACATCCGAACGATTGGGCTTTGATACAAGCGTTCGTAGTAGTTTGCTCTGCCCTAGGGATAACCCATACCGTCCCCGTTTTTCTTCATTATTTCAACGTCCGACCTATTGCCAAACGGGGGTGGGTATCCTTGACATCTGTCAAGGATAATTGTCTATTTAAGTTGTTTTTATATTCTTTCAAAAATTTTAAGGATCAATAATAAGAGAGTCGAGTCATTCGAAATTTTATGAAAAGGTCGGGCTTTCTCTATTTCCCTTTTATTGGACATGGTACCCCCACAAAATAAACACTTGGTCGGTCGACATTATGAGCCCAAGCGATTTGGAGGCCATGAGAATCATCAATGGCTTGCCTCACCGCATTTCTGCCCACGACCTTGTCGAGTGCCTCGACTATGAGGACTTTGATCAAATAACGCTCGGTATGGTATTTTTCATTAAATATTTTGTTTGGTGCTTTGATGTTAACTTGGCTAAATTTGTGTCTTCTTTTCAGGCCTCATGTCTATTCTGGCTCCCAAGAAGTCCAATTTCCCGTCTTCAAGGAAAGAGATGGGGGCATTCCTTCCACGAGCAGGGATCCCCGACCGCCTCCTGTGAAGAGCCGTCAGTCCACTGCTAAGAAAGCTGCAGGGGCTGCTCGGGTCGATGCTCCTCAATCCACACCTCTGGTCATCCTTGAACAGTCCTCAGGGGCGGTTATTGCTTTGGCTATTCCTCTGGGGAGGAAAAAGAAAATCACATAAAGAGGGGCATAAATCTTCCTCGAAGAGGAGTCATCGAGAGGGTAGCATCGCCTGACCCCTTCCGAGCGGCGTCTTCAGTCTTGAGTTCAATGTTAGTCACAAGACTAATTTTCACATGAACTCTGCTGAGCGAGCGGTCGTGGAACCACTCTGTAAAGGGGAAGTAACCAACGTCGTGCTGGAATTATCGACCTGGACGTCGATGTTGTCCTGGTACCTCCAAGAGTTCATTGATCGGTGAGCAGAGCATATGCGGAGCTGACCATTGAGAGGAAAACCTCTGCCGACCTTCGCACTGAGGTTGAAGCATTGGAGGTCGCCCATCAAGATATGAGACAAAGCAAGCTGATCTCCAGCTTGAATTGGATGAGGCCCGACGTGAGTTGGTTAAGGCCACGAAAAGGGTGAAAAATGCCCAAGTGCGAGGGGACCAAGCGGTCGAGGAGTGTGGCCAGTCAAAGGTTGAGCGACCAAACAAACGGAAAGGGAGAAAGAGCTGGTTACTGAGAACCAGACCCTTTCCACCTGACTGGAGCGGCAAACAAGAGGATAGCCGAGCTAAACGGCTCCGTGGTAACTGAGCACGAAGAAGGTTTCCATAAGGCCCTGCGCCAGGCGTCCTTTCTCCTGGTTGTTGAGGATCCGTACGCCGCGGGTTTCGTCATAATGATGGAAGTTTATGAGGGAAGATGATCCCTCTCGAGGAAGTACCCAACGATGAAGAGGAGTCTTCGATTGTAGAAGAGTTGCTAACTGCAGAGGAAGAGTCGACCGTTGAAGGCGGTGAGGGCGATGATGGCCAAGAGTAGGATAGGGTTACTTAGGTAAGGGGAGAGAGGGGGGGGGGACTTTTTGACTTCTTACTCATTATTTTTTGGTTTTGTTAGTGTTAGCTCCGCTGGTCCATTGACACATTTTACTATATACCCTATCATCGTTCATTTCAATACAGTAGTTATGCTTCTCTATTTCACATATTGTTTTATTGTTAATGGATGGTCGTTTGGCAACGTTATGGTTGCGCTATGCATTCCTTATTATTTTTTAAGTTAGTTCGGCCATATGCGTTGGGCGTCAATGTATCATGAATGAACGCGTTACTACCTATCGCAAAAAGGATCGACCGATCAAGTTGATAGTGGTTCCTTTTGGAGCTCTCCGCTCATCAACTTCGGCCTCGCTTGTACGAGGTGGCAGTATTCATTAATGAATTCGTCGTTCACCAGTCGACGCAGCTTGAAAGTGGTTCCTTTCGGAACTCTCCATTCATCAACCTCAACATTATTTATATCGGGCAACAATGGTTCATTAGTGAACTTGTCGTTCACCACCCGGCCTGGGTTCACAGTGGTTCCTTTCGGAACTCTTCGTTCATCAACCTCGGTTTTATTATTGACGGTTTGCGTTTTTCGTCCGGTCTCGGTAGTCATCATGTGATTTTATCATGAACAAAATGCTCTGGGTATTGTATTCGTCTTGGCTAAGAGAAAATGCAATGAACAATAATTTAACTGAAGTAAAATTTCAAATGGGAGGCATTCCAAGTATTTGGGATAGACAGCCCGCTCGGATGGACAAAGCGATAAACGTCATTTTCCAGGGCTTCTGCAACCTTGAGGGGTCCTTCCCACTTGGCTGCTAGCTTGTCGTGCAACTGTTAAGTCCCTAACAAGTGTACCGGATCGTTATCAAGTAATATAAAATGGGTAAGTCCAAGTATCGTTTCCCAAAGGACTCTTAGGCCTTAACTTTCGTATAAACCAATCGCATAAGACTTGAGAAAAGAATTAAATTTAGGTTTTGTATGCAAGACAAAAGTAAACATGCAAAATGCAGTGAATCAATCGGCTAGAAAAGACTATGGATGAATGGAGTTGTTGGGGTTTACAATTTCATCTTATCCACCCTCTTATATGTACTTTTCTAATCTAATTCGCTTATTTATCATATTGTCATGCAAACTTTCTTAGTCTACCCTTAACCCAATCTCTTGGCGAAAAGAGTCTATTACTAATTACCGGCTTGCTATCTGTAGCCTCCCCTAATAACTAATAATGCATGATAAATAAAAGCAAAATACAATTGATCGTCCTACCCCTATCTCTAGGCGGTATTGCTTAATCAAGGAATTCCCCCTAGTTCATGACATTACTATACGTCTCCGTATCTGTAAAGACAAACAACATTTACCGAATGAGTTAAACGATAAAAGCATTAAGCAAAGGTAAGGAACCCAACAATTGATAAAGATAAGCATCTGCAAGCATATAAAGAAGATAATAATTTCAATATAAGAGAGTTTCAAAAGATTACATTGTTCCCCAACAACCTAGGGTTTAGTTCACCATGGACATGGTGAATCTAGATGAAAAGTAATGAAAGAATGGAAGAAATAACCCTAAGCTTGGTAGATTGGAGCCTAAGCATCCAAGGAACCTCCTCCAAGGTGTGTGGAATAGCTCTGGACGTCTCTGCTGGCCAAAAGATTACAATTTGAATCGCACTGGGTCTATTTATAAACTAGAAAGATAACAGAATCTATCAAAATCTGAGTCAAATAAAAACTAACAACCGCTCAACGGTTTCCCCCTTAGCCGTGCCACCGCTGAACAGTCAGTTTTACCGCTAAGCGGTTTGCCTCAAATCGCACTGGCCGCTCAGCGGTCCATTCTGACGCTCAGCGGTCCATTTGACTCTTCTTTTCATCCTTTTTCTTCATCTTTCATGAGTCTAAGTCCACCTTGATTTACTTCCATCTTCAATTCTCATCAAAACCCTGCAAAACAATGCAAAAACAAGCATAATATCTCTAAAACCAACTTTTGACTCTCTAAGGACTCAACTAAGTGTTTTACTTGATTTTAAGCTCATTCTAAGCCATAAAGGGTGTCTTTTGATATCATATTTAAGCATGAAAATAACGGTTTTTAGACTGTTATCAGCAACGCCGACCGTCTTCCTTCACCGGTCTTTCTCCACACTAGGTCTCCTTCTTGGAAGCTTTTAGGTCGCACCTTGGTGTTATACCTTCTTTCAACAATCTGTTTGCAGGCTTCTGATCGCACGACTACCGATTCCGTATACTCCTCCAAAGTATCCAATTTTGCTCTTAGCTCGACCTCGTTTAGACGGGTGTCCTTCAATTGTCATCACAAGGAAGGCTCTCTATCCTCTAGTCGTTGTCGTCCACCACATGGTGGTCAAGCATTCCACCGAGGGCTTCGTTAATACCTGTCGGACTATCGTGGTCAGTTGCCCCTTCTCTTTACCGCTGTTGAGCTTGGATAACATCTCTGCCCAGGAATTGTCTTCGCGCGGGATATGCCTGATATCAATCTACTCAAAGTCTTTGACCAGGGCGGAGGCCTTATGGAAGCATTTGAGGAGATGATTGTCTTTGACTTGGAAATCACCATTCATCTGATCGACCACCAACTGTGAGTCCGTCTGACACAATATTCTCCATACGCCCATGTCTTGAGAAAGCTCCAGCCCTGCCACCAGAGCCTCATATTCCGCCTTGTTGTTGGAAGCTTTGAATTTGAACACTAAGGAGTGCTCCAATAAGAATCCGTTTGGCCTTTCCAAGACCACATAAGCACCTCCGCCCATCCTCATAAATGCCCCATCCACATACAAGTTCCACTCGATAATAGGGGTCGTATGAGGCAGCTCAACTACGAAGTCTGCTAGGTGTTGCCTTTTGACGGATCCCCTTGGTTCGTAACGTAAGCCGAACTCTGACAACTCCACCGCCCAACCTACCATCCAGCCCACAAGTTCGGGCTTCTAGAGGATATTTGCAATGGGGTGATCCGTTCGGACCACGACTTGATAGCTTTAGAAGTAGGGGAGAAGCCTCTTAGCCGCGTTGAGCAATGCCAACACGACCTTTTCTACTTGTTGGTAATGGGTCTCAGCATCTTGTAGAGTTTGACTTACATAATAGATGAGTCTAGGTTCTGGCTTTTCCTGCAGCAGCACGACGCTAATAGCCTCATTCGACACCCTTAGATAAACTTGCAAGTCTTCGCCTGCGCCTGATCGGTTCATGATCGGAGGGCAGGTTAAGACTGCTTTTACCACCTCGAACGCCCTTTCACAGTCTGTATCCCATTTCTATGCCAATCCCTTCTTCATTTTCTTTAATACTGGTCGGATACGCTCGGCTAACTTGGGGATAAACCGGGAAAATGCTGTCATCCGGCCTACCAGTCTTTGTACTTCCTTCAGGGTCGTTGAACTCTTCATCTTTAAGATAGTTGCACACTTATCCGAGTTAGCCTCTATCCCACAAGCAGTCAGCATGAATCCCAAAAAATTTTTGGCTCTCACCCCGAAGGTGCATTTAGCCGGATTCAGCCTCATCCTATACTGCTGGACACGGCTGAAGACTTTGTCTAAGTCCGTTGTGTGTTGGTTGGGGGACTCCGATCGGACCAGCATGTCATCCACTTACACATTCATACACCGACAGATCTAATTCGCAAAAATCTTGGCAATTAGACGTTGGTAGGTTGCCCCAACGTTCTTTAGACTGAACGACATAACCTCATAACAATAGTTGGCCTTCTTTGTGATGAAAGTTGTCTTCACCCGGTCTGGACCGTACATGGGGATTTGGTTGTAGCCTGAGTAAGCATCCAGAAAGCTCAGCATCTTGTGGTCGGACGCTCCATCGACTAAACCATCAATGCTAGGTAGCGGGTGAGCATCGTTCGGGCAGGCCTTGTTCAGGCCAGTGTAGTCGGTGCACATGCGCCATTTTCCACTGGCCTTTTTGACCATAATCACATTGGCAAGCCAAGTGATATATGTCACTTCGCTCACAAATCCAGCCTCCTTCAGCTTGACGACCTCCTTTTCTACAACCTTTCTCTTCTCGTTCCTCATCCTCCTCCTCTTCTAGGCGACGAGCCGCGCCTCCTTGAAAAGTGACAATTTATGGGACATAATGAAGGGGTGGAAACCCGACATGTCTGCAGCCGTTCAAGCAAAGAGGTCTCGATTGTGCCACAGAACCAACCATAGCTCTTGTTCGATCTCCCTCTATAACCCTCTGGCCATTGTGGTGACCTAAGAGTCGTCTTTACCTACCCAGACCGACTGTAGCTCCCTTAGAGGTTCCATCCGGTCTTCTGTGTTTGTCCAGGGGTCAAGATCCGCCATAGCTACCTCACTGAGTCACCTTTCTTCTCGCAGAGTGGGGTAAAGCTTCAAGCCTACAACATAACATTCTCTTGTCGTCTTTTACTTCGCCCGGACGGTACAGACCGTCCCCCTCTTAGACGGATACTTCATGGTGAGATGGGGAGTTGACACAATGGCGCCGAAGGCGTTCAAGCATAGTCGACCGAGTAGTACATTGTAAGATGTGTTGGCTTCCACCAACAGATAACGCACTTTCTTCTCCTCGTTGTCTCATCCGGTCCTCAAGCATGTGCGGAGTTCCACGTACCCCCTTGTATCCACCCGTTCTCCCACAAATCTGATGATGTGCTCGTTGTACGACACAATGACATCCTCCGACAAGTCCATCCGCTGGAGGGTTTTCCAGTATAGGATATTGACGGAGCTGCCTTAGTTCACCAGTACCTTGCTTACCCCGTACCTAGCAATCTCCACTGTGATGACCATCAGATCATGCTTCGGGTTGGGGGCATGAAAATCTTCATCTCTGAAGGTAATTGGAGGCATGGTCCTCCTGGACCTGTCCACAGCATAGACCAATCGGAGGGCCTGAACATGCTGCATCCTAGCCGACGATGACGACCCTCCTCCGACGAACCCACTGGAAATCGTGTTGATATGACCGCACAATAGCTAGTCATTGCTCCTATTGCGACTTCGGCTCCTCATTCGATAAGACCGGGGACAATTGCTAGCTTCGTATCGCGAACGACCCCAATACTCCCGCTTGTCCCGACTTCTTCGTCGCGGACTGCGTTGAGACCATTGTGATTGTTCGACCGGACGCTCAGCCCTTACGTACTTTTTGAGCTGACATGCTCGAATTAGCTCCTCAATTTTGTCCTTCAGGGTCACGCATTCCTTGATGGTGTGGCCCATGTTCTTGTGGTATAGGCAGTGCTTGTTGCCATCTGCCCCAGGCGGCGTTGCACGTCGCCCTGGCACTGTAATTAAATCTACACTTAACACCTTTTGTAGTATCTTGGCATGGGGGCGTTCAGCGGGGTGTACTGCTGAAAACGCCCCCCCTGGGTGGCTCCCTTTGCTTGAACCCTCCTTGCTTGTCAGGTTGGCCCCTCTTCCTATTGTTATCCTTCTTTCTTCCCTTCGCCTCCTAGGCCTCTTTTTTCTGCGCCGCCTTCATCTCCTCCACCTTTATCTCATCGACCTCCCACTCTCTCAATTCTTCCATCATTTTTGGGGCCCAGCTACAAAGACTATCTTTGAAGGGCCCTGGCTTGAGAGTCAGTAAGACATATTGAAGGATGAGCTCAGGGTTAAGGCCCTTTACCCCCTGTACAACCTTCGGGTAATGGTCCATAAACGTCCTTAGCGGTTCTTCTTTCCCTTGTTTGAGGTTAACAAGCTCGAAAAATGTTAAGTCCTGGGTCCAACTGCTCGTGAACTGACGGCCGAACATACGCTCGAGATTCTCGAAGTTCTCAATAGAATTGAGAGGTAGCGAATTAAACCACTCTAAAGCTTCTCCTTCCAGTGACAACTCCTTCCAGCGACAAGGAGAAAGCTCGGCACCAGATGGCATTGTTGCTGGTGTGAAACGCCATGCAGTTTGTGAATGTTTTGATGTTGTCTTGTGGGTCGATCGTCCCGTCGTATATCTTAAACTGCCCGTGGAACAAACTGCTCAGATATATGAACATCCATAATTGCCTGGATGAACGACAACATGCCAGACGTATTCTCAGTCTTCACCACTGGTTGTCCGCTATTAGTGGCACTTTCGGCTAGGACGATTTTTGTTCCACTCTCTCTTACTTTGGTCTCGATCGGTCGCCAGGACTCATCCGACACCGTGTTTTGCTCTGTGTTTTCCTCCTTGGTCGAGCATTCTGCCTGGACCGCCGCCAATTCAACCTCGTTGCGTTGCTGCATTTCCTCCATCTTCTGTTGTAGCATCCTAATCATCTTGACTGGGTCATCTGAACTCATGTTTCTTGTGGTCACCATTGGGTTTATGACAAGTCACTCGGCCCCACGGTGGGAGCCAAAATTTTTTGGGTGTGAGGTCGAGTCACTTCAAACACCTGCACAATTTCTCCTAAGACTCCGCTCGGTAGCTGCACTTCTGATCCTTATCTTCACTCCACCGTCCGGAGGTGTACTTGTCAAAGGTTCTCCAATGCTTAAGTCAATAAACTGTCCGTACGGTAGATAAACGTTGTGGTAATAAATACATAGTAAATGTGATCACCTACCTCTTACCTTTGACCTGTATTTATAGTTTTTGTCATGGGTTTGAGATTAGTGAAACCTTAATTGTGGCTCAATCTTAGTCCAATATCCCTAATTACTATTTACCTTAATCCTTGCAGCAAAAACTTGCTCTTTGACTAAGGTCGGACGTCTTTGCCACTGGTCGTCCGGTCTCCCCTGCTGGTTTAACTGCATTCAATCACTGGTGGCTGCTTCTTACTTTTCAGACCCGTCCGGTTGACTTGATGTGGAATAAATGTATGGTCGTCCGAGTCATACGGTACAAAAATAAATAATGTAAATGCTCTGAGTTCAAGCGTTGTTGACAATATATTTAATGCTGTGTTCGTTTCAGCGGATGTTCCTGTTCACGAGAAAGTGGGAGGAAAGATTTGCGAATTAAATTGTGTTCGTTTGGTAGGATTTGCGACGATGTAATTGAGCTGATTTGCAAGATGCACTCATTTTTGGTTCCGCGCTATCATGGTGAGATTTGCCCTGATTTGAAGTAAAATATCAGGTTTACCCTTATTGGTTTCTAAAATCAATCATGCACGTGGCAACACCAATTACGGTTCACAAACTCTACATTCATTTCCCTTGTACATTAATATTTATTATATTAAAAAGACTTTCTAACTTTAGATAATATCATCCCATCAGGATTAATAAATGGTTGTTGATTCGAACGTGACACATTCAAATAACTAAATTTTTTTAAGCAACTCCTCCATAACTAAAAATGCTATGCAAATTTCCTTCAATTTTAAGAAATACATGGAAGGACTTTAAAAGATAGTTTTTGAGAGAAAAAAATTAATGTAAACATTCTTAATAATTAATATTAATTTTTTTCTTTATAAACATTTTTACAATTAAATATAAAATTAATAATTACAATTTTATATTACTTTAATAATTAGGGGTATTTTGGTAATCTTCAATTTCTATTAATTACACAATTTTTTTAAATATGTCACATCAATCAAATTCTACACTAATTCTGACAAACTTTACTTTCAAATCCACTCTCAATTACCCACAAATTCATTCAAAAAAACTACAAAAAAATTACCCTCAAATCCACTCAAATCTACTTAAATCATCTCCCCCAAATCATCTCCTCCAAATCCTTACAAAAGAACAAAGCCTAAAAGTTAGAATAATGTTTTATCCCCTCAACTGCCATTGATTGTCTTTCAAGAAGACCTATTTATTTTCTAGCAATAAATAGGCAAATTGATAATTCGTTAGTTTCTATATATAACATTGTTGCATAACTAAAATGGATACCAAAATTTCCAGCTTATAAGATATTTGATGAGCCCTGGTGACATTGAGTCGATTTTCACATAATAGATTTGATGAACCTTAATCAAGGTTGAATGTACAGTATGGTTGAATGTCAGTACAGTATTTTACAAAAGTGAAAAGTATTTCCTTACATTAACAAGATAAACACGTATTTATCAAAATATACTTACCAATGATACTTTGACAATATTTTTTTAATAACATTTTAACATTATCTACGTATCATTATGTGATTGATCCATTTTAGTATTTATGATTATTATTATTGATTGTAGAATAATTGTAGACCAATCACATAAATGATATTAAAATGTTATAAAAAAATATTGTCAAAGTATCATTATCCTTAACAAAGTATGTTCCTACTCCTAGACCCTAATTGTTTTAATTTCCTTTTTCTTTTGTTTCTTTTTAATTAGATGCTTCCTCATTTCATTCACTCGTAACCGTATCTGCCACACGCTTCAATTGAAGTAGTCAACATGGGAAGCAAAATCAACAGGGAAATCAGAAATATTTTTTCTTGGTACTATCCTTAAAAGAGCATAAGATTCAATTTATATTACAATATACAAAGAACAGATAAAGGGCAGGAGTATAATGCGGTCGTCATGCTTCAAATAAGTTCAGCTTCAAAAAATAAATAATACAATAAAGACTGGAAGAAATGACTACTTTTTGGTATAGCAATACCATCAGTACATATAAAAAACACACGGGAAAAACTCTGATTAAAAAAATAATAATAACCAGTAGCTGTTTATACGTTATTCAGGCAAAGAAAAAAGTTTGGATATCTATATGAAATTATAATGTAACATGATGTGAAAACATCACCAGAAAATGTATGATACTATACGACATATCTGTTGGCCAATAGAATTCCGACATGACCATGTACTTGTTCCCCTCCCTAACATTGTTGGTCGGCAAACGGTTCTGAAAGTATTAGACTATAGCTACTGAGAAGAATGACAGGGACATATATTTGGCAGCAATTCCAGTTCCTAATTCCAAATGGATCACGGGTGTTAACCCTCTATAAGGACTACAAGTGTTCTTGACATTGCTATAACGAAAGCCCATTAAACATACTAGTCTTTGCTCTTGCTCCATACAGGGGACATCTGTCTCTGTCCAATTGTATCACTCACAACTGCACTTCCATTTTCCACATTGATCAGAGGATCCGATTCACCTTCCCTTGTCTGAAAAAGTTAAGAAGAAATAGTCACAGAATGTACTTCTAGAAATGATTGTTACAGTGCAAAAACCAAGACATGCAAAGTTCTCCGAACAAACCTGGGATGCTTGTGATGAAGATTCAACGGTTTTTTGCTGGTTCTCAAGTGTGCAATAGTAAGAATATAAAACCATCCCCACCATGGCTATCATAATTCCCAAAATGTTTCTCCAGCTAAATGGGTCTTGGAGTAGTATATAACCAAATGCCAAAACAAGGCATGTCTTCAGATGTCCAAGAACCTGATAGGTCACAGGAGATGTCTTTCCAATAACAAGGAATGTACTAAAATTGACTGATATGGAGATAAGGCAGGAAAGGATAATGAAAACCTGCAAGGCAGAAAGAAGCAGTTGATAACACGTTAAAAAGAGGAGTAGGAACTTGGAAAGACTTGTTTAATAATTTAACTCTTACCGTCACTTGTGTTGTATACTTGAAACCAAATACATTTTGGTTGGTTAAAAGTTTATCCAGGTATGGACCGCAGATTAACAGGGTCGCTGCTTGATATGGACATGATTGATAGAGAAGCTGGGTGGAAGAAACCTTGAACTTCTTTTGGATAGTATTTGTCATCTAAAAGCAACTAATTAAGGACTACACCAGATAAACACTGATATCCCAGGATAATGAATCAAACAATCATCTATGTAAAGCTTTCAAGCGCAATAAAAACTTAGATTTTACTCCTAACTATCTTCAAATAACTTAATAAATGACAGCCTCTAGATAAAGAAAATGAACTTGTCCAAAGTCAAGGGACACATGGGCTCCTAGGCCAAAAATGAGGCTCTGCATGTGAAGCCTTGCGCAATTTAAACAAGAAAACCCCAAAAAAAATCAAGTTAGGGGTATGATTAGTTCTTCAACCACCTCATGTACCTCGGGGCAGAGGATAATCGCTATAAGTGACAAAGGAAAATACAGAATATGCTAAAATAGAGTATATAAAGATATATGCCAAAGTTGAAAAGGTTCAAAAATAAGTCGCCAGTGTATATTCTTCTATTCAATATATCACAATTGATCAGACAATATTGCAAAAATAATTAGCGTTAATGCAAATGAAATTATTTAAAGGATACAATCTGAGCAACACAAGTTGTAATCACTGCAAGGAAAGATAAGAAGGAGCCAAGAGCATTGAGCTGCAAATCTGTGACAGTAGCAATCCCGACACCCATAAGGAGGATAGTAAGAGCAAATTGAATTCTCCTACTGCAATAACAATGAAAAGAGAACAATGAATTTATTTATTGAAAATACTAAAGGCAGGTAAGCTCAAATGGTTAAATGTGCATAACAATTAGATACAAACATACTTGAGGTCAGAAGATTGAGTGTGTATGTGTGTGTGCATGAGAGAGAGACAACAAATAGACACAAAAGAAGGTCAGTAAATGAATCAATTCTTTCATTGACCATTACATAACTATTTTAGTATACATATAAACAATCAAACATAAAAAAATCATAGTACTGACAAGAAGCTAAATGGAACCTGAATCTCTTCCCAAGAAAAAGGGTCTCCAACAGGACAGTACAAGGAATGATGGCCAGCTTAGTCATCTGAAAAAGAATATCGCAGAGATGTTCAGAGTCAACAATAATCAAGTGAGAAAAACAGAACCATAACAAACCTACCTGATAGAAGCCAACAGAATTAAACCCCAGGCTCAAATTTAAAAGTCCAATTGAGATCCCATTTAAAATCCCAAATCCCATTACAGCTTTCTGCTCAAAAGGTTTATGCTCAAAGAATCTCATTTTGAGAGCCACATGAAGGGAACAAAATGTTACAAGCAGATGCCAGCTGGTCAAAGTTGTAGCTGCATATCAAAAAGGACAAATTTAAAAAACGTGTAAACCTCAGAAAATACATCGAAGTGTAAACATGAAAGCTCAAATTTGCACTTGATGGAAATAACCTAAACCATCATCATACACCAAATTTCAGAGAAGATAAGTTCACCTTCTTTGTCAATAGGAAAGAAAACAGGTAGATTAAAAAGGACAATAATGATAAGTAATATCTAACGTTTAGGTACTTCCAGAAAATCAAATCAATTATTATAATTTTTACCAGGCAACTCATATATTATTCACATTACTAAGCAGCTGTATAGATTGCAGAAAAAGAGTTAAAGAAAACAAAATACTTAACTTGGTAACGCCTAGTGAATACAGACAACAATAGATACGTCCAAAGTGGCAATATTTAATTTAGAAAAAGAAGGGATATCAACAATCCAAAAGATCATATCAATTCCCGGATATAGTATCTAGGAAACTAAATTCTATACATAAAGGCAACATGACAAATTGTAAAATTCGACAAATCCAATCTCCAACTAACACTTCTAGTTTCTCTAAGGGCACGAGCAGTTGAGTTGGTTGAAAATGATTGTCAACCAAAAGTGATAACGAAAAACATTTCCCTTTCCACATTCTCATGTTGAAAGAAGCAAGTATGGCGTAATTTTCATTACAAAATTTCTGGCTAAACAGCCAACCAGACACACCCTAGGTGAGTACACAGTCTAGATCGCTGCAGACTACATCACAGGGAGTGGCAGCAAGTACAATGGATCAAGTTCCAAGTTCCAACAAAAGAGGCAAGAGGAAGGGAAGGGAAGGGTTAAAATTATGAATCTTCAATTGTAATAGCACAAATGAAATCACACAAACACTGATGGAACAAGTAGGTTAGAAAAGGAAGAAATGAAAGACACAAAACACAAAAAAAGTGGAAAAAATAGAAAACAAAACAAGGGTACAAGCTTGCAACAATCAAGAGGGAAGATAATATACCGAAGATAAAATGCAATGAACTCATCAGCGCCTTATTGCAAATCACAATGGACACAGATGAGACCACTGAAAGAGTCAACGCGCCCACAGTTCCCAGCTGGAAACGCTCGCCCTCACCCATCTTCGTCTTTGCTCCAAAAACTGAAAACCAAATCCAGTCCGAAACAAAAAAGAAGCATCCCCAATTTCAAAACATCAATAAGAACGGGAATTAGACAACACAGAAATTACATCAACGGCAATAAGAAGAAGACATTGAAACAACAGAACCAGGCATACCCAGAAGACAAAAACGACAACTTTACTCACCCACGAGCCGACAGCGCAGCAGGGGGGAGAATTAAGTGAATTGAGCAAAAAGGGTTTACGATTTGGAGAAATTTAGATCGATTTAGTGGTTTAGGGTAGAAAGAGAGAGAGAGAAAGAAGCGAAGCAGGAAAGGAAGTTGAAACGGAAAAGAGTAGCAAAGTAAGAAAGTGCGGAAGGAGAAGAAGGATTATGATTGGGAGGAAGAAGAATGAGATGCAGAGTTATGATATGGAATGTTTTGTGTAGAGTGGTGAGTGTGATTTGGTAGTAAAAGAAAACACAATGAAATGAAATAATGGATTAATTAGAGTTAACGAAAATGGGGTTTGGTAATTAGTGGGTTCAGATCCATAGTCAAAACCAGACTTTACTTCCAAGAGAAATGTTAGGTAGTAGGGACATACCTTTGTCCAAGAACTTTTTTTTTTTCAACAACATTTAATGGGTTTAATTATAATCATAATAATAATAATTTTATATTATTATTACTGAAAACTCAATATCTGCATTTAATAATAAAAAGTAAAGTAAAATATGATTAAAATATTAATTATAACAATAATTATTAAAGTTCAAAATATTCTTTATTGAAGTTATAAAATGATATCAGAAAAAAATGTTTTTTTATTTTATTTTTATGGTATTATAATTACATAATACTTAGAATGTTTTTATTAAAATAACTACAGTTCATTTTTAGTAGATTCTTAAATATTATAATATTGATAAAATCAGTTGTGTTTGAGTACAAACCATGTATAAAAAACAGTAAAAAAAACTACGTTATTAATTTTTAAACATTATTATAACTATTATTATTTTATTGATTAATTAATAATAAAAAATTTAATTAATGATGATCCAAATTAATTAATAACGGTCAAATTAATTATTTATGCAAAGATTAATGCCAATAATGAAATTAATATTTGTTTTCAAAGTTAATTGAAACAAATTTACTCAGTTGATATTTTAATATATTATTTTAAATTTATAATTATAATATTTTTGTTTCTGTTGATTTTCTTAACAATTCTCATTCAATTGTGATTTTTTTTATGTAATTGGTAATTATTTTTAAAATATATAAAATATTTTTTAATGAATTAACAAGGTAAAATTTCAAAATTACACTTATTAAAATTAAACACCAATTTAATTAGTTATTTAAGTAACATTATAGATATTTTATGTTTTTCGATCAATATAAAGAATCTCTTTACTGGTATAAGTTATAAATAATTGTAAATAGAATTTTAAATGAGTGAATTATAGTGTTTAGTTTAAACAATTAAATATTAATTAATTAAAATGATTTTTAATTGTGTGTAAGTATGTTTTTTTCTTTTATCTATTGAAAGAATTTTTATGAGAATGTAATTTATCTGTATTTACGACGTCAAATTGAACTCTTTTAACTAGAATAAGAATACAAAACTTTTGACCTTTTCTATTATAAATAAAGAATTGGTTATGAAAAATAAATTTTTAAAGCTTAAAATAAATGAAATACTCTTTAAAGAAAAAGTAGTATGATAATTAAATATTTTAACTGGTTCGGTTGTTTTCAATAGTGATTCGAAAACGTTTGCAAATAAAAACATGTATTATAAAATCATTTCATTACAAAATGTAATTTTTAGATTTTGAGGTTGTTTTCGTTTTTTTCCAAAATCTTAATTAGGTTTTTAAACTTTGATTAGTTTCAATTATGTTTTTTTTTAAATGTGTAACAAATACAATCTTGTTTAGAAAATAGTTTGATAGTTTGTGAATTTAAATATTAAGAGACACAATAAAAATAAATAAGAGAAAATAAAATAGAGATGAAGGTGTCATATTTTAACAAATTGATAAAATCATATTTTTAATAAACATGTTCAATAAGAATTAGATTTTAATTTAAGAATTAAGAAAATTCTCTTAAAACAAATGAAAATGCATATAATATGATTCAAAAGTGTTTACATCAGCTTTTGGCATCTTTATAAATAGTTACATAAAGTTCAAAACTCAAACCACATAAAAATTACAAAAAATGAAAATTATAAACATAAACTTTAATTTACTAAACTTGGTCATCCAACGAATACAAACTCACTCTTTGAACGAATTTAACATTTTGTAAAATCAAAATAAAATTACAACTATTGACCTCATTCTTACGTATTTTCATTTATGATGGAAAATCCGGAATTATATAATTCTAGCTGAATTTTGATTTGGAAGTTTGATATTTTTAATTTTAGGGATTTTATGATTTTTGTCTTGGTATTTTAAAATTATTTTGAAAAAAAAGTGTCATGACATGGATACTAAGCTAGATACAAAACAAGTGGAAGATAAAATTATTTTTGTGATTTTTGAAAAGTTTTGTATTTTTTTTATGATTTTTGACGTTGATACAATTAAGAAAATTTAAGATGGCAAAAACAATCACACAAATATTTACACACATTTTCAAGAAAAATATTTGTTAAATTTTTTATTTAATTATCAAGCAAAAGCAAATTTGAGACTTGACATGATAATCAATAATTTTTAATTATTATGAAAAACTCAATTATCAAGCAAATCTAAGACTTGACATAACAATCAAAATTATTATGAATAAGATAATTATCAAGCAAATAAGAGATTTGACATGACAATTAAAATTATTATTATGAAACAAATTCAACTATCAGACAAGTCTGAAACTTGACATGATAATCGAAAATTTTATAATTTTTTATTAAAAAAAATAAAATGGATTATAAATGAAAATGTAGAATCAAAAACATTAAAAACAATTACGGAAATGTAAAAGTAAAAAAAAAAACAAACTTTAACAAAATAATTCAAATTAAAAAATAAAGGTGAAGGAATAAGAACCTGGATGGAGAAAACAAGGACAACCCAACCGCGATGTAAGTGAAAATTGAGTTTTTAGGAGATGAAGATGGTGATGTAGAGTATAGAGAAATAAAATGGAGAATGATTATGGTAAAAGTGATAAAATTAGGAAGCTAATAAAGGATGATGATAATGTGAAGGAAAAGAAATGTGTGCTGTGTGATAGTGTGAGAGAGAAGAAATGTGTGTGAAGACATGTGGTATGGGGGAGAAAAGATGTGTATTATGTGTGTGTGTGAGTGTGATAACGGTTGAATTTATTGTTATCTGTGATACAATTTTTATACTAAAATCAACTCTCTTTGACTTAGAAACTTGTTTAATCTCTTGTTTTTAGTTTAGTTTTGTGAATAAGTGAGTAGAGGTTATACTTAATGATTTTATCACTAAATTCCCTTAATTTTGTTGGTTATTGGTATGATTTGGAAGAAGAGCAAAAATATCAAGGAGTTGGAACTCAAGAGGGATAACAAAAGCACTAGAGAAGAAGGCTGAAGAAGGCGCAGGTCGCCTGGTTGCCCTTTTCTGGGGCCTTGGGCACTGGGTGTCACACAACCACGCTTGGTTTCTCTCTTCTGGGGCCCTCAGTGCCAGTAGTCACGCATGAAGCCTACTTGCCCTCTTCAGGGGCCCTCAACGCTAAGTTGCTCGCACCAGCGCCTGCTTGCCCTCTAAGGGGCGTTGAGCATCAGTCAACATATACCGCAGAACGCCTGGTTGCCCCTTCCGGGGCCCTTAGTGTTACCAATAAGGAGTATTGGTAAATCTTGAAGACAATTGTTTTGATGATGTTCCAAGAAGTTTTAATTGAACAGGATGTTAAAATTATTTAAAAGCAGTTTGTAGAAATTAAATGTAGTAGGAAAGTCTTAAAAACTTTGTAAAACTTGCAATTTTAACTGCAATAATCGATTATGAAGAAGCAATAATCGATTATCGCAAGTCTTTCAGGAATAATCGATTATCACTTGATATAATCGATTATCACTTTTTGAAAAACCTGTAACGGACTTGGATAATCGATTATCACTTAAAATAATCGATTATTCGTGGCAGTTGGGACTTGACCTTTGATATTCATAGCAGATGGCTATATATTGGGATTATGTGAAGTTCTGAAACAACGTTTTTGAACAGAAGCTTAGTAGAATACTATTTGTCAGAGGAAGTTCTCAAAAGCTATAGTTCAATGTTCCCTTGCTTGCTCTCGTGAACAGGAGAGGCTCGTGTTTCGTGTGTCGATAGTCAGAGCAAGCTCTCTTTGAGTTAGCAAGGTGCTTTGCCTGATCTCGTGAATAGGAGAAGCTCGCATTTCGTTTGTCGAAAGTCGGAGCGGTTCTCTTCGAGTTGGCAGAGTATTCTTCTTCCGGTTCGTTCGTCGAAGGAAGGTTTATTTATCTGTTTTTTATTCACTATTATTGTAATATGTGAAACATCTTTTTAGTGGAACTGTTAATCACTTCTTATAGTGATTAACTACTGGACGTAGATTCTGTTGAATCGAACCAGTATAAAAATACTTGTGTGATTTTTCTAATCCCTATACTCTTTAATTGTCTTTGCACATCAACTGTTCGATAAATTTTCTCTTAGAAAATTTATTTTTAAAACAGACGAGTTCTTATTTAAAAAGTTGACCGAACACGTTTTCCGCTACCTTAAACTTTATTCCGCTGCGTTATACTCTCTGGCTGATACCAACAATTGGTATCAGAGCTTGCTTTGATAGTTTTTCAAATTTGCGAAAATGGCTGGTCACAATCAAAATCTTGTATATGTCGAGGGTGCTTCTATTAACACACCACCACTATTTACTGGTGATAACTATGCGTTCTGGAAAGTCATAATGGAAATTTTTATGGGGTCTGTTGACAAACATCTGGGAAGCTGTACAAAATGGTCCTTTTATTCCTAAAAGTGCAGTTGATGGTGTAGAGGTAGAAAAACCATATTTTAACTGGACTGCTAGAGAAAATATACGAGCTCAGTTTGATATTAAAGCTCATAATATTATTTCATCTACTGTTGTACTTGATGAATTTTATAGAATTTCAGTGTGTAAGACAACACAGGAAATGTGGGAAGTTCTCAGAGTCACACATGAAGGAACAGAGGACGTGAAACGTGCAAGGAAGAACACTCTCATTCAGGAATATGAGATGTTTAGAATGCAACCTGGAGAAACAATTTCTGATGTTCAAAAGCGTTTCACTCACATAGTGAACCACTTGACAGGGTTGGGTAAGACTTTTGATACTGATGAATTGAATGTAAAAATATTGAAATCATTGGACAAGTCTTGGCAATCAAAGGTGACTGCCATCTTGGAGTCTTAGAATCTCACTCAAATGTCAATGCCAATTCTGTTTGGAAAGCTCCGTGAGCATGAGCTTGAGTTGAGGAGATTAACTGCTGAAGAGGGTCAAGGAAAAATAAAGACTCTAGCCTTCGAGTCCGAGATCTCAAAAGGAAAGAGTTCTAAAAGGATTGAAGATGATGATTCAGACGTTGATGAGGAAAACATGAGCCTCATGATAAAGAAATTTGTCAAGTTTATGAAGGCAAAAGGAAAGGACAAATTTCGTAAAGAAAGGAGAGAAAATCAAGAATCGCCTTCAAGTATAAAATGCTATGGATGTGGAGAAAGAGGACACATGAAAACTGAGTGTCCAAGGAACAAGAAAAGTGAAGACAAGAAGGAAAGAAAATTTCAAAAGAAAAAGAAAGCTTACATAGCTTGGGAGGACAATGCTTCCAGCTCAACAAGCTTAAGTGATTCAAATGAAGAAGCTAATATTTGTCTAATGGCTGACTCAGAAGATACTGGAAGCCAAGTAAGTGATTCCAACTTTGAATCTAGTGAATTAGACTTGCAAAAGGCTTTCTTTGAACTAATGAATGAATCTAAAAAACTTGATGCTGCACATAAAAAGCTTAAGAAAGAGCACAATGAATTGAAATTGAAATATGATAAATTGCTTGATGATGAAGTTGTTTTAAGAAACAAAGTTAGTACTTTAGAAACAAAACTGTCTGATGCAAATGCTACTGTTGAACCTGTTGAATGCTTGTCTTATAAGAGTCATATGTTTGATATTAATATACTTGAAAACTTACTTGCAAAGGCAACCAAAACTAATTTACGTGCTAAGACAAACCTAAATAGAAGCAATGTTAAAAATAGAAACATGCATCAAAATAATAAGTCCAAAGTAAGAAGAACTCGTAGAGTTTATGTTGAAAAAGGGACTTTTGTTAAAAATAAAGTGAGTAATGTGTGTTGTTTTTACTGTATGAAGCATGGACACACATCAAACAAATGCAACATTAAACATTTTGGTGTTCCAAATGGTAAATATGCATAGATTAAAGTGGTAAAATGATATATACTTGCATGAACTAACCCTAAGGACCCATAATGAGATTGGGGACCTCAAACTCTTGCTAATTTGTTTTGTAGGAACCTACTAAGTCAAAGAAGTCATTGTGGTATCTTGAAAGTGGTTGTTCAAGGCACATGACTGGTGACAAAAAGAGGTTTATCTCTTTTAAAAAGAAAAAGCAAGGATTTGTGACTTATGGGGATAACAATAAAGGTAGAATCATGGGTACCAGAGACATTGGAGGAGGAAACACATTGACTATAAGAGATGTCTTATATGTTGAAGGCCTCAAGCATAACCTCCTAAGCATAAGTCAATTGTGCGACAAAGGTCTCAAGGTAACTTTTGAAAGTGATAAATGTACTGTTTACTTTAAAGATTCTGCTGATATTGCTTTGCAAGGTGTTAGGCATAACAATATATATTTGATTGATATTGAAAGTGCGTCTACACATAGTATAACATGCTTAGTCGCTAAAGAAGAAAATCCTTGGCTATGACATAAAAGAGCTGCACATATTCATATGCAACATTTGAATAAATTGATTTCAAAAGATCTTGTAATTGGTTTGCCTAAACTGAAATTTGAGAAAGACAAATTATGCACTGCATGTCAAAAAGGTAAACAAACCAAATCTTCATTTTCATCCAAAAGCATGATTTCTACTTCAAAACCTTTATAACTATTGCATATGGACTTATTTGGTCCATCTAGAATTAAAATTTTTGGTGGAAATTACTATGCTCTTGTAATCGTTGATGATTATTCTAGATTTACTTGGACTTTATTTTTAACTTTGAAAAGTGAAGCTTTCAAAGCTTTTAAATCTTTTGCTAAACGTATTCAAAATGAGAAAGATTTGAAAATCAAAACTTTAAGGAGTGATCATGGTGGTGAATTTGAAAATGAATCCTTTGAAAAATTTTGTGAAGAACATGGCATTGCACATAACTTTTCAGCTCTTAGAACTCCCCAATAAAATGGTTGTTGAAAGGAAAAATAGATCACTAGAAGAATTAGCTAGAATGCTTATGAATGAATCTAATGTGCCAAAATTCTTTTGGGCTGATGCAGTTAGCACTGCTTGTTATGTGTTGAACAAGATGCTTATTAGGCAAATTCTGAAATTAACTCCTTATGAACTTTTAAATGGTAGAAAACCAAATGTATCTCACTTGAAAATATTTGGATGCAAATGCTTTGTATTGAATAATGGAAAAGAAAATCTTGGTAAATTTGATGCAAAATCTGATGAAGCAATTTTTCTAGGATATTCTTTGAGTAGTAAAGCATATAGAGTATTTAATAGAAGAACTTTGATAATTGAAGAATCAATGCATGTTGTCTTTGATGAGATTATGGACCTTGAGGTAAACCCTCTTGAGTCAAATAAACCTATAGCAGGTGATGAGGATTATTTGAGAGAAGCTCTTGAAGATATGTATCTAAATGAGAATTATCCTCCAGAACTTCAAGAAAGACCTCAAGTTGTTGATCCTAAAAGCTATCAACAACGAAGAGGACTCTCCTTGGACAACATCATTGGAGATATTTCAAAAGGGGTAACTACTAGACATAATATTAATAATTTTTGTCTAACTCTAGCTTTTGTGTCTCAAATAAAACCCGAGAATATAAAGGAAGCTCTTCAAGATGATAAGTGGTGCGTTGCTATGCAAGAAGAGCTAAACCAACTTGAAAGGAATGAAGTTTGGGAACTTATTCCGAAGCAAGATAATTATCAAGTCATAGGAACCAAATGGGTATTCAGGAACAAGCTTGATGAGGATGGAAACATCACAAAGAACAAAGCAAGACTAGTTGCAAAGGGCTACTGTCAAGAGGAAGGTATAGATTATGATGAAACATATGTACCGCTAGCCAGGTTAGAAGCAATTATATTGTTACTTGCGTTTGCATCCTTGATGAAATTTAAACTATATCAAATGGATGTGAAAAGTGCATTTTTGAATGATTTTATAAAAGAAGAGGTATATGTTAGTCAACCTCCTGGTTTTGAGGATTTCAAATTTCCTAATCATGTTTATATGTTGAAAAAGGCCCTGTATGGTCTTAAACAGGCACCTAGGTCTTGGTATGAAAGACTTAGTACCATCTTAATTGATAATTATTTTTATAGAGGAAAGGTTGATTCAACCTTATTTATTAAGAAAGTAGGTAAACATATCTTGATTGTGCAAGTTTATGTAGATGATATTATATTTGGGTCTACTAATGACTCTTTGTGTGAAGAATTTGCAAAAATAATGCAAGGTGAGTTTGAGATGTTTATGATGGGTGAGCTAAATTTCTTCTTAGGACTACAGATAAAGCAAATGAGTGGATGTACTTTTATCTCTCAAACAAAGTATTGTAGAGAAATTCTTAAGAAATTTGGTATGGATATTTGCAAAGAAGCGAGTACACCTATGGCAACTTCATGCTATTTAGATAAAGATGAATCTGGAAAAGGAGTGAATGAAACTATGTTTAGAGGCATAATAGGATCTTTGTTGTACCTAACTGCTAATAGACCAAATATTATGCAAAGTGTATGTGTATGTGATACGTACCAAGCCAATCCTAAAGAATCTCATTTGACTGCCGTCAAAAGAATCTTAAAATACCTTAAGGGAACCACTTCTTTTGGACTTTGGTATCCCTCTGATGCTTCACCTAGTCTAATAGGTTATTCGGATGCAAATTATGGTGCCTGTAAAATTGATAGGAAAAGTACTAGTGGAACTTGTCATTTTCTGGGCTGTTCTTTGGTGTCCTGGCACTCAAAGAAACAAGCGTGTGTAGCTTTGTCTACCACTGAAGCTGAATATATTGCTGCTGGTAATTGTTGTGCCCAAATTTTGTGGATGAAACAGCAACTGGAACACTTTGATATCTTCCTTGATAATATTCCTTTAAAATGTGATAATACAAGTGCTATAAATCTGACTAAGAACCCCATAATGCATTCAAGAACTAAGCACATTGAGATTAAACACCATTTTTTAAGAGACCATATTCAAAAAGGGGATTGTCAAATAGAATATGTTGATACCTTACATTAATTAGCTGATATTTTCACCAAGGCACTACCTAAGGATATATATTTTGAGCTTAGAAGAGAGTTAGGAGTATTAGATATGTCTTAGGATCAAAGCTTATGAAAATTTTTACATTTTCGAAAAATTAACGCTTCATAATCGATTATCACAAGACAATAATCGATTATTCAAAACTCAAAACTCAAAACTCAAATCTGGGAAATTTTAAACAGATAATCGATTATCATCAGGCATAATCGATTATCATGCAATTTCTGGGCAGCAATTATTAAGCAGATAATCGATTATCTCGAACCATAATCAATTATCACGACTGACAGTCTCAAAAATAGAGTCGTTGGAGCATCCCATAATGGCTATAAACGGCCATAAACAGCTAGTTTTTCCACTTTTCCTATAAATAGCCCCTTATAATCGATTATTAAACACTTCTTTGCAACCAGAAACTGCTGAAATCAAATCTAGAGCTAAAATCCTCTCAATTTCTCTACATTTTCTCAAAGTCTCACTCCCTCAAACTTTCTTCATGGCTGATTCAAGAAGACATTGCCGCAGAGCTGCTGGAGCATCCTCTTCCTCTCAACCACGTCCTGCAACCATTGATGGGTGGATTTCAGATCAAGGAAAACATGCGGACTATGTTAATTCTTGGCAAGAAAGAAGAATCATGGCAGTAAAGTATATTCGCCTTGATTTTTTCCGTTTCTATGGATTTCAATTTCTAGATCTTTTTGCCGGTCAAGGACTCACGCATCTAGTGGAGCAAAAAGGTTGTATTTATCCCGATCTCATAAGAATTTTCTACTTCAACTTGAGATATCGAGACGGGATTATATCCACAAAAGTGAAGGGAGTCCGCATAATTTTAGATGATGATGTGTGGACCAACGTTGCCCAACTTATCATATGGGATGATGCTGTGAAAGTTCATCTAGGAATTCAAGATTTCAACAGGTTGATGACTTTCCAATCCTTCTTGCGTCATCCTGAACCGCAGACCAACCGAAGGCAATTGCTTGTTGGTGGTTTCAAGGTTGAAGAAAGGATGATTCATTACATGATTGTATGGATACTGTGTCCTAGAGCAACCAACCATGCATAATGCTCTGAGCAGGATCTGCTTCTTCTACATGGGATTCTCAATCACATACACATTGATTGGCCTGCTCTCATTGCTGACACAATGGTAAAAGCTAAGAAATCTCATTCATATCAATTTCTCTATGCTATTCTTATTTCTAGAAGTTTGGAGTACAAAGGTGTTAATGTTGAAGGAGAACTTGTCCAAGCCATTCAAGTTGTTGCTTCGGAAATTGGAGATACTACCTTTCGTCAGATAAAATTCATTACTAGAGGAAGAGTTCTCATCCATAAAGATGATGACCATCCTGATGAAGATGAAAATGATGACATAGATACTCATATGGCAGAACCAGTTAGCGATGCTGCTCCTACTGATGCTGGTCCATCTACCATGCCCTCATCCTCCTCACTCTCCATGGAAGAACATTTTGCTAGATTATCTAAGCAATTAGAGGATATGAGTCTAGCACAGAGAACACACTTTGAGGAGATTTATGAGTGGCAACAATCTATTGATGAATATATGGTTGATCAATTTCTTGATCTTGATGTTCGCCTATCTAACATAGAGAATCATCTCAACATTCAACCTCCTGAGAGATCCCCTAGCCCTGAGTTTTAGATATAGGTTCTATGTTAACATATTTTGTTTGCTTGCTATTACATCTATGTTATAATTTTGTCTTTTATCTTTCTTCTTATGCTGTAATCCTTCCTTTATGAATGAAATTATCTCTTGTTTTTATGCATATTTTGAGGGGGAGATCACATTTAGGGGAAGCTTTTTTTTACATTAATCTTTTTGCTTATGATAAAAAAGGGGGAGAAGAATAATATAAGGGGAGAATTATAATATAAATTGTATAATATAAATTGATACAAGTATTGCTAACCTCGTTGTTGCCTATTAGCTTGTATGTTTTGCAAGTAAGCCAAAGTTGCTTTTAAAAATTGAATTTTTGATCATTATCCAAAAGGGGGAGATTGTTACCAATAAGGAGTATTGGTAAATCTTGAAGACAATTGTTTTGATGATGCTGCAAGAAGTTTTAATTGAACATGATGTTAGAATTATTTAAAAGCAATTTGTAGAAATTAAATGTAGTAGGAAAGTCTTAAAAACTTTGTAAAACTTGCAATTTTAACTGCAATAATCGATTATGAAGAAGACATAATCGATTATCACAAGTCTTTCAGGAATAATCGATTATCACTTGATATAATCGATTATCACTTTTTGAAAAACTTGTAACGGACTTGGATAATCGATTATCACTTACAATAATCGATTATTCGTGGCAGTTGGGACTTGACCTTTGATATTCAGAGCAGATGGCTATATATTGGGATTCTGTGAAGTTCTGAAACAACGTTTTTGAACAGAAGCTTAGTAGAATACTGTTTGTCAGAGGAAGTTCTCAGAAGCTATAGTTCAATGTTCCCTTGCTTGCTCTCGTGAATAGGAGAGGCTCGCGCTTCGTGTGTCGATAGTCGAAGCAAGCTCTCTTCGAGTTAGCAAGGTGCTCTGCCTGATCTCGTGAATAGGAGAAGCTCGCGTTTCGTTTGTCGAAAGTCAGAGCGGTTCTCTTCGAGTTGGCAGAGTGTTCTTCTTCCGATTCGTTCGTCGAAGGAAGGTTTATTTATCTGTTTTTTATTCACTATTGTTGTAATCTGTGAAACATCTTTTTAGTGGAACTGTTAATCACTTCTTATAGTGATTAACGACTGGACGTAGATTCTGTTGAATCGAACTAGTATAAAAATACTTGTGTGATTTTTCTAATCCCTATACTCTTTAATTGTATTTGCAAATCAACTGTTCGATAAATTTTCTCTTAGAAAATTTATTTTTAAAACGGACCAGTTTTTATTCAAAAAGTTGACCGAACATGCTTTCCGCTACCTTAAACTTTATTCCGCTGCGTTATACTCTCTGGCTGATACCAACACTTAGCGCCAGTTTCCACGCAGTTTTGCCTGCTTGCCCTTAGTTACGGTGCTGAGCGCCAGCGACTTGGGCTTATGGGGCAATTTTGATCTATTTAAGGACTTGCACGCCCTTGGGTTAACATCTTTTGACGGTTGAAGCTCAGAAACACACTTTTTGACCCTTTGGAGGCATATTTGGCATGCAGGAGCTATCCTTTTGTCTTTCTAGGGTTTCCATCTCATTCTTCCATTATTGTAAGCATAGGTTCTCCATGACAATGGAGAACTAAATTCATTTGTTGTTAGGGAAGATGTAATCTCTAAAATTTCATGTATTTGAATAAGATTTAAACATTTTATGCTTCTTTCATTGAATGTTAGTGATTTTCTTCTATTCGTAATGCTAATTATGTTTTTGCGATTCATAGTTTGATGTTTGATTTGTCTGAGTATTGTGAAATATCTGATAACGGTTGAAAATAATGTTATCTGTGATGTGATTTTGATACTAAAAACACCCTTTTCCACTTAGAAACTTGCTTGGACTCATGGTTTTTCATTAAGTTATGTGAATAAGAGAGTGGAGGTTCATTTCAATAATTTTATGACTAATTCCCCTTGTTTTGACAGAGACTAAAGTAGTATTGGAAGCAGAGATGAAGAGATAAGAAGATAGAGCTAAAAAAGGCTTGGAAAAGCACCAGAAGGAGGGACAACACGAAGTTCGGGCACCCTGTATGGAAGCTTGAGCATTGGAAATCGACGTCCACCGCCCGACGCCCCTTCTGGCCGCCTGGGCGGCGGGTCTCGAAGCCTGGGCGCCTGAGCGCCTGAGCGTCGGGTTTCATGGATTAGGTACAGTTTTTGCTCTGTTTCGACTTTATTGGACCGGGCCCGGTTTTTACTTGTTTCTGACTCTAATTAAAGGACCCTGGGGCTGTAGGTTTTGTGTCTTTGGCAGAGAGTAGCATAGCAACACACTCTTTTCCCAATGCTTAGGGATATCTATCTCATTCTCTTCCATTGTTCATATAGTTTCTCCATGTTTATGGGGAAATAAACTCTATTTGTTCTTGGTGGATGATGTAACCTTGTGAACTCTCATGTATTTGAATTGATTCTCAATAATATATGCTTTTTTAATTAATTGTTAGAGTAATTAATATGTTTCAATGCTTGCTTTGTTTAACTCATTCATTAGGATGATTTATGATTGCATGAGTGTCGGGAGGTTGCTTACAATTCAGGTTCTTGTTGAATTACTCCCAAGAGTAATATTGCTCAAGGATGAGGGTATGAATCTTGCTTGTCTTATGCTCTTGATCTTCACATCTTATTACTAGGAATGCTAGGAATTGCATGAACTGGTAATTTGGGACAAGCTTATTCGTCGAGGGATCGGGATTAATTGATTTAGCGAGTGACGTTAACATTAATGCATAAAGAAGAATTCTTACATATATGAGAGGGAACTTGGTGAAATCTAACCCTAACAACATATTCATCTCATATTAATCAACATTCGTTCATCTCTGTGCTCCTTTGCTATTGATCAATTGCATTCATATTTAATTTACTATTTTTGCATTCAAAACCAATGATCTCTTTTTATTTAAGTCTTAATTAATCTTGTTATCACACGACTGTCTAGCACTGAGAGTCTTCTGGGATACGATACTTGGTCTTACCATTTTATGTTACTTGTGCGACTCGGTACACTTGCCGATCTGTCCCAATAATATCTTACGAATCATGATCTAGAGAATTTCACCTAAAGAAACTATTGCCTAGACATAGGGATAGAACGTTTGGTTGTCTTAAGCTTCTGTTCATAATGCAGAATTGATTATTAGGGATGCAAGGGATTGTGGCCTAATAATTAAGGATAGGTTTGTTACGCTGAGACATCGAGTTTTAAGTAATTTAGAAAGTGACATTAACATTCTAATGGAGAAGACGAATTTTTATATGCATGAAAGTACAGTAGGTGAAATCTAAACCCCAACAACATCTTCATCTCATATCATCAACATCATCCATTCACTCTTGTTTTAGCCTCAATTGATCAAATTTTACATTTTTTTATTATATTTATTTTTATTCCATTTAAAAACCAACAAAATAGCTTTTCAGTCTTAATTAGTTAAGTGATTACACACTTGTTTAGTGACACGAGCCTCTTGGGACACGATACTTGGTCTTACCATTTTATATTGCTTGATGCGATTCGGTACACTTGCTGACCGTTTAACAATGTGTGTGTGTAAAAAATGGAGTGGTGAATATATCGGTATTTGTAGAGTCATTAGTAGATAAAGTAGATGAATAAAAATAATATAATAAGTGAATGAAAAAATTAAAGGAAATAAAATAAAATTTTAAAAAATGGATAGAAAAAGTAAATATGGAAAATAAATGAAAGAATTAATATAAAAGTGGGTGGAGAAATTAGATGAAGAAAGTGGATAGAGGAAATAATAAAAAAATATTAATGGAGAAATTAGGTGGAGAAAGTTGGTGAAGAAAATAATATAAAAAGTGGGTGGAAAGAGTGGATGAAGGAAATAATAAAAAGGTTTAAATGCTTACTTCGTCCCCATGTTAAGAGGTGAATTTTTGTTTAGTACCCGGTTTTAAAAATGAAGACATTGAGTCTTGTTAAGACTCCGACAAGTGTACCAAATCGTATCAAATAATATAAAATGGTAAGACCAAGTATCGTTTCCCAAGAGACTCGTGGCACTAGACAGTTGTGCTTTTGCTTAACCAATTAAGACTTTAAGAACAATATTTTGGAGTTTTTGAATTCAAAGTGCAGAAAAATAAACATGAATGCAATTTGATCAATTGAGGCTAAACACTAGAATGAATGGATGAAGTTGATAATATGAGATGAATATGTTGTTGAGGTTAGATTTCACCTAGTTTACTCTCATGTATATAAGAATTCTTCTTCTTCATTAATGTCAACGTCACTCTCTAAATTACTTAAAACCTGATCCCTCGGCGAAGAAAGTATATCCTTAACTACTAGCTCACAATTCCTTGCATCCCTAATAATTAATTCTGCAATAAGATTAGGAGCTTAAGATGACCAAAACTCATACCCGCATCCCTGAGAAATACCACTTTTGGGAATAATTCTCCAGAACCTGAATTGTAAGATACCTCACGGTACTCCTGCAAATCATACATCATGTTATGAATGAGTTAAACAAAGCAAGCATTGATCACAAAAGAATTACCCTAACAATTAATGAAAGAAGCATATATAATAAGAATCAATTCAAATACAAGAGAGTTTAGAGGTTACATCTTCCCCAATAACAAATGAGATTAGTTCTCCACCGTCATGGAGAAACTATGTGTACAATGGAATGGAATGAAGATAAAACCCTAGAAAGAGAGGAGGAGAGTTGTCACATACCCAAATATGCCCCCAAAGGGGTGAAAAACGTGTTTCTGTGCTCAGGTCATCAAAAGATACAAACCCTAGGGCGTTTGGGTCTTAAATAGGTCATAAAAATAACAGAAAACAGGTCCAAGCCCACGTCGTCGGTGCTCAAGTGTGCTGCGACACTTAAACTGGCACTCAACGCCCCTCAAAGGGCCAGGCGTGTTGCGATGCAAATTCTGGCGCTCAGTGCCCCTAAAAGGGCGCCCAAGCTTTGGATAACAACTTATACTGCTCAGCCCCCTTAAAAAGGGTGCTCAACTTGGACAACTTTCTTTAGCACTACGTTTTTTCCTTTTTTTCTACAGTTTTGCTCACTCCTTGAATTCCGACTCCTTCATACTTTGACTCTTCTTCTAAATCACTCAATTAGCCTACAAAACTAAGGGAATTTAGTAATAAAATCATGAAGTATAACCTCCATTCTCTTATTCACAAAACTAAAGCAAAAACATGAGTTAAAACAAGTTTCTATGTCAAAAAGGGTGCATTTAGTATCAAAATTGAATCACAGATAACAGTATATTCAACTATTATCAAGTCCCTATGTTATGAAAATTGTATGAATAAGATCTTGTCCATTAAGTTGAAAGCAACGACTTTAACTTCATGCTGATGTAGCGTACTTTTTCTTTGCTCTACTCTGCTATCTACCTTTTTCTCTCTGATGTCCAGCTTTCACCTCTATACCTATTGCGATGCTCTCTGATGTCCAGCTTTCACCTCTATACCTATTGCGATGCTAGGAGAAGCAAAAGAAGAAGAAGAAGATGGACCCATCCTTAGTCTCGCAGGGTCACCCCTATGTCCCACTCGATTTTCACCTACCCGATTACTCTCCCTGCTTACTTTCCATGTCCAACATTACCTCCGTCTTTGCCTTCTCCTTGTTGCTCATCGTCTCTCTCATCTGGATTTTCTCAGGCTTCAACACTTTCTTCCCACATTTTCAGAACCCATCATCTCTTAGCAAAAATGATGAAGATGAAGTTTTGATGATGTCCAAATCAAGTCAAGAGAAATCAAGATTCAAGAATATCTTATGAAGACTTGTATTACGTTGCAAAGCTTTTGTAATAATTTTAGTTTATTGTCTAGGACTTAGATTTTCATTGGTTTTGATTCCATGTACTTTCATACTTTGTAATTGATGTTAAGAGTTAAAATCGCACTGTTTTAATCGATTAAAACTAGTATTAATCGATTAAAACTAGTATTAATCGATTAAAACGAGTAAAAGCTGAAAACTCAACTTTCTCTGTTTTAATAGATTAAAATACATTTTAATTTATTAGATAATCGATTAAAATACATTTTAATCGATTAAAGCTGACCGTTGGAGTTTTCCAGCATTTTAAAACTAGTTGTTGTACTTATTTTAATCGATTAACACTTATATTAATCGATTAAATGCGTTAAATGGCCAAAAATGAAGAATGTAAGAGTATTTTCTTGAGTCTATATATAGGCTCTCTTTATCCATCATTAGAAATTCTTCCCTTATGCTCAAATACTTAGAACTCTTTGAGAATTGTGTGTTCTTGCTCAGCTAAGGAAACTCTTGTTTGTAGAGCTAGTGGATTGCTGCTACGGTGACGGAGGAATAGCTGGTTCATCCTTAGTGCGTCGGAGGAGGTGTATGGAAGAGGATCATCCTTCGTGAAGTATTCAGAGGAAGTGTTTCGTCCTTCGTGAAGTATTTGGAGTAGGTGTTTCATCCTTTGTGAACATTCAAAGGAGGTGCAGGTTCATCTCTTGTGGTTTCAAGAGAGGTGTCTTTGAAACTCTTACAAATTATTTTTCTGTGTGATTATTATTTGTAATTGTTTTGTGATAGTAGAAAGTTAATCTATTTTGGATTAGCAACAGCTGCTCTGACATCATCTTATTTCAAACTTTCTTATGTCAATTGTTTTCCTTTACAACCTTTAAACATCTCTGTGGGGTGTGTTTCTGGTGAGGTTTTTGTCACCATGATGGGTCATCATTTTTTAAAAAAAAAATTAAAAACCCTTTGTTCGAAACATTTCTTTTCGGCTAAAGTTTGAATATTTAGTCTTGGTTGCTTTTCAAAATTTGATTTTGAGTGTTACTAAGAAACTAATGGTTAGATATTTCACATTTTTGAAGTGCCGCAATTGAAAAGATTTCTTTTTTACCCTCTTTTGATTTTTAGTCAGGATTAAAATAATTTGGCAAACATTTGCTTCTATGTTACCGTTGTTGTATCTTCTAATCTTGATTTGCATCTGTCAAAAATTTGTTTCTCTGTGCAGTGTCTTCCAATCTTAATTTGCATATGTCAAACATTTACTTCTCTATGGAGTGTCTTCCAATCTATTTGCATCTGCTAAATATTGCCTTTCTATCTTACCAATGTGCAGTGTCTTTAGCAAACATTTGCTTCAGTCAAAATATTACCGTTCATTCCTTTAAGTTTGATAGAGAGAAAAAGCTGAACAGGAGAGAGAAAAGCTGGACAGAGGAGGAGGAGAAAAGAGAAAAAGTATGCCACATTAGCATGGAGTTAACGTCGTTGCTGTCAATTTAACGAACATGACCTTATTCATACAATTTTCATAACATAGGAACTCAATGTCTTCATTTTTAAAACCGGGTACTAAACAAAAATTCACCTCTTAACATAGGGACGAAGTAAGCATTTAAGTCTAATAAAAAAAAGTTTTAATCATTCGGTAGGTCCTTTTTTGGGTTAGAATCTCAAATAGACCCCTACTTATTTTTTTTTTCTCAATTGGGTCCTAATTTTTGAATAATTGATACAAATAGAGCCTTATCGCTAAATTGGACCAATGCTGCTAGAGTGACGTGTACGTGACATGCTAATGGTGTTTTTCTAATGACGTGGCTTAATTTATATGGTAAAAAGGTTAATGTAACATGTAATTTCAAATTTTTTAACTATGAAATTGGAGAAATTTTAATTCAACCCAACCCTTTGTTCAAATTGACATCTGTGAAAATAAATTGGGGAAAATTGTGAGGGTGCTTCAAATTAGGGTTCGTTTGCGAAAAGAAAGTGAGTGTTTGTTCCAATTGGGAAATAAGGTTTACAGAATTTTAAAAGTGAGCACGAGGTTTGGAAGAAATTACGACTAAAGCACAAGGTGAGGTGTAAGACCATGTGTCGTTGGAAGGGCGACGCTGAAGTACGTGGTCAGTGGAGGTGAATATGAAGTAAGGTTAATGATTTGCTTTATTTTTTGGTTTTTTATGGTTGGGAAACCAAAATATTGGGTGGTGGTCTCCCATGGTTTCAATGCTTTGCTTTGCACTGTTGATTGAGATGTGGTAGTCCCCCATGTATGTTTAAAGTTATTTTACAGTCTGTATTTGAGTGCATTTTTGTTATTGTTTTAATACATTTTTTTTGTCGTCATATCTTTACATAATAGGTGTAGATATATTTATATTGTGTTGTGCGTAATGGACAAGGATATTGAGATTGTTTTTCACCATGGAGGGAAGTTCGTTAATGATGGTACCCTGAAGTATGAAGGGGAGACAATAACTTTGTCCTTTGACCTTTATATATGGAGTTATTTTGTGGTTGTTAGTGTAATCAAAGGTTTGGGATATGTAGGTTTTAAAGATTTGTGGTACTCCATAAGAGGGAGTTCAGTGGTGGAAGATAGGTTGGAGCTATTGATTGATGACATTGGTGCCATGCATATGGTTAATTTAGCTAGGCTGGATAGTCAGGTTCATGTGTATGTTGAACATGTTGTTTCTAAGCCCCAACTGATACACATGCTTGAATATATTAATGACGATGAAGGACAAGTAAGACCTGTGTTGCATGAGTCCAATGAGTGTGTAGGTAAAGTTGGTGGTCAATGTAAAGGTCATAGTGCAACACAAGAGAAAGGTGATTGTGTTGGTGAATTGGTGGTCAATGTTCTAGTGACACTTCACTCAACAACTTTAATGATGATGAGAGGGGTTTGTCAGATGATGAGTGGCAATATGAGGAATTAGTTAGTGGAGCAAATATCGGTGGAGAGGTTAATGACAATGAGGGTTATGGGAGGTTTGTAACCTTTTGTATGCCAAAAAGTATGGTAGACTTTACATGGGAAGTTGAGACATATTGTACTAAAAAGCAAGATATTTTAGAAGTTATCAAAGGAATATTAATTTTGTAACAAATGATAAAACAAGATTGAGGTTGAAGTGTGTGGGTGCAAAAGGAAAATGTCCATCGACCATATATTATTATTGCTCAAGTGAAGGAAGTTTTTGTTATTGCTCAATGGTAGTACGTAGTCAACTCTTGCAACTACCTCAATTTAAAAAATGAAAACACTGTATTGCAATGTTTGTAAGTGAAATAAATAGCATTTCCTCAATGACCCTTTAAAAGGAAAAAATTGACTTTTTGCACGAACCAGGTTTTACTTTTTTTGTCAACCAGGTTTATTGATGATTACCATATTTAGTGCCACACTTCAATATGCTCGTTTAGTAGTATTAGTTTACCATAACATGGTTGGTTTACTTAAACAATTTGTAATCCTGTTCCAATTAGTGACCACGTCCCATGTTTCCCAACAAATCCGTTGTCTAGACATATATTAAATACAACAAAGGTTCATTCATTCACAAAAACTCATTTCAACATACACCCAGTGCATCCTGATACAATGAAAATCACTACTACATTATGGATTTCTCATCCATATTGAAATTACAATTATATTAAGCACACAAATCAAACAAACCACCCTTGTCAACACCATTATCCATTTTTCCACAACCTTAATTGATTTCTGCAAAGCAGTCATCATCTTCGTACCACCTCCTATTTCTTCTCTGTTCGACAAAGACTCGTCCTTTGCTTCCCACTTCAAATTCGTATCTTTTTCCTTAATATCATGATCATAGCACCATTTGAAGAAATTGCAACCACCTTTTACATTTCCATTCTGTAAAAAAAAAAAAATCAATTAAAAGGACTTACTACTAACAAAAACAACATACCATCCACGTTCTTCTACCTTGTACTTAGGGCAGCCCCAAAATTTCTTCCCTCTGTTCTTAGCAGTTCGAGTAGTTCTTAGAACTGATTTCTCTCCACAAAGGCAAAGGGGTAAGACACCATCAATCCTAGATTCTCCACCACCACAAAAAACCACATTAGGGTTTTGTTTTTGCCACCCATTACACGTCGAAGAAGAACATGAATGAGACATCTATAATTGATTATCAATTTTCACCACGAACCCTAATTCGATGGACCCCTCACAATTTTCCCCAATTTCTTTTCACAAATGTCAATTCGAACAAAGGGCTGGGTTGAATTAAAATATCCTTAATTTCTTAATTAAAAAATTTAAAATTACACGTCACATTAACCTTATTACCATATAAGTTATGCCACAACATTAAATAAAACACCATCAGCATGTCACGTACACACCAGTCTAACGACGATGGTCCAATTTAACAACAGGACTCTATTTGTATCAATATTTCAAAAAAATAGGACTCAATTGAAAAAAAAATAAGTAAGGGACCTATTTGAGATTCTGATCCAAAAAAAGGATTTGTCGAATGATAAAACCTAAAAAAAGATTAGTGGAGAAGGTGGTAGATAAAATATAATTTAGAAAAGTGAATGGAATAAATAAAAACCAGTGTGAGAAATTAATATAAAAGTGGGGTGGAAAAGTAGATGGAGAAAATGGATGAATGAAATAATAAAAAAGGTTGATGGAGAAGGTGGTGGATAAAATATATTTTAGAAAAGTGAATGGAATAAATAAAAGTTAGTAAGAAAAATTAATATAAATATGAGGTGGAAAGAGTAGATGGAGAAAATGAATGAAGAAAATAATAAAAAAGATTGGTGGAGAAGGTGATGGATAAAATATAATTTTAAAAGGTAAATGGAATAATTAGAAAAGTTATTATAGAAAAATTAATATAAAAAAAGGAGGTGAAAAGAGTAAATGAAAAAGATAAATGATGTAGAATGTGAGGCGGAGGATGATGTAGAGAGTGAGGTATGAGAAGAAAAAAAGAGTAGTATCAAAGTAAAATTGTGTTGGATTAGCTAACTTATTGGGATAAGGGGTAAAATGTTATTTTGGAGGTGTAAATAATAAAACAGATTATAATTTTTTTTTCTCTTTATTCTTTTTTATTTTTTTTTTATTTTTTGTAATAAATTTTATTTATCCGGATAAAATTAAGTATTGACAACATTCAATCAATCATAAAACATATATATGAGTTTAAGTGTGTTATAATGTCCTTGTGAATAAGTTTGAGTACATAAACTATTTTCATGTCATCAATAGGATGTCTCGATCAGTAATTAACCAATATAAATATTAAGAAAAAGAATCGCGTTGACTCATTTTAATTAAAATATAATTAAATTGAAAATTTTTAAAATATTGAAACTTCAATAAAAAAAATGATCAAATATTACAAAGAAAAAACTAGTTAACCTAAATTTTACAAATGAGTTCCTTTTCAATTTTGAAAGACTAAAAATAAAGTATTAAATGAACTGTGCATTTTTCACTCTCTATCACCTAGAGTTACTTGTTTGATAAAATTAGTTGCCTTGACCACATATCACACATACAATATGATAAGTCCACTCCATGGATGGATTTGAGCCAACTCCAATTGCAGATGCAGAACTGAGTAGAAGGAACAAAGAGGCAGCGGGATGAAGCAATGAATGGAAGGTATATGTTGAAGATATGAAGGAGGTTTGGTGTGTATGGTGGTGCGATTTGAAGCCTAGTTAGAATCCTAGCTAGGGAAGGTGGCAAGAAGTGATTGGGAACTCTCTCTCTGACCGGTGACCTTAAGAAGGATGAGCACTGGAGTAATCTCTACAGCATGTCATTACTTTTGATAATATTTTCCCCCTTTCTTTTATTCCATCTAATACCCTCTTTGATAATATTTGATCCGATTTTTCCATTCTTCATTACCAATCCAAATAGAAACATTAGAACTGACCCATAAATGATCAAAAGAATTATAAGTTGATGCAGATGTTAAACTAAAAGGGAGTTGTCATTCTGTCCCCAACACCAAATGGCACAAAATTGGTCAAAATCTCTCCCACCAACTGTTTGCTCCCATGAAGTTCGAGAATATTCAAGTTTCTCCCAAATTTACATATGTAAATATAAAAGAAAAAGAAGGAAAAGTTGACACTATTTTTCAGTTATTCGGTCAGAACATGAGCATTTTACTTATGTATACCCTACAAAATATCTACGTCAACACGTTCAATACATCTTTTCATTGGTCATGCGAGATTTCTCTTTCCTCTCCGTTGGCACCTTCGGAACTACAGTTACATTTTTTTGTGTTAATGAAACATCATAGTCTTCTTTCTCATCCCTTGTCGACAAACTTGGTTCGGTCACTGACTGTGATTTCTTGAAAGAGCCAAACTCAATACCCTTCCATTTAGCTTCTTTTGAGTATGGAAAACTCTTGGTTTGCTTAGTTAACTGACCAGACTCTGAGCAGACGGTCTTGTGATAGCTTTGAAGAAAGGGGTAATCTTTCGTTGAGATTGAACTACCATCCATTCGGGTCTCAGAACAAACCTTAGGAAGAAGGGGAAAGTCTTCCTTAAAGAGTTCAAACAACCGTGGACTACTGCCATCTATGTCAGTCTCGTAATGAACCTTTACTAATGGAAGGGACAAATTTGAAGGCTCAGACATAATTGAATTACCATAAAAGCCTGTCTCAGAATGAATCTTGGCTAATGGGGCATAGCCTTGGGCTTGTGTTGACTGTGTAGCCTTGCAATTGCATGGAAGAAGGGGAAAATCTTCGTTTGAGAGATCAAAAAGCCTGGAATCTGAATTACCATTACTCGTGTCCGTCTCATAGTGAACCTCCTCCTCTTCTTGCTTCTTTGGAGGTGATTTGGGCAATGCAATGTGCTTTGCAGAAGTATATCTCCTTGGCCTGTTCGTCCTTGAACGTATATCCCAGTAGGAATTATAATTCTGCAAGATTCAATCATTTTGGGATTGATATAGTGTTTTATAATCTTAATATAAGGTCATATTTAAATACACTTCTCCATAAACACTTGTAAGAAGATAAAATACATTGAGATTCTCCATAAGCTATAATCATCTTAGCTTTTGGAGATTTAAATAAAAGAACTTTTTTAAAATTAAGTCCATAAGTTAATTTTATCTTACATGAGAACTCCCATTTACCTTAACTTCTATAATTTATTCTCTTGTATAAGTGTGTGTAAGGAAAGTTTATCCAAACAAGACCGATATAGATAGAAGAAAGACATTATACCATGTCAGGGATGTATGTGCCTGTTCCACGTGATTTCCCTCCTTCTTCAAGGCTGTAATTTGGATGATAAAGTGTCTGTCCTGGGATATATACATCTGTACCGCCTTGGTAAATCATACTCCAGTTTTGCTGCCTTGATAATGCAAGGATATCGTCCTGAGAAGGCCTTGAAGGAGAACTGGAATGTGCAGTTACTGGCATGGTATAGTTACGATACAGCTGAATATATTGCAAGCCACCATAGTAACTTTCACAATCTCCACGGAGGACACACTCTTCAGATCTTCCTGTACCAAATGGAGAAACCGGAACATCAACATCCGCCCTTTCTCCTTTCCCATTCCGGTCTAAAGTGCTGAAGAAAAACTTTTCTAGTGCTGCACCCATGTTTTCTCCCGGAAGTGTGAGGATCTGCTTAAGCCTTCGAGCACCATAAGAGAGAGCAAATCTTAATCGATGTAAACTGGCTGCAGGTAAGCAAAAAAGTAGGGAAATAAATGGAAGTAAACTAAGAATTTTAAAAAGTAAACCAATAGAGGGTTAAAATATCACGAGACATCGTAATATCTAATTATTTCAGTATCACATATAAAACTTAAAAGTCATCATGGGAGTATATCAAATATTGATATCTATAATGATATTTAAATAAGTCTTGATGCATTTTCACCAGTATGCTGAGTTGTGAACTTGTAGATGTTGAAGACCTTCTAAACTATAACAACTTTCCATAGGGTAAAATTTGGATCTACTAAACATCACGTCCTTTAATCATTGTGAATAAGCCCAACCAATTGAAGTGTTTATGTATTCACCATAAATCATATGCTTTTCTTGTTAACATGTTAAAGGTGCAAAGTATCCATCACCTTTAGAAGGAAAAAATAAATTACCTATGTTTACACTGCGCCCTAGGTTGTTGTCATTTCTAAGAGGATCCAAGATGTTCATGTACTTGACAGGAAATTCATGGGCAGTAGGCTCAGATGCCCTTGCCGGAAAAGAGCACATATTCTTGTAATTTCTGAGAAACTCTTTCTGGAGCAAGAATCCATCTTGATCGCATTCTGCCGTCTCTGCAACAAGCAAGTGAGTATGGGTATATCAAAGATTGAAGATTAAAAAAGCATCCAACTGCTTACACACTGCAACACTTACCAGTAACTTTTGTAAGGGAGGTTAAGGCTTTGGGACCCCATATACTAACATAATTATGGTCCCAATCAAATGAGCCATAGTAGTCTAAAAATGTGTATAGCACCTGCTAGCAGTAGTAATTCAGTGGTTTTGGAGCTTAAAAACAGATGCTGAAAGGATGCAAAGAATATTATTGATGGAAAGCGTGACCCACCTCTAGAGGACCACGCACTGAAGAATGAAAACAATTGATAATATACAAGACTAATATTTCTATGGCATATGTCGATAACAGGCCATGGTGTCCACCAAGAAGTCTGCTCTCGTAATAGCACCAAGCTTTGATTAAGATAATACTGCGCTTGAAGAGATGGTTCTTTCCAACAAGTTGATCAACCTAAAATTATTTCCAATTAACAAAATTAGTAAAGCTTGAATACAAATTGAAAAAAAATTGAATTTAATCAGAAGCATGGGTGAAGTTTCTGTTTGCAGTTAAAAATGAAGTAATAGTAGAATTTCATTAGAAGGTTAGATATCAACAAGTATTTGTAAGGTGTTAATAAAAAAAATACGGATACATTATGAGGATGGAGAATTGGTAACATTCATTTATCAAGAAAATGAATGGAGTAAGAGAATGGAAAGGGGCAAAGCAAACAATGAAGTCATCATTTCAGACCACTAAAAAGCAAGTTGACTGAATTGAAACATGGAATTCTTTTTAAGGTGTTCCTTACATGATATCTGAAACACAGAAACAGACCACACGGTATGTAGAAATCAAACATCAATTAAGGATAAATATCAATTAATACAAATACCTGCTCCAAGAAACGTAGAGTATAAAGTCCAGCCATCTGATTGAAAGAGATGTCAACTGCTATATTTTTCACTGAGCATTTCAAAAGCCGGACCTGGGGCCCATCATCCAATGATCCAAACAAAAGAAGGTAAGTCTAACAAAGCAGATGAGATATCCTTTCACAATAAGAACATTAAACACCACTTCTAATAAGGTCAATCAAAGAAAATGACTAATTCAATGTAAAAGCCAATAATAAAATTATAGCAGATTAAAAGAAAATTGTGTTTAACAACCTGTGCCCGTATATCTTGTATGTCTTTTACTTGGTATTCAGGGTCATCTACACTTTGAAGTACATTCAATACTGACTGTGCCAGATCCTCCTCTGCATCTTCATGACTAAGAGCAGTGAGGTCAATATCTCCATCAGGAAGATAGGTTTTTAGTGGAACAGAACCGAATGGCAAGACCTGTAGGAGATCCACAAAGGTAAAACATTCATTTTCAATCACCACGGGCATGGTATAAACATAATTAAATCAACTAGTGCGGAAAAAATGCTTTTAAAATTAAGTACAATGAAGGTTAAAAGAATCTGTAAATTTGATATTCAAGCCTTCTCCTAATGGATTTAGTTTCCAATTCCAGATGTCAATAATGTTCACCCAAGCAATCAATTACTAGCAAAATACGTCAACATGATTTCAATTCAGGCTTTTTGAAGTTTTTAAAACTACAAATCTCATGGTATAGAGAAATGAAATTTATCAAATGCAGTGGGCGAGCTACATGTTGCACATGTTTTTTAACTCGGGCAGTAAATCTTGGGCTGGCTGGGACAATCTGTGCAGGCATGCTCGTGATTCCATGAAGTATCAATTCATATAAATTGGAAATGAAGTTTTCTTTACTGGTGGTCAAGCTGAGAGGAAGTGAACAATATAAAGGAAACTAAAAATAGTTTGAAGATTTTAAGCCAGCCTGCAGAAGTAGGATTATGCTGATCATAAGAATTGCAAATGATAACCTGCTTTTCCATGACATGATATTTTATGTTTCTTAGATATCAAAATATAAAAGGGGAAAAGGATGCATTCAATAGGGTAAGGTGTCTATCTGCACGTGTAAGGTATGGTAGATGTATAAAAGATCCAACACCATGGTTGTAAATTCATGTTAAGAGACAGTAAAATAAATAATAAAATCACATTCAAATCTAACTGCTCTTAAAAGAAAAGTATGATAGGGGGAAAAGGAAAAAAAAAATCGTCAATCATTTCTACAAAATATAAAAGAACATTCGTCAATCAAACTGAATCTGATTATGTACAAACAATTCAAAGCAGCAACCGATAAGAACACCCAACTACTTCTGAGGGAAAGCAAGCAACTTCGTTAAATGAAGAAAAGACCAGATGTAGAAAACCAACTCAGACAATAAAATTTATAAATATGATAATTGGATCAAAATATTCCAACCTCAGATCCATAGCAACCTCTAATTAGCTTCTGAACATAATCAATAACATCCTTTCTGTTCACCTCAGATAATACATTTGGTTCAATTGTCCATAGAATCTCTTGTGCTCTCTCTTCAGCCATCTGCCATAGTTCCTCGTCGATTGATAACAGCTGGCTAGGCAAGGTGGATGATAACAAATTTTCTTGTTTATCATCCATAGCCCAGATGTAAGAGCTTAGAACTCTAGAAAAAGAACATAGACATGTAAGACGAGCACAAACACAATATCTTGGCAATAACTTCAATCACTGCATGTATAATAGCAAAACTGCCCCAAAAACTAATGTCCTTTTATATGATAACAAAATTCATGAAAACAGGATTAAAAACGGGACACTTGTAACTAGTTAGACTTAAAACTGTGAAGCCAAGATTTGTGGGGTCAATTTATTAATTCTGCATAGTAACAAAGGGAGAATCACTGCTTGACCACTGTGATAGTCCTCCATGACCATTTCACACTCAGTATGCCCTCAAAACCCAATAATTTATTAAATTTGACATAAAAATTACAATGAATTACCCAGAACTTTAAAGGCAAATAAAATATCAGTGAGCAAACAATGAGCTTGTAATTTAAATGAAATTTACTAAAGTCTTTAAGATTCAGATACAATAATGCTGTCAGGGTTTGGATTTCCACTAGGCACACCTGTTCCCCTCTCCTGCCTGTTCTTGTGACTCCAATATGTAACACAAGGACTAGTTCAAATAAAATTCTAGCAGGATCATTTTTAATCAAAGCAATGGCAAAATTGTAGCAAAAAAAATGATTGTGAATGAAATCAACTGAGATGCTAAGAGTAAGGGGAGAAAAATTGGACTCACTATTAACAATAAAATTATAATGTTCTTTTTCTTATGTTGTTTATTTATTTACTAAGAAAAAATTTCGAATCAGCAAACTAATACAAAACATTCTAACTCAGGGTGTTTTAAATATTTTCTTGCAACACATTATTCAGCCTTCCTCTGCCTCTGTTTAACCCAGATTCTCATTTAGGGCTCTATTATCCACATATGATCAAAATCATCGTCATCATCATTTCCTTAATATACCTTCTTTCCAAACACTAATCTACCGTACATATACTCTTCAACACACCAAGAAGAACACATCAAAAGCAGGCTACAAGGTTTCATGTTACAGCATGTCAAAAGCACGGCAGATATATCAGGATATGCACAAATTCGAATTCAGTAATTGCATTCAGAGGAAGGGTAGAAAAAATTAAGCCCACAAACCCTATTCCCAACTAAAAACCCAAACAAGTAAAATGTTCCGTTCTTGATACAGAAAATCCCCAAGAAACGAGAACAAAAAATCAATGACTCAAACAAAGAGTACATAGGGGTCACAGAATTTCTCCCACGAAAACCCCTTGCAGTCATACCTCAACTATACCCACAACAACACAGATGCAAAGAAAAATAATTTTACCAGAAAAAATACATAAAATTTCTAGCTTTTGTCTCGGATACAGCTGGCTGGAGAGATCCAAACCTCGTCACTAACGCTGAGAGCAATTAACTGTTCAGCACAAACTCTCCTCCTTCAATATCATTCACAAAGTGGCCCACATTATCTGTCGTCGCAGGAACCGGGATCTTTGTTCTTATATATATTATTAACACATGAAAAGAATTAAAACCACCTAATTTCGAAAACCACGTCTTGACTTTTATCCTTTTTTGACCCACATTGACTATTTCTCAGGTTTTTCAATATTTTATAATATTCTTTAAATCTTTAATTATGCTTTAATTTTCTGAAATTTTGGATAACATTGAATTAGAAAAGAAGTTTTCTTTTCATATCAAAATAGAAAAAAATATTCTATTTCCTTATTTTTAAAACTATCTTTAATCTTTTAATTGAATTTGATGATTAAAATCACATTTTTACTGAATTTCAACGCTGGAATATATATATTTTAATTTGAAAATTAGTAAAAGAGAACTTATTCAAAACTTTAGGATATAAAATCATAACTTCATTTTTTAAATAAATACCATACAAATGTTACAACCTTTTAAATCAGATAAAACATATAAAAGAATATCTTGGATAAGATAACAGTAATTTGATGAAAGATCCAACTTTTTTGTTTCATCCATTTTGTTAAAAAGGAAAAAAAGAAGACTGAACAAGTAATTGAGGATATTTTTAACCAAATTTGAGAAAAAATAAAAAAAGTAGGATAATATATAAATATAAAATAGTTTATGAATATTTTTGTTCTCATCTCCATTTTTCTTCCGATGACCCTAGCAATTAATTTTCTCTATTTGAAGTCATGATGTCATTATAGCATTCTTACATATCAAATTCTTACAATGCATTAAAATAAAAAATAATATATTTATAGGAACGGAGATTAAAAAGTAATGTTTACTACAATTAAAATAAAAGATAATAGTTATTTGACTATTCATATATTATAACTAGTTATTCCAGAGATTTTCTTTTAAATAATATTCTTTTAAAAAACTCCGCAAATTAATCTAGTAAAATATTATTTTTTACATGAGTTTAGTAATAGTTAAAAATTGCATTTTCATCGAATTCTCAATTGAATTTTTTATATAAAAAATCTTGAGAGAAATTAAATTATAATTATTTTGAAAGAAAAGATAAATTAAAAAATAACTTATCAGTATTGTAATATAATTTAAAATAATTTTTTTAATATTATAATGTTTCTTAAAAAATAAAAAATATTAGAACTTTACTGCATTATAATTACTATTATTATTATTATTATAGTCAATATTATTATTAATAATAAAGATGTTTTAAATTATTTTGAAAAATATTAATAAACATCTCAATTTTAGCTAGCATAAGATATTATAAAATTGATAAAACAAAACAAATTTGTTTCATATTATAGATATAGTATTAATATATTTATTTAAAAAAATAACTATAATAATAAATGGGTTAAATATATTTTTAGTTTCTTAAATATTAAATGATTTTATTTTATTTTTTTCTCTTTCAAATTTTAGTATCTTCTATCATTCTCCTTAAAAAATTATATATTTTTTACTCCAAAATCAACGACTTTAAAATTAGACAATGATATTTTGACAACTCTTTTTTAACAACTTCTTGATAACAGGACACGTGTCATCATTTTATTGACATGTTTGAATTTATGATTAAAAATTATTTGAAATGGACCAATCATAGACTGTCATTTGTCAAAATATTGTCAAAAAAGAGTGGTTAAAGTGACTTTTCCCCTTACTTTGGTAAGGGTGGTGTGCCACTCCATCACCTGGGAACTTTGGCAAGCAATGTCCGGAGGTGAACGCCTGATACCGCGAGGACCCCACTGCACCCACCGAGATCGGTGATCTCTATGAGGCAGACCCTTACCACCTGAGGAAGACTCCGGCAACGACGATTGTGGCAAATTAGGGTGGGAAATCCAACGTCCTAAACATTTTCTCCGGCGATTTGTTGCACTTTACCACCATTTCGAGGAATCCGAATAGGGAAACGACACAGTCTTTGGTGATTTCAGCGAAACAGATTCTGAGATCCTCTTTTCAGGATTCGAGGAGAAGACATGGTTAGCGAGGAGAAGAAGAGAGTTTAACAGCATTCAACCTTTTATTGATCTTCACAGGGCCAGTCTTGAATGACTTGTTGTAGAGGAGAAGAAGAGAGAGAATAAATGGAAGAAGTAGGAGGAAAACAACCTCAGTAGAGCTTCTACGAGCATCGCGAAGAATAACATTGCGAGGCCATTGAATCCCTTGCTCACCTTGTAGTTACTGAAAGTAGTGGACGAAGAAGACGAAGAAGCAAAAGTTGGTGAAAAAATCTTTTTGGTACTCATTGCAACTTGATATTGCTATCTTTTTCTTCTTTGTTTCACTACCGCCACAATTTTTATATATATCTCATCATTAGCAACCTTCCAATTCTTTCTCACACAAACGCGTCTTTGCAACTTCAACCTTATTTGTCTCTCTGTCTCTATTTTCCTAAATGACTTTCGGTTTACCTTTTTTCTAAGAATTTATTCTTATTAATTTTGGGATTTTTTTGATGCGAAGTGAACTGAAAATGTGTTCAACAATCGTGTAGTTCTGACACTGATGATAGATTCATATAATATTCTTTCTCTGAATAACAGCTTTTTGAAATTTTCCTTTTCCAATTCTTGACGAGATAAAAGCTAACATTAAGGAATAAAATAGAAAACAAATTAAGGAATGTTTTGTTTGGTTTACGATGCAGTTTGATTATCGGATTTCAATTGCTGGATACGATAGTTGCGGTGTGGAGGTCGAGAGTCCGTTGTAGATGAATGGACAACCAATAAGCGTGTACGCACCAGAGACTATGGGGTGTGTGGTGGTGGACAAGGAGGGGAGGTGTGCGGCTGTGGGTTTGATGAAGAGTGGAAGAGGGAGGGAAGGAAGCTCGGCGTGAAGATCCAAGGAAGGAGAGGGAGGGAGAAAAGCTGAGAAAGATTGACTCCGTGTTAGAAAAAAAAATGATGTGACACACTAGCATTAGTGAGGTAAGCCTAATTTTATCGTCTTTGGGTTTTGGAAGACGAAAAATTATAGTTTTCTTAAGAAAAAATATTAAAATGTACCAAAATTTGAAAGAGAAACAAAAAATAAAATCGTTTAATAGTTAAGGGACTACAAACATATTTAACTCATAATAAATATATCAAAAATAACTAAGGATTATTACTAGACAACCAATAAGAAAACTTTGTTGCATCGCCGTTTTCAATTAGAGACTCTTCAATATCAAACATTCATTTTCTCATACTAATAAGCTAATCATCGCAAAAGAAATGAACAAATACACAAGAAACAACATGATAAGCTAATGAGCAAAAGAGTTTTCATAAAACAAATATAGAATTATTATAATACATCACTCATTCATAAACAACCATACCAAATATCAGAACTCATTTTAGACTCGATTATCCGGATACATGCCTTTGACATTAGGCTTCACTATAGGTGTGCATAGTATTTATACTCTGCAAAGTCATAAACAAAGAGATTATCACCCTATTACTCAAAAGGTTAGCTTTCTTCGCACCTAGGACTAAAATAGTCCAAAGATTAGGACCTCCTGTCATTCTCTCCCTCATTATTCATCTCTACATAAGTTGAATGGTTAGTAGAATATTAGGATACCTCCTTACTGAACCTTCAATGTCAATGCATATACTAAGATTACCATCACAAAGAATTTCTCCTTGAAATTCTCTCAACACCATCACCATACTTGTCCGTGACCATAATCACCACCACAAATGACAATAAACAATACTATATTCTTGCGTTGTGTCAACGCGGCAGTGGGGGAGATTAAGCCAGAGGGAATAGTAACAGGCGAGGTCGTAGCCGCCACAACCGCTAAAGATGAGATGGAAGGCGCCCAGTTCTTTGGAAACAACGACAGTCTAGCTTGAAGATGTCGACGATGACTAAGAGCCTGCGATTTTTGTTTTGTAGGGGATGGTGAGTAGGAGGTTTGTGAAGGCGGGTTTGAGAGTGGTGGAGGCTTGGATGAGTCGAATGACGAGGTTGTAGGGTATGGCGTCGGTGTTCTCTGTTTTAGGAGGGAGACCGTGCTGGGAAGGATTGAAAGGGATCCTGGGTGGGGAGGTTAGGTTGAGAGAGGGTGGGGAGGTTGGGTGGATGATGGAAGAAAGAGGAAGGAGAGAGAGAGGGAGAAAAGGTGAGAAAAAAATGGTGTCAGTTTTCCGTTAGCCACGTGAGCTCATTTTTAACGGTGTTAGTTTTGGAGGATTAAAATCAAAGTTTCCTTAAGAAGGAGGACTAAAAGGTACCTTACTTTGAAAGAGGGACTAAAATCAAAACCGCTTGATAGTACAGGGACTAAAAACATATTTAACCCTTATTTTTATAAGTTTTTAAATTGCAAAAAAAAATTGAGTAAGAAACATAAAAGATATGAGATGACGATGATGATTAGGGAACATAAAAGAAAGAGAGAGAGAAAGAGGTACTCATAAAGGATCATCGACAATTGCAAGATCTGAGATGATGCATATTATTCCTCACATCACACACTTGAACATTAGATAACATGCAACAAAAGGTAAGGGAGTGAGTAAGACTCAGAACACAAAGAGAGAAACAGTGTCCATGGCTGCCTCAACAAAAACACCTCGCCAGGACACATCAACATTCATCACCTCCTCACTCAACAAATGCCATCGAAGCCACCAACAACCACCACAAACAAATTTATACAAAACCCAACCAAAAAGTAACTTAAACCCCAAAATACTATCCATCAAAACCTACACCCACCCACTGAAACGCCATTCAGAGGAAGCTAAACAAAGCAAGAAAAAGGAAGAAAGCATACCTCAAATCCTTTTGTCGTTGGCTAAAATAAGAAACTAAAGAGTTGCAAAAGTTAGGGTTTCTTATTTCTTTTCGAATGACTTCGTAACAGAGGCACAAAACATATAGTCAACAGTAAAATACCAACTTTAAGTTAGAAAATTTAACAGGGTAAAATTGTAATTTCCTTTCTCAAACGGGTAAAGAGTACCCGCGGGTACGGATAGTGTATATCTGAACCTAACCCGTTAACAAGCGGGTATTACAATACCCGCTACTTGCGGGTACCTCTTATCCACGAGTACTAAATACCCGTAGCGGATTTTACCCCCGGGTACGGATTTTTTTGTCATCCCTACACATTACTTTTACTATTCATAAATATCTTATTTTAAAAATTATAAAAAGAATATTTTTTTCTTATTTCTTTTGAGGTTGGTTTGATCCCTCACATTATATGACATCTATTTTCAAATTTCCTTTTTTTTGTAAAAAAATATAAAAAAATAAATAAACAATTTTAGAAAATATTTTGTTTTTGGTGTTTGTCAGACCACTTGTGTCATGTACATGTAAGACCCGAAAAAAATAGGGGTTTAAGGAATAAAATTTTGTTAAGACTATAGTGTGTTTCTTTTAAGAGTTGTTATGTCTAATAAGGTGTTGTGTGTGAATATCTTTGTTAGACCATAAGTATGTTATTTCTTTAAGTTATTATTAATAAAGTGCAACACATGATAAATATCTTGATAATTGAGTGATTGGTGTGTGTGTGTGTGATATTATCAATGGGATGTGTTGGCTTGTTAATGGAAGGATGTGTTAGGATTAAATGACTATGAGTTCAATTCTAGGAGAAAGGAAATTAAAGGAAACCTTTGTTTTTATTGTATTTTTGCTTAAAGGAAAATTGTCTTTTACTTTTATTTAATTGATGTAGAAATTAAATAAGGGGGTGTAGAAAGAACAAGGGGTGTGAATTAAATAAAACAAATAAAATATAGATGTAGACGTGAGATAGAAGGAGAATAGAGATTTAGATAGTTTTGGTTTTTAAAATATAATATTATAAGTGAAGAGATATTAGAGGTAAAGTTGGGTTGTTTTATAAATATTAAGATATAGAAGGAGTGGTGACCTTTGTGTTTTAGAAACCCTAAATCAAAGAGAGAAAACAGAGGAAGAAAGGAGATTGACATTTTTGGGAGAAGGAGAGAAGAACAACAGAAACCCTTAATGCAAAGGAAGATTAGTGGTATTTTGGGGTTGTAGATAAAGCCCTAGTATTAGCCAAGGTATGGGAAAACTTACCTTTGTTTGTTTATTGTTGTATGTTATATACGTTCTTGGTTATCTTGATTAATAATCCTTGTTTGATATATGTTTATATGATTATGATTACGGTTGTATGTTGCAATTGTTGGGTAAGAGTTTGTGTATGCATGGGCATAGGGTTTATGTAATATTAGTGTTGGGTTTTCCCTATGAAAATATTATGTATGTTTTAGTTGGGTATCCCAACAAAGGGTTTGATGCTAAGGGAGAACAAAGTTACGATGCTTGGGGGTTTCTATGCAATTATATGTTGTAAGGGTGTGATAATCATATACAGTATAATTGGATTTTATTAGGGATAACATGTCAATGATATTGAATTTGGATGATTCAAGTTATGTATTGTATGTGTTTGAGTATGTTTACATGGGTATGTGATTCTTGAATGCATATATGATGTGTTAAGTATGTTTTCACGTGATCTAGGGTTGATGTATGTGTGTTTTGAATACTTGAATAATGTCAAGGATGTGTTTCGTTTTGGCAATGATCGATGATCATTAGTGATAATCGATTATCTACGTGTCAATGTTGAGTTTGCTTGCGAGAATAATCAATTATCCCTTCCTACATGATGTTTTTAGGAAATTTTTACTGAGATAATCGATTATGAAAAATGATAATCAATTATCACAGTGCATTTTTGTGAAAAATGAAGAATTTGATGAAGAATGGATGTGGACCAAGCCTAAAAAGTTGTGGAACTTGATGATAATCATAGTATGAGAGTAACTGTTATGTTTATGGTCAATTTTGACTTGTGATTGAGATTGAAGCATGAGTGAGTATTAGGGTGTACCTGAATATGTTATTGATGAGCATGAGAGTGAATGATAAGTCTACTTGTTGTACTTAATAAATCCTGGTTCTATTTGCAGATAAGTGCTTCCTTTTGCCTTGTGTGCATTGGAAGGGTTGTTCGGGTATTGAGCCTTCCTTGTGTGAGAGTGAAGGTGTGGTCTTCATCCTAGTGTGACATGATTAAATGTTCCTTAGTTGGATTGTGGGATTACTCAAGCAGATCTGTAGGGGAGGCTACAGATGTCATGTGTGGGGAATCTACAAGTGGTTGTAGGAGCGATTATAGTCGTTGAGGTAAGGTACAAAAGTAAGACAGACTTTTTCCACTGTGGTGTTTATGATACGGTGATGCTCATGATGTTGTTCATGATTGGGATAATCATGATGGTGGTGTAACTATGATGGTAATCATGGTATTTGAGATGCTCCAGGTGATGTTATGTGATAGCGATGTTACTATAATAGTTATAGTAAGTAGTTAGCATAGGTGATAAGGAGTGGATAGACCAAGGGTTTATGTGTGAGATGTTAGTGATGACGTCGAGGGTTAAAGATCAAGGATTGAGGATCGATGATCGAGGATTGAGTAATTCATTGTGATTGAATTGTTACGTTCGAGGTTTAGGAATCTTGATATTACTACTATGTATGAAGTGTTTGATTATTGTTGATATAATCAATATGTTTATATCTTGTTATTATGATTGTTTTATCTGTAGCTTACCCTATACATGTTTGTGTTTGTGTGTTGTAAATGATATTAACGACGATGATTGTATAATGTGTTATACTTGATCAAATGATGTTACATATGGTGCTAAGGCATGATAGATTCAAGATGTGATGAGGAACAAACTTGGAATTTTATTTAAAGTCATAGTGTTTGAAATTTAAATATAATGTATTTGGAGTTATTTTATTTCCTTTATTAGTTCCATTAGATAAGAGCTTTTGAACTATTATGTTTTGGACAAATTATGCACGATAAATTTTGAGTTTTTGAAAAATATGTTTCCGCACTATGTTAAAGTTTGAAATTTAACAGTTTTTTAATAATCCGTGACATCCTGGAATATGGAGCGTTACAGTACATCATTTCTAAATAATTTAAATAAAGACTAAAAATAAATATAAAATTATTAGAAATTAAAATATGAAAGAAATACATTTAGAAAATAAGAAAAAAAATATTTTTACATTTTAAAGGTATAAATACTTATGTGATTGTCTGTATTGTCCTGGTGTTTAATACCCTTCTTTTTCCCTAAATGATTAAATAATGTTTTAAAGGTATGAGTACTCATATGACCATCCATGTCAGCCTATTACTTATTACCTTTATTTTTCTCAATCACGTACTCTTTCATCTGCTTTACCACAGTTTGATGCCTTTCTTCAGCTTCTGTTATCTTCCAACATTCTTGGTTTAACTCCACCTCAAATGATATAACCATTTCTTTCATTTGATGTCCCACTTCTTTGACTTGAATTTGAGCCTTCCTCAACCTTTTTAAGGCTTCTTGTTTATCTATTTTGACTTTCTCATAAAGATGTCGCCAATGTTTTCCTGCTTCTAATGTGTTGCTTCTTTCCTTCACCTACACGGCTAACTTTGTGCTTGTTGCTGCAAGATCTTACTTTATTTGAAACATGTAATCCCTTTCGGCTCTTTGGCTTCAAAGGATCTGCTCAACTGCTTACGCCTTTTCCTCCTTTATTGTTTACATGTCTACAAAATCGTTGTGTGTGTTTTGTAGTTCCTTCATCAATCTAGCATTCTGATCTCTTATTCCTTTCATTTTTGTTAGTCTCTAGATCCTAGGATTGCCCTTCATTGTCGGCTGAGCGATGGTTGGTTTGAAAGACAACTTAACAGAATGATGGTATTACATGTTCCAAATAAAGTAAGATCTTGCAGTAAAAAACACAAAGTTTAGGCATTCGGGTGAAGGAAAGGAACACAACATTGGAAACAGGAGAGCATTAGGGACATCTTTATGAGAAAGTCAAAATAGATACCTAAGAGGCCTTAAAAAGGCTGAGGAAGGCTCAAATTCAAGTCAAAGAAGTAGGACATCAAATGAAAGAAATGATTATATCATTTGAGGTGGAGTTAAACCAAGAAAGTTGGAAGATAGCATAAGCTGAAAAAAGGCCTCAAATCGTGGTAAAGCCGATGAAGGACTACATGATTGAGAAAATAAAAGTAATACGTACTAGGTCTACATGATGGTCATACGAGTACTCATAACTTTAAAACATTATTTAATTATTTAGGATTAAAAAGGATATTAAGCATTAGGATGATATAAATTATCACACAAGTATTCATATCTTTAAAATATAAAAAGGATAACTTTTTTTTTCTTATTTTCTAAGTGCATTTCTTTCAAAATTTTAATTTCTAATAATTTTATATTTATTTGTTGTCTTTATTTAAATTATTTAGAAATGAAATGAATGTACATTATGCGAATGATTGCTCAAATATTAAAATAAATAAGCAAAAGATATTATTTTTAAACAAGATATTCGTGAATAATAAAAATAATATTCATAAAAGAAAAGACCAAAATTAAGTATAAAATAAAAATGTGTACAATAAATAAATAAATAAATAAATATATATATATATATATATATATATATATATATATATATATATAATATGATGAAACTGGATGTTGAGAACTATATTATTATATTATGTATAATTAGACTATTTGGTTTGGATTATTAAATATGAAATATTTTATTTTAGTAAAAAATAATATTGTAGATATTCAATTATTTTAACCATTAACAAATTTTGAATAAAAACGAAATTAAAGTTTTTATACTAAAATTATAACTCTTTTTATTTTACTGAGATATGTCAATTTATTATACTGAAGTCATTATTTATGTTTTTTTTCCTCCTTTAAATTTTATTGATAAAATTTATTCCAATTCAAAAAGATTATCATTCTCTATAAAAACTAATACATGTAATTGAGAAAAGACTATACGCATTGACAAAACACAATATATATATATATATATATATATATATATATATATATATATATATATATATATATATATATATATATAATATTCTCAAGATTTGCAAATGATATCGAATTCAATTAACCAATAAAATAGACAGTATAGATACATTGTAGTCTCATACTATCTAAATAATTGAAATAGTTAAAATTTGGCCCCAATGTATATAATTAAGAGAACAACAAAAGATTAGATTATCCATCTCCTTCTCTAATCCAGAATGGTTTCTGTTGATAACTAAGTGTTTTTGCTAGCAACTCCTTTTAAATCTTACACTGTGTCATCTTCCAACAATGAATTTTTGATATACTTGAGTGTGGAAAATATCTAGTTAATATTTTTCGAGTTGCATTTATTGATCATAACGTAGACGTGACCATGTATTTTTCCCACTGGTGGTTGGTTGGCTATATGTAATGCTTAAGCTAATAGTAACATGTGAAACAATTCATACATGTTGAGATTTAAGTGGGAAAAACTTCCTAATTAAGAGTATAAAATTCCTCTATAAGCCTATATTATTGTTTGTAATTAATGATGATTTGGAAAGTTCATAGAGAGTTTTAGTTTTTGTCTTTATCTTTGTTCCAGACAGGAGGTCTTTTGTTCAAAATTGCACTTGAATTTTCCACGTTAATGAGAGTCTCGGTTTCATTGTCTCTTGCCTGAAAATAATAAAGACAGTGACGAAACACAGCGAAATTTTTAGTCCATGACCGAGACAAAAGACTAAAAACACAAGAACATGAAAATTGACATAAAACAAACCTGTGACACTTGACCACCACCTTCGACTGGTTTCTGTTGACTCTCAAGAACACAACAATAGGAATATACAATCATCCCAACCATAGCTACCATAATTCCCAATATGTTCCTCCAACTGAAAGGATCATGGACAATAATATATCCAAAAGCCAATACAAGACATGTCTTTAGATGTCCAAGAACCTGATAGGTCACTGGAGATGTCTTTCCAATTACAAGAAATGTACTAAAATTCACCGCGATAGAGATCAGACATGAAAGAATAATGACAATCTACAATGCAAAAAATAAAAATAAAAAAACTGAAAGTACATTAATTAAGAAATAATTTATGTTTAAAAGTAAGCACACATGTCGACTGTTTAAATCTCACCGTCACTTTTGTAGTGTATTTGAAAGAAAAAACATTTAGGTTTGTCAGAAGTTTATCCAAATATGGTCCGGAGATTAACAATGTAGCTGCTTGATATATACATGATTGATACAGAAGTTGGGTAGAAGAAACCTTAAACTTCTTCTGTATGGTATTTGTCATCTGAAAGGGACTAATTAAGATTTCAACAAAGTACATCAACACTAAATTAATGTAACATTCTTTATTTATATGTGCTCTTTTTCTCATGGTTAGAATAGATTTATACATACAAAAATATATATAAATAGAAGTTGCATTAATCTAAAAGAAATCTATCTTTTCACATGATAAATGAAACATAGATTGACATGTTTATTTGTTATGTAATTATTATGGAGAAACAATCATACACTTAATGATATATTTTATGTGGCATTGTTACGAAAATTAGTTTGAAAATACTAACAATTAATTAATGCATGTAATCTACATCACAAAAAATATTCTTTAATTTGATTTTGAAAAGTATTATATTGCTTCAGAAATTGAGTAGTTAGGAGGACTGAAAATTTCTTTAAGGATACAATCTGAGCAACACATGTTGTAATGATTGCTAGCAAAGACAAGAAAGCTCCCAAAGCATTAAGCTGCAAATCAGTAATTGTAGCAATTCCAACACCCACAAGGAGGATCACAAGAGAAAATTGTATTCTTTTACTGCAAAAAATAAAACAATGAATACAATTCAAATTATTATCAATTATTAATTATTACAGTGGCATAAATAAAACAAATCCTGAACAATGGATAAGGGGTAATATCAATAATAGTTAAGGACAAAATAAAAAGCCAACGGAACTAATAATTGCCTTCAGATTTGTGAGATGTTAGAAAAGTCAAGAAGAGGCCTAACATCTTGACAATCATATAAAAGACATGACTTGAAATTAATTATAAATCACTAATGAACTAGTTTCTTAAAAGTTAACAAAGGAAGAAAGGAACAATATTAAAAGATAGCTACACAAAATAATTATTTAATGAAACTTACACATGTTACTAAAAGTATAAATATTTAAAGAGATTAAAAGACTAAACAAGACCTGAACTTCTTTCCAAGAAAAAGGATCTCTAATAGAATAGTACATGGGATGATTGCCAGCTTAGTCATCTGAATGCAAATACAAAGAGCTTGTGTCAAAAAACCTTGAAAAGCTGCTTAAAGAACAAAAATCAAAATGACACATGACAAAAACATAAAGAAATAACATGCATCATCACCTGATAGAACCCGACAGAATTGAAGCCCAAACTCAAATTTAAAAGTCCAATAGAGATTCCATTTAGAACTCCAAATCCCATCACCATTTTCTTCTCTAATGGTTTGTGCTCAAAAAATCTCAATTTAAGAGCCACATGAAGAGAACAAAATGTTACAAATAGATGCCAACTTGTCAAAGTTGTAGCTGCATGAAAATCCAAGGATATGTATAAAAACCTCATCTAAGATACTTCTAACAAGTAATTTTCACTTGAATTGAAGGCATAAAAGATTATATATAGGTATCTAAACTACTAATTAGAACTCTTTTTATCCTTCCAAAAATTATCACCTTTTTAGTGTCTTTTGGTTAAAGAATTTTCTATTTTCATTTCCTATTTTCACAATTTTTTACATAATTTCACATATGTGTTCATGATTAGAGAGAATAATGATACATTTATTTAATTTGCAAATACTTTTATGGTTTCCTTTCTTGCCTTTTCACTCTTATTCACAAAAAATCATCTTGTTTTAATTTGTTTGATACATTAAAGGATTTGCATAGTTAAATAGAGAAAATAAAAGACAGAGAAAACACAAATCCTTTCACCTATTCCCGCATAAATATTAAAAAATAATGTGATAGCTTTTAATTAGAAGTTAAAACAAGTATGCTTTCTCAAACTAAACAAGTGAGATATTGTTTTATTCATTTTTTTTTTCTCCATTAAAATTCTCCTTCAGAATTAATCCAATTTGAAACGAACACTAAATACAGACATATTTCTTAACAATACCTCAAATAACGGTTTGCCATGGTATCATCTTATTAAATTATGAAAAGAGTGAACGAGTCATAGATGAGAACAAACTCACTGTAATGTCAACAATAACATACAGAGACAAATAATTGGCAATTTCTATCAGTTTGCAAAGAATCAAATCCTTTATGAACTTACCGAAAATGAAACGCAATGAACTCATCAACGTTTTATTGCAAATCACAATCGACACCGATGACACCACTGACAAACTCAATGCGCCAATAGTTCCCAATTGAAATTTCTCTCCCTCGCCCATCTTTTCCTTTGTTGTTGCCCTAAACAAATCAAAACACAAAGGAACAAAATGAAGCAAAAATGTCCAAATATTGCAGAAGATAATGAAGCGAAAATAACACAACACGTTGGAAAACTTTACACGAGGAAGATTTGAAATTGGGAGTGAAACAAAATGGGTGTCAACGGATTGTGAGAAAAAGCTCTTGGATCTGGTGATTGTGGAAAACCTACGATTCTGGGGTTACGGAAGTTTGCAGGAAGGGATGAACTCAATGATTAACACGCATGCAGAGGTAAAGCGTGGTGTAGTAAAATGGAACATGAATGAGAATGAAAATAAAAAGTGAATTGAATTGGAAAATCCGAAATGGAGGAAGGTGGCATTGATGGCACATATGTAAGAGCTAAAATGCAAAGGAGAAGGTGTTTCTTCTTCTTCTTCTTGTTAGTTACATTTACGGAAAGAACGAAAGACTTAATTTTATTGTCCAAAAGCTAATTAATAATAAACATTACATGTGTTTGGAACTTTACTAAAATATTCTTGGTTTTATATTGATTACTTCTTATTTTTTACCTAAAAAATGGTGGATGGTGATGTACCTTTCTCGATGTTACCTTGTATCCATAGATAATTTACACAAGGTTGTTTTTTTTTTTTTAATTTTTTTTGTATAGCCATTCATTTACTAATGAACTTTCTCATTTAAAATAACTCTCATTGTACTTATTTTTTAAAATAATGTTAAGCGTAGTTGGTAACACATCAATAGGTTTTTTATATAGTAAGATATATTTTTTAATTATTATTATGAATTACATTTAAGAAATGCTTCACACTTACATTGCACTAAAATTAAGTTTGATTTTTCTATCTAGCATTTGGATATGAAAAATATATACTAGCAAGTAATAGTTAACTAGTAATTAATAATAAATTATTTTATAAAAGTAATTAGTACAAAATAAATTATAATATGGGAGGGTCAAAAGAAATTCCTTAAAGGTGTATTCACATGTGTGGATTTGTGGAACATGATTTGAGGGAGAGTGATTGAATGAATTTGAGGATAAATTTTTTGTTGTTTGTTTGAGTGAATTTGAAAGTAATTGAGAATAGAATTGGAAGTAAAGTTTGTGATAATTAGTGTAAATTGGATTGATATAACAGATAAAAAAATTGTTTAATAGATGAAAATTAAAGATTATCAAAATATCCCTAGTTATTAAAATAGTATAAAATGATAATTGTTAATGTTATATTTAAATATAAAAATGTTTATAAAAAGTAAAAATATAAATTAATTTTAAAAATGTAAAAAAATTATAATTTGATAAAAATAAATTTATTTTTAAATGTAATATTTTTTTTATAGTATAATTTACTATGAATTGAATATTTTTGAAGAAAAAAAACTTCTAATTAAATGGGTTAAAAAATTAAACTCACGCATATACAAGTGGGTTTGACCTGTAGAATCTCTACCCCTACCTCTATATGTTTAATTTCCCTACCATATATTCTCCCTTCCCACCTTTGTATCAAACAAAGCAGGCCAATATAGTAAAACCACATACTATAGGTTTGAGTCATCGTTGATGAGGAGAGGACAATTTAACTCAACAGCTTATAGGTTGAAATCTCTCATAGTACATGAAAAGCAGTCTCTGGTTTGTGGGGGAGGGTTTCATGGGAGAAGGCGTTGGGGTGGGGTTGAGAGAGTAGAAGAGGAGGTCGCCGATGGCACGCCAAGGTAGTGAAGAGAGTCGTTTGGCGAAGAGGCGCAAATTTCATCCTTTCTGTTGAGGGGAAAGGTGCAGATGAGGGTATATGAGACTTTTTATCATAAATCCCTCCAAATCTCTCCACTTTCGCAGGTGACCAAAAAGGTCTCCATCCCGCAAATCCGTCTTCGACATTCCTTCCTTTTCTTCTCAAACGAACACGCAGTTAACTTCAATTCGTCTCTCTCAAACATCCTTGAACAGTAATTTCTGCTCAAACGAACACAGCATAAACCCTACCCCTTACATCTCAGTCTAACGCAACGCATCATCGTCGACGACCAATGAACTGTATTCTGATTTGAATCTGTTTTCCGATGTTGGCCTTCTCCAAGTTGAGGAAAGCAGCGGAGGTCTCATGCGTATTCCTTCGAATCCAAAATCCTCCCACATACCTCCGAAGATTTTCCCTTCCGTCCGGGGAACCTCCCTCTTCGGACCCGAAGTTTCCCCTTCGTTTATGCATCTTGCTGGCCCTCAAGTTGGAGATTTTATCCCCCAGCAAATACCGTGCTTTGGTGAGTGCGGTCCTTTGCACCAACAACTGGTTTTCCCTTTACTGGGAGGCCCTTGAGTATCTCAAGAAATCCGGAGTCTTGATAACTTCTGATTCGGTTTGTGTTTTGATTTGGGCCTATTGGCGAGTGGGTCTGATCGAGAAGGCTATAGAGTCGTTTGGTAGAATGGGTGAGCTTGGGTGCATGCCTGATGCTCTTGCCTATAACACCATTTTGGATATTGTGTTTCAGAAAGAGTTGTTTGTGTTGGGTTTTGCGGTGTATAATCTGATGCTTCAACTGTTGTCCTAATGAACGCACTTATGGCCGGCTGATTGGAGGGTTTTGTAGAAGTAATGATGTTAATGGTGCTCTTGAGATACTCGATGAGATGCGCCAAAGGGATTTAGAGCCGAGTGTGATGACATTTTCAGCTATTATTTCTGGTCTGTGTCGTGTGGGGAGGGTACATGAGGCACATAGAATGTTTAATGTGATGAAAGAAAGTGGGGGCAAGCCTAATTTTATGTCTTATTGTGTTTTGTTTAATGGGTATTGCAAGATGGGGAGGTTAGATGAAGCCGTTTCGATTCTGCAATTGTTAGAGAGAGACAGGTTACCCCTTAATTTAAAGGGCTACAGTCACCTGATTGCTGGCCTTTTTAGGGAAAGGAGATACAATGAAGCGCATTCGTGGTATGGAAGGATGCTGAAGAAGGGTATTGTTCCAGATGTTGTTTTGTACACAATTATGATACGGGGTTTGTCGAGTGAGGGCAGGATTGGTGAAGCTGTGAATATGTTTTGTGAGATGACCCAGCGAGGCTTAGTTCCTGATGCTGTTTGTTACAATGAAGTTATTAAAGGTCTTTGTGACTCTAGTCTTTTGGATCGAGCTAGAGCTCTCCAACATCAAATTTCTGAGCATGAAGGGTTTCATAATGTTTACACGCATACCATTCTCATCTGTGACATGAGTAAGAGAGGAATGGTTGCCGAGGCACAAGAAATATTTAATCAGATGGAGAAGCCTGGATGTTTACCTTCAGTTGTAACCTTCAATGCTCTTATATATGGACTGTGCAAGGCTGGTAAACTGGAGGAGGCACAACTCCTGTTCTACAAGATGGAGATTGGGAGAAGTCCTTCGTTATTCTTCCGGCTTACTCAGGGTTCTAATCAGGTTTTAGATGGTGTTAGTCTCAAGAAAAAGGTGGAGCAAATGTGTGAAGCTGGACAGATTTTGGAAGCTTACAAGTTTCTCATACAACTTGCTGATAGTGGGGTTGCTCCCGACATTGTGACGTACAATATTCTGATCTACGGCCTTTGTAGAGCTTCTAACGTTGATGGTGCGTTAAAGCTTTTCATGGATATGCAGAAGAAGGGTCTATCACCTGACTCTGTTACTTATGGGACATTGATTGATGGGCTTTTCAGGGTTAAAAGAGAAGAAGACGCCCGGAAGATGTATGACCATAAAAGCATGGATGCCAACCTAGCTTTGAAGTTTATAAAGCACTTATGACTTGGTTCTCTAGAAATAGGAAGGTCTCAGAGGCTTTCAGTATTTATTTGGATTTTTTAAAGAACCTTCGTGGCAGGGAAGAAAATTCAATCAATGCTTTGGAGGGATATTTTGTCAGAGGAGATGTAGAACTTGCAATTCAAGGTTTACTAGAACTGGACTTCAAGTTTAGAGATTTTAATTTAGCTCCATATACAATTCTACTCATTGGATTTTGTCAGGCAAAACAATTAGATGAAGCATTGATTATATTTTCCGTTCTCAATAAGTTCAATATCAATATCAATCCACCAAGCTGTGTATATTTGATCAAAGGTCTCTGTACAAAAGGAAGGCTGGATGATGCAGTAAACATCTTTCATTACGCTCTTGACAAAGGTTTTGTGTTAGAGTCAAGAGTTTGTGAGCGGCTCTTCAAGTGTTTATTATGTTCCCCAGACAAAAGGGTTTATGCTACTCATCTTCTTCATAGGATGGAGTCTGCTGGATACCATTTAAATAATCTGTAAGAGATTAAGTACACTGACCGATCAAGATGAATGAGTTGCTTGATTCAGCGCTTTGCACATCCCCATCAAGTAAAGAGAAGATATTATGAATCAGGAGACTCAATATTCTTTCTAATGAGCCAAAGGTGCCCTTTAATTCATATGTATATCTTGAATGTTAAATTATGCCTTTCCAGACTTACAAAGTAAAATTCATGGAATCAATTGAAATATATATCTTTGCATTCTTGCTTCTAGAATTTTACTTTGCACTCGGACTTGAGTTGTCTAACCTCCAGTTGAAAATATAAACGCTTCATTTCTCTGAATTTTGTTCATTGTTGAAAGAATTTGAAAAGTGAGTGAGAGGGCTTTTGAGCTTTAGATGTTGTGAAGCTTAGCTGGTATGATATATAGAATTTAGTAAGAGAAAGAAAAAAAAAAATAGGGCAAAGAAGGGAAAAAAGAAGAATAAAATAGAGGGGATAGAGAGAAGAGGAGACAAACGGAGAGGTCAAAGAAAATTGTACATTGTATTGGATTAAATGCTCACGACCAGGCTGAACACTATAGTTAATAGCTAGGACACAAATATTTCTATTTAAGAGTGTACTTAAGATTAAAAAGATAGAAAAATATATTTTTGGAGGGCTTGAAAGACCCTTCTTATGATCTTCTATTTATAGTGATAGAAATATGATACCATGGGAAGATGAAAGATCAAAAGACTGCATTAGACTCCTAGGTATGACTCATAGGTACAACAAGAAGTTGTTCCCAACATAACTACTTCCTACCCATATTTTAATACTTATTCTAACACTCCTCAAGCTGCAACGTACAAATTGTTCTGTATGGATTCTGTTCAGCTTTTTCATAGTTTAGAATTTGCTTCCTTTACTTTCCGAGACCTTTTCTGCTTGGCCGTTTTCCACCTAGTAGCGTTTTTCTTCTCATCTGGGGAGATTTTGAATCTTTTATTGTACCAAAAAGATTAACATCGATAGGGTGTCTGTAGTTTGTAGTCTTCTTTTATTTATAGGGGAAAGGATGTTTTCATTACATGAGATTACAGAAATTGAAAAGCCCTTTCTTAGATATTTTTAAATTCTTTCCTTCTTTTTAATATAACATTTGTGTTAGAATAATTACTGTTATATATCATCATTAAGGCTTGTTTGCTAGACCATTAATGAGTCATACCTAGTTCTGTACCTAGAGGTCTAGTGCAGACTCTTGATGTTTCATGTACTCTTGTGTTTTCAATATATATATAGAAGATAATGAGAGGGATCTTGAAGTAGCCCTCAAGAATATATTTTATCAGTTTTAATCTCAACTATTTGAAATGGTTACTTTTCTGGTTTCCGCAAATAGGTTACTGAAAATTTCTGATGAGTACAATAGACAGGTTTTCATCTCAAGTTTTGGTTCTTAGATTTGTCTTATTTTATTTTTACCTGTTTTGGATTCTTATGAATTTTAAAAAAGGATATTATGGTTTCTTCAACCCCACAAAATAATAATTTTAAACAGTAGATTGTAAATAGCTGTGAATATGCTGGTATTGAGGTTCTAAACTGGCTTATTTTTGGGTAATCTTGTATATTGACGCTCTCTATTTAGGATTAATTAGTACCATATCAAAATTAAAGGAATACATAACATATCCCTGGTACGTAAAAGTCCTTTATTAACATGTTTTCTGTTGCAAAAGTTGTTGATCCTTTTTCTCAGTGCAGTATCTTCAATATTGATCAGGTTAGTCAATCTTCTGTCCAATGATGCACACTATCCTTTCATTATTTCCATTTTAATTGATAGAATACATGCACATTTTGCTTATTGAATAAAGCCTACTGCATAGCACTTACTAAAACTCTGGTTCGTAATCTGTGTTAGAATTAGTAGTTAGTGTATGTGAGCTGTGTGTGAGTTGTGTGTGAGTGTGTATGAGTTGTGTGTGAGTTGAGTGGTGTGTGAGGTGTATCCCATTCTTATAATCCTATAAGTATAGGATTAAGGAGAAGGGTGTAATACAGAAAAATATAGAAGCCCTTCACAAATATATTTCTCATCTTCTAATCTCAACATGGTATCAGAGCCATTTCTCTGATCCTACCGGCTGCCCTTCCTGTTCGCCGCCGGCTGGCCGCCGGCGGCCCCCTAAAAGTTTAGTCTTTCAGCCGTGCAGTTGTCCAGCCATTTTGAAGAAGATTGACAAGGGGGCTAATCAGACCAGCCTCAATAACAGCTTGGATTTTATTGGTCCTTTCATCCACCGTGTCTGCTGCCTCTGTTCGCAGCCACTTTCCGTAGCCACTGTCTGCTGCCGCTGCTGTCCGCCGCCGTCCGCTGCTGTCCGCCGCCGTCCGCTGCTGTCCGTCGCCGTCCGCTGATGTCTGCCGCCGTCCGCTGCTTCTGCTACCACTGAAGTCAGTCACTGCAGCCAGTTCTACCTCTTCCGCCTCCGTTATTTTCTTCTCCGGTGTTCACTTCCAGGACAGGAACCACGCCACTTTGGGAGTTAATCTCTCAAGCACTTTTACTCTTCCATCAATAGTCAACCAATGAGTTTCTGGTGTCATCTTCTCTACAAAAGAACCTATTCCACTGTCTCAACGGCTGTCCACCATTCTCCACCAGTTACTGCTGTTTCGCACCTTTCCGGTGCCGTTCGACGTTGTCCGCGGCTCTCTCGCCGTCGTCCGGCTATCTCTCCACTATATGCGGCTGTCAACTGCAGTTTGGAGTTCTTCAACTTGGTTGTCCACCATCTCGCATCTGTCCGCTGTCACTGTTCCGTCCGATGATTACTGGATCTGGTTCACCTCTTTGAATCTGCCACGTGAAAACCTCTCTTTGCACTGCAAATGTCGTGCTGTAACAGCTCATGTGGAGTTGTTCTTTGAGATCGTCCGCTGATTTGAATCTTTTAAAGTTATGGGTTTCAAATTTGTCCAAACCCTCGTACAGATAGGTTCTCACCAATTCTTCCACCTTCACGTTCATGTCGTTCAGTCGTGAGGGGGAGAAAGTTTAAGTTTAAGCCGCTGCAAGGTAGTAAGTCCTTGCAGGTCTGTTGCTATTCTCTTCTCTGCAGAACAGTTAAGTCCTTGCAGATTTGTTGTTAGCCATTAAAGGCTCCCCATCAGTTAAGTGATGGAAATCTAGTCTCTGCAGTTTGTTGTTGTCCGCCACTGCAGACCTTCATCCGTCCTTGCAATTTGTTGTTGTTGGCTGTTGCAGGACGTCAATTTCTTTTGTCGACTTCATTTATCTGTGTTTCCAACGTTCACAGTGAGGGGGAGTATGTTTCCAAGACACTGCAAGTCAAGTATGGCAGTTCAAGCCACACAAGTATGGTTGTCCCTGTAGCTGTGCAGCTTTCAGCACCACTACAGGCCCCATACACTGCAAGTCAAGTATGGCAGTTCAAGTCACACAAGTATGGTTGTCCCTGTAGCTTTGCAGCAGCTCTCAGCGCCACTACAGGCCCCATCACCCATCAGTCTCAGAGATGGTAGTCCCTGCAGTTTTGTAGCATTTAGCCACTGTAGGCCCCATCCTTACTTGATGAGGGATTTCGTCCTTGCAGTTTGTCATTGTCCACTGCTGCTCTCCATCATTGTCCACCGCTGATCTCCATCATTGTCCACCACTGCTCTCCGTCATCCACCTTTGAAGTTGAAGTTTCACATGCTACTGATAGTTGTTCGTTGACATGTGATAACACACTACCTCACACTCTTGAAGAAAAATCGTCTAGTTCAAAAACTGAGCTCATCTATTCCAAGCTTGGTTCATACAATTTGTATGTTCCAGTTTGAGGGAGAGTGTTAGAAATAGTAGTTAGTGTATGTGAGCTGTGTGTGAGTGTGTATGAGTTGTGTGTGAGTTGAGTGGTGTGTGAGGTGTATCCCACTCTTATAATCCTATAAGTATAGGATTAAGGAGAAGGGTGTAATACAGAAAAATATAGAAGCCGTTCACAAATATATTTCTCATCTTCTAATCTCAACACTTTGTTCTTTCATTTTCTGTAAGACTGAGCAAAGGAAAAGAAAAACATGTAATGATGACACTTCTACTCAATATTTCAGTTGTCTTTCCCCTTTTCTCCAAATAATTTACAATTCATTAATAATTTCAGTTGTCCTACACAACTATTTACTGCTACCTGCAGTCTATTTATAGAGAACCACACCGTTTGTATACTGAATTATTGAATAAGGATTTTGATTCTTGTTTTGCAGCGTCAGTTTACTGGTTTTCAACTCGTGGCTTCATTGCATTATTGTTATCTTTATTGTTTTTTGTGTTTTATTATTTACTTTTTAGCCTCATCATGATGTTGAGCAGCAGGAACACAAGACAATAAGTATAATGGAGAATTCTGGTATGAGAAAAACTGTGATATGAGAAAAACAGTACATAATAGAAAAGAAACAAAAGCTAATTAGGAGAAAGAAAGGAGAATAGAATTCTCATATAATATCCTCAGAATTTGTGAGAACACTGCACTTTCGATTTAATGAAGCTTCTTCATATAGTTTACATCAGATCAATTGGAGTGTATAAAACATAAAAGATCGCATCTTTCTTCACCTTTATATTTTTCTTCCTGCACCCTCAAAGGCTTCATACAATTACACTTTTACCCTATTCTTCTTTCATCACCCTCCACCTGCATTTGCACCACCCTCCTCTCACTCAACCATCTCCATTTGTTTTTTCCTTCATTTTCACACATCACCCTTCCATCCATACACCTCTTTTTTTTTTTTTTTAATATATCCTCACCTTTAAGACCATTCATTATCAAATATTTTTTTTATAATTCCAAAATAGGTATTCTAAAGAACTTTTTGGGATTTGAAAATATCTTCCCAAACAATTATTCTTAGAAATTAAAAATTTATTCTCAAATAGGTGTTTTGAAAGATATTCCAAAATACATTTTCAAATTAAGGAAGAAATATTTATGCAACACTTATTCTGAAAAATAAAAATATATTTTGAAATGAATATTCTGAAAGATATTTTTGAAATCTAGAAGATATTTTTGGATTTTATATTTTGAAACATCCATTCAAGAAAAAGGAGGTATTGGGATAAATTTTACCTTTTTATTTTTAAAATTTGTTTATATATATATATATATATATATATATATATATATCTATATATATATTAAAAATATATTTAACCATATAAATATTTTTTAAAATTTTAATTAATTAATAATTATTTTTAAAAATAATTATTATATTTACATCTTAAATCACTTTTATAATTAACAATTACAACTTAATTTATAAATATTAGTAATTTAAGTTATAATATTTTTACATATTTGTATTTTTAAAAGAATATAATATATCTTTTAAATTATTTGTTATTTTAATTTAATTTTTTTTAAATACTCTATTCTGCAAATTTGGTAGACTAAATAAATAAAGCTAAAATGGGTTGGTGGGTTTCGAAATCTCTAAAATATAAATGAATAAGGTTAAGATGAGTTGGTGGGTTTGAAAAGTAAACTCTAAAATTATTCTTAGACATTCACTCTCTGTATTATTCTCACTTCCATATCACATTCTTAAAAGAAGTATTTTTTTTTTTTTAAAAAAAGAGAAGCTTCTAAATTGTGCAGAAGTCAAGCATATGGAGATGATACTCTAAAATCTGTTGAGTACAAATGTAAAAGTCATTATTACCATACGGGTACCAACAGTTTTGACAACGCCACGTGTCGTGTTGTAATTGGTTCGGTTTGAATTTAATTTTTTTAATAAGAAAATCTGTCTTGGATGAAATTCACAAAATGCCTCGTCTAATTTTTTCAGTGAATCCTCTTTCCAAAACAGTTGGTTCTGAATGTAGGATTTTCATTTTCGAATTTCCGTTCTCTCTCCTTCGCACTCGTTCTTCTCTGTCCAAGCAGTCGTTCTCTCTCCGTCGCACAATCATTCTTCTCTGTCCCACCACTCTCTCTCGTTCTCTGTTCCACTCTCTCTCGTTCTCTGTTCCACCACTCTCGTTCTCTTTCGTTCTCCTTCGCACTCTCTTTTTCGTCTTTCATTTTCAGGTTTATTGATTTTGATTTCATTTTGTGTGTTTGTTGTGTTGTCGCTATGACCATTTGAGTTGATGTGTTGTTGGTTTGTCTGTGGAGTTCGTGGTGTACTTTAACTGGTTCCGGTGGAAAGGTTGTTTAAAGTTTGTGGTTCTTTCTTGGTTATTTTGTGCAATGGCTTCAACCCCTGACATTGGTTCTTCCAACAAGGTATGTATTTCATTCGTTTGAGCTATTCGTTGTGTTTTTGTTGGTTATATTGAAGCTTTATCTTTATGGGTTGTGGTTTTTTGTGGGTTCTGTGTTTTACTATGACTAAATACATGAAATTTATTTTTATTTTGTCATGCAGTTGTTTGTTCGACATTCAATGAAAACAAGTTTATTGGTGGTTTGTACCAAAACTTGATTATTGCTACCCAGAACTGGCTGAAGAACTTCCCACCGTGTGCAGGAGTGTGTTTTGAACTGCTTAAGCAAGTTGGGCACGGTTGAAGGTGTGCAGAACAAGCACTTTGAAGTTAGGTCAGTGCTCTATAGATGGTAATCGCTTACAACTGGAAAAATGAGATTTTGTACCAAAACTTGACTACTGCTACCCAGAACTGGCTGAAGAACTCCCACTGTGTGCAGAAGTGTGTTTTGAACTGCTTAAGCAAGTTGGGCATTGTTGAAGGTGTGCAGAACAAGCACTTTGAAGTTAGGACAATGCTTTGTAGATGGTAATCGCTTACAACTGGAAAAATGGGATTTTGTACCAAAACTTGACTACTACTACCCAGAACTGGCTGAAGAACTCCCCACTGTGTGCAGGAGTGTGTTTTGAACTGCTTAAGCAAGTTGGGCATGGTTGAAGGTGTGCAAAACAAGCACTTTGAAGTTAGGTCAGTGCTCTGTAGATGGTAATCGCTTACAACTGGAAAAATGAGATTTTGTACCAAAACTTGACTACTGCTACCCAGAGCTGGCTGAAGAACTCTCCACTGTGTGCAGGAGTGTGTTTTGAACTGCTTAAGCAAGTTAGGCATGGTTGAAGGTGTGCAGAACAAGCACTTCCAAGTTAGGTCAGTGCTCTGTAGATGTTTATCGCTTACAACTGGAAAAATGAGATTTTGTACCAAAACTTGATTACTGCTACCCAGAACTGGCTGAAGAATGTTAGCAAAAATAAAAGATGAAGTTTTGATGATGAACATATTTGCACAAGTCAAGATCCATAAAGACGGATTAAAGATCTCTGTATTTTATAAAGCTTTTATAATAATCAAAGTTGATGTAATAGTACTCAAATATGTATTAGGATTGATTCTTGTGTTTTATATTTGATTTATTTTTTATTGAGAATCTTCCACAAGCTGTTTTAATCGATTAAACCCAGTTTTAATCGATTAAAACGAGGCTAGCACTGAAAACCCAATTGCCCCTGTAATAATCGATTAAAGCAAGTTTTAATCGATTAGTTAATCGATTAATCCTGAGAATAATCGATTAACACTAGCCGTTGGGGGTTTCAGATTTGAAAAATTAGCCGTTGTACTCATTTTAATCGATTAATACTTATGTTAATCGATTAAATGCGTTAGATGGCCTGTTTTCGAAGAATGGAAGGGTATTGGGCCGAGTTTATAAAATGACTCACTCTTTATTTCAAAAACAACTCTTCCCTTGTGCTAAAACACTCAGAACTCTTTGAGAAGTGTGTGCTCTTGCTCAGCTAAAGAAACTCTTGTCTGTGGTGTTGGTACATTGGTACTACGGTGACGGAGGAATAGCTGGTTCAACCTTGGTGTGTCTAAGGAGGTGTTTGGAAGAGCCTTCGTGAAGAATTCGGAGGAGGTGTTTCATCCTTCGTGAAGTATTCGGAGGAGGTGTCTCATCCTTTGTGAAGATTCAAAGGAGGTGCAGGTTCATCTCTTGTGGCATCAAGAGAGGTGGTTTCTAAACTTTTACAAATTGTTTCTTTGTGATTGTAATTTGTAATTGTTTTGTGCTTAGTGAAAGGTTTATCTCGTGTTTGAGATAAACGACTGGACGTAGGATCTTTGTGATCTGAACCAGTATAAAAATCATCAGTGCAAATTTCTCTCAACCTTACTCTTTTATTTATATTTATTATTTGTGTAGTAAGATAAATTGAGTAGAAATTAAAAGGCACACGTTTGAATTAAAAACCCTTTTGGTTTGTTATTCCACGCTAATAATTCCGCTGCAGCAATTCTAACAATTGGTATCAGAGCTTGCTTTGATAGTCATTCAAATGGCAGGATCACATCAAACCTTTGCAGAGGGTGCATCTATCAATAGACCACCTGTATTCATAGGTGAAAATTACGCATTCTGGAAGGTTAGAATGCAAATATTTATCGAGTCTATTGATTGTGAGATTTGGGATGTTATTGCATCTGGTTCGTCTGTTCATACTAACAATTTGCAGGAAGCAAAGCCCCGTGTTCAGCGGACTGCTGAAGAAAAGAAAAGGTTTCAAAACGATGTAAAAGCTCGTAATATTATTTCATCTGCCTTAACCGTTGATGAGTTTTACAGGATATCTATTTGTAAGACTGCTCAAGAAATGTGGGAAGTGCTGAGGGTAACCCACGAAGATACAAATGATGTGAAGAGAGCGAGAAATAATACCTTAATCCAAGAATATGAAATGTTCAGGATGAAGCAAGCAGAAACAATTTCAGATGTTCAGAAACATTTCACCAACATTGTTAATCATCTTATTGGACTAGGTAAGTCTTTTGAAAATGATGAACTTAATATTAAAATCTTGAAATCTTTAGACAGGTCGTGGCAACCAAAAGTGACTGCAATTTTTGAGTCACCAAATCTCAACACAATGACCATGGCGGCATTATTCGGAAAGTTGAGAGAGCATGAGCTTGATCTTGGAAGACTTGATGAAGAAGAATCAAAAGCCAAAACCAAGAAAAAGAGTCTAGCCTTAAAATCTGAGGTAGAAAGGAGCAAGAACAAAATAGAAGATGAAGACTCAGAAGATGAAGAAAATTTGAGACTCATGATAAAAAGGCTCAACAGGTTCATGAAATCAAAAGACAAAGGAAGATTAAAATTTGAAAAGAAAGAAAATCAAGGATCTTCCTCACACTATAAATGTTATGGTTGCGGAGAAATGGGACACTTAAAAGCGGACTGCCTAAATCAAAAGAAGAATGAAGAAATAAAGGAAAAGAAATCCTTCAAGAAAAAGAAAGCCTACATCGCATGGGACGATGACAACGAAACAATTTCTGATTTGAGCGTATCTGATGAGGAGGCAAACATCTGTTTAGTGACAGACGACGACGCTGGAAGCCAAGTAAGTGCATCTAGCGATTCTGATAATTATAGTCAATTTAGTGAAAGTGAATTGCATGAAACTTATGCTGCTTTAATAGTTGAATCAGAAAAATTAGATAAAGCTCATAAGAAATTGAAAAAGGATTTCAAAAATTTAAAATTAAATTTTGAAAATATTTCTGAAGAATATAAAAATTTAAATTTAAATTTTGAAAATATTTCAGAAGAAAATAAAATTTTAAAATCAGATTTTGAAAATAATTCTGAGGAAAATAAAAATTTAAAATCAAATTTTGAAAATATTCTTGAAGAGAATAAAAATTTGAAAAATAAAATTTTATTTTTTGAAGAAGGTAAATATACTGGTAGTGATCAATGTGCTTCTTGTGAAAATTTTAAGAAACTGCTAGAACACACAACCTTAGGAGAATGCAGTAAAAATAATGAAAATAAGGTTGTTAAAAATAAGTATGTTCTTAAAATTAAAATATAAGCATAATAATAGAACCTGTAGAAATGGGTAGATAAAGGAACAACTTATAGGAACACAAACTTTATATCATGCTTTTATTGTATGAAAAAGAGTCATACCTCAAATAAATGTAAAATTAAGAATTTTGGTGTTCCAAGTGGTAGATATGTTTGGGTTGTAAAATGATTTCATTCCAAGCATTTTAAAATTTAAAATTTAATTTTTTTATTTAATTTTGTTTTTTAAACAAATTTTTTTTTAAAAAAATAAAAATTATTCCAAGCATGTTGTCTATGATAAAATTGTGGGCCTTGAGGCAAAACCTCTTGAGTCAGATGAATCTAATGCAGGAAGTTTTGAAGATTTGACAGAGACAACAAATGAAGAGAAGAGTGATGACAATCCTCAAGACGAAGATCTCAACAAATTATCATTATGGAGACATTTCTAAAGGGGTAACATTAGAAGAGATCTAGGAATTTTCAAAATCTCTTAGGATTGCATTTTTTTTATGTTGTGCATTTTGAAAAATCAACCATATTTTTTTATTCTTTAAAATTCCTATATGGTATGACTCAATGTAATTTTTTTTTTAAAAAAATTTTTATCCCAAAATTATATGTTTTAAATCTCCTATTATGTATGTTTGAATGTACCTTTAAATTTGAAATATATTTTATGCATACATGCTTTTATTAAGGGGGAATATTATCTTAGAGGAGAACATAAAACACAACCTTTTAATTATGATCAAAAAGGGGGAGAAAATATCTTAAAGCTTATTTTTATTCACTAGTACCCTTGTCTTTCACGAGTTGTGCTTTTTTTTCAGATTATTAAAAAGCTTTAAGCTTTAAACTTGGAGATAATTTTTGATCATCATCAAAAAGGGGAGAATGTTAGCAAAAATAAAAGATGAAGTTTTGATGATGAACAAATTTGCACAAGTCAAGATCCATAAAGACGGAATGAAGATCTCTGTATTTTATAAAGCTTTTATAATAATCAAAGTTGATGTAATAGTGCTCAAATATGTATTAGGATTGATTCTTGTGTTTTATATTTGATTTATTTTTTATTGAGAATCTTCCACAAGCTGTTTTAATCGATTAAACCCAGTTTTAATCGATTAAAACGAGGCTAGCACTGAAAACCCAATTGCCCCTGTAATAATCGATTAAAGCAAGTTTTAATCGATTAGTTAATCGATTAATCCTGAGAATAATCGTTTAACACTAGCCGTTGGGGGTTTCAGATTTGAAAAACTAGCCGTTGTATTCATTTTAATCGATGAATACTTATGTTAATCGATTAAATGTGTTAGATGGCCTGTTTTCGAAGAATGGAAGGGTATTGGGCTGAGTCTATAAAATGACTCACTCTTTATTTCAAAAACAACTCTTCCCTTTTGCTAAAACACTCAGAACTCTTTGAGAAGTGTGTGCTCTTGCTCAGCTAAGGAAACTCTTGTCTGTGGTGCTGGTACATTACTACTACGGTGACGGAGGAATAGCTAGTTCATCCTTGGTGTGTCTAAGGAGGTGTTTGGAAGAGGATCATCGTTTGTGAAGTATTCGGAGGAGGTGTTTCATCCTTCGTGAAGTATTCGGAGGAGGTGTCTCATCCTATGTGAAGATTCAAAGGAGGTGCAGATTCATCTCTTGTGGCATCAAGAGAGGTGGTTTCTAAACTTTTACAAATTGTTTCTTTGTGATTGTAATTTGTAATTGTTTTGTGCTTAGTGAAAGGTTTATCTCGTGTTTGAGATAAACGACTGGACGTAGGATCTTTGTGATATGAACCAGTATAAAAATCATCAGTGCAAATTTCTCTCAACCTTATTCTTTTATTTATATTTATTATTTACGTAGTAAGATAAATTGAGTAGAAATTAAAAGGCACACATTTGAATTAAAAACCCTCTTGGTTTATTATTCCACGCTAATAATTCCGCTGCAGCCATTCTAACAAAGAACTTCCCTAGTCCCTGCAGGATTGTTTCTTCAATGTTTTGTTAGTGGATGAATATTGGAATAATTTAATTTCGATTGGTTCAATATTAAACAAACGAAAAGGGCATAATGAACTGTGTTGGCTAATGAAAAATGATAACAATAATTAAAGGCACATTCATTCATATTAAACAAAACTTAACAAATTTGTTCGACATAAGACTAAACAATGAAATGTAAACTAAGAAGACGGTTGTCGATCAAATTCAACATTCTTCCAAAAATTTAACCAAAATGAGGTCCAACCCCTCCATGGGGAGCCATGAATCAAAAACTGGGGAGCAGTGATGGACATTTGGTACAAATTCATTTTCAACACCATTGCACTTAACCAGTGACACTCAACCCTCATATCCTTCCAACCACTAACAAGTCTTCCCACATGTCCCTTTATCTAAGAATCAACCATCACTGTCAACATTCTTCCAAAAATTTAACCAAAATGAGATCCAAATCCTCCATGGGGAGCCATGAATCAAAAACTGGGGAGCAGTGATGAACTTTTGGTAAAAATTCATTTTCAGCACCATTGCACTTAACCAGTGACACCCAGCACTCATATCCTTCCAACCATTAAAAAGTCTTCGCACATCTCCCTTTACATAAGAATCAACCAACACTGTCAACATTCTCCCAAAAATTTAACCAAAAACAGGTTCAACCCCTCCATAGGGAGCCATGAATAAAAAACTGGGGAACATTGATGGACTTTTGGTACAAATTCCTTTTCAGCACCATTGCACTTAACCAGTGACACCCAACACTCATATCTTTCCAACCACTAACAAGTCTTCCCACATGTCCCTTAACCTAACAATCAACCATCACTGTCAATATTCTTCCAAAAATTTAACCAAAATGAGGTTCAATTCCTCCATGGGGAGCCATGAATCAAAAACTGGGGAGCAGTGATGGACTTTTGGTACAAATTCCTTTTCAGGACCATTGAACTTAACCAGTGACACCCAACACTCATATCCTTCCAACCACTAACAAGTCTTCTCACATGTCCCTTTACCTAAGAATCAACCATCACTGTCAACGTTCTTCCAAATATTTAACCAAAAAGAGGTTCAACCCCTCCATGGGGAGCCATGAATTAAAAACTGGGGAGCAGTGATGGACTTTTGGTACAAATTCCTTTTCAGCACCATTGCACTTAACCAGTTACACCCAACACTCATATCCTTCCAACCACTAACAAGTCTTCCCACATCTCTCTTTACCTAAGAATCAACCAACACTGTCAACATTTTCCCAAAAATTTAACCAAAAACAAGTCCAACCCTTCCATGGGGAGCCATGAATCAAAAACTAGGGAGCAGTTATGGACTTTTGGTACAAATTCCTTTTCAGCACCATTGCACTTAACCAGTGACACCCAACTCTCATATCCTTCCAGCCTCTTTCCACCATATTTCAAACACTTAACAAAATAACAAATCAACCACAACAAAATTTTACAATACATTTGACCAATCTCACGTCCAAACCCTCCACGGGGAGCTATTCTTCCAAAACATAGGAGTAGAGGGAAAGTTACAGTGCAAAATCTTGTTCTTATTCAAACAGACGCACATAGCTGGAAACATTTTTTTTATTCAAACACAACTTCCAGCACTTCATGAACAACCAAATCAGTATGCCTATTCTTCGAATTCATGGACAAAAATACAAAACAGTTTGAACAATACTTATTAAATAACACATAAGTTGTATACATTCAATATAATTTACAATTTGCCACAATTCTAATCAATGTCTAATGTTTTCAAAGTAAATTACAATGTAAACCAAAACAACAGTTTATTCTTAGTACTAAATCAATCCAAGATCGTGAAGCGTTTCAATTCTTCTGACGTTGCCCTCATCCATTATCCAGTCCCATATAAACTTCTTTCTAAAACCAGTCAACTCCTCCTGAAAATAACAATTTGTAGGTTAAATACAATGTCATGACAAAGACGATGACAAATATACAAATTCATTGTTTACCCTACATTTGTGTAGTCAGGCATGCTCTTGCCATCAAATTTCTCCTCTCCATCCCATATTTCAATAACTTTCATCATGATTACACCACAATCATAATTGTTACAATTAAATCAAAACCATGCATTGCTTTTATTAATATAAACAACAATATTTCACCAAATACCAATATTTTAACAGATGACTAATATACCAATACTTGAACAAATGAGAATTATAATATATATTTACGTGTTTGGTTGCACTGGGATTTTAGCTTGTTCAACTAATAAAGGACACTTTGATTCTTCAAGTTGATTCGTCAACAAACCCCAAAGGCGTTGAATCTTTTGAGCTTGTATTGTACAAATATAAATACCTCTTAATTAAATATAAAGGCAACGCAAAAGAAGAGCGCACCGGAAGAAAACACCGCAACGGCATGTCAGGCCCCTCTCTATCTGTTTACCTAGGAGCCTGTAGTGTGAGCCATTGACATGAAATAGGCACCCAAAACCTACCTTCACTCATCAAAATTTTAGACAAACATGTTAATTGTCATAATCTAACCAAAGAACACATCAACCATACTATTTGGTGTTCATGATAATAAAAAGTCACAAAGTGGACAATAAACATATTCTCAAAAGAAATGTTGATAGGGCTATTACACAAATTAAAGTGAGATTCCAAATCTAGATCAAAAACAGACAAAAGATAACAACAGCAGGTTAAACTACTGCTACCATCATGCTCAATAAACATATTCTTAATAAAAGTTACTGCTACCATCATACTTTGCACTTGGAAGCAACATCGGATTCAGAACTTTACTATAATTGAAGATTTAACTCAAATTCTTAAAAGGGAACACTGTCCACACCGTTGCCCTAGACTGCGCTTCAATGGACCTCCAACTTTCGATAAAAAAGCGATCACCCAGTAACCAACTCCGCAACGTCAACAGCGAAAAAACCTAACCTTTCAGAGTTTTGAACCACTGCACACAACACCTAAACGAAAAAGAAATGCACAATAAAGGCAACGAATCAAACAACTAAACGAATAATAAAGAAATCAAAAACACCTCTCTGTTCGAAACGTCTCCGTTCGACAGTTGCCCAAAAAGCCACACTTCGCCCAAAAATCCAGACTTCAACGGATAGACCGATACCTTTTTCAGTCACTGCGTTATTTTCACAGAGATATCGTTGTGAGATTTCGTCAACAACAGATGAGAAAATCTGAGGGTTGCGTTTTTCAGAGACAAAGGTTTTTGGTGTGTTGAGAGATGAGAGAACGCTTTCGAATTTTCAGAGACGAAAACAATTTCTGAAGAGAGCGCGAAGACTATACCCCCATTTCCATCTTCCCAAAATGCCCTGACTAAATGAATTACACACGTTTTAAAAATTCAATGCATCAGCGAATGAGACAACGCCACCTGGCGTTGTAAAAAACGTTGTCAATTAACGTTGTCGAAGTAACGTTTTCCTTACCATACCAAGCCAAAAAAGGGAAGACAATAAATTATAAAATGAATCAAGCCATTGAAATGTGTGGCCATACCTTTCCATAAATCAACTCTCTTATGTTAACATGGATGGATTCTTTGCAAAGCAACACGGCAGGCTTCCTTAATTGGCATCTACAGAAAACTGAAAGAAAGAGAATAAAAAGGCCTTAGTGAGTAGTAGTTTTTATGAATAACTTCGTTAGTTCTGTAACATTTTCAGACTAAACCAATCGTATAGAAACGTCAGTCAATAAGTTTTAGTAGCAGTAGTAGTATTGTTATGCAATACAGTTGTAGCAGTTGGACATGTTATACAGTAGTACATATTCATCATGCATTTCTTTTTTTAATTTTCCAACAACTTAAAAATAAAATGAAATCCGACGTTATTTTAATTCACTTCCCCTAAAAATAACTGACTTTTTTTTTTCAAAAAGGAAAATATTTCAAATAAAGATAAAAATGTATTAACTTCTCATTCTTGGAGTGTTGGAAAAAAAAATTGATTACACTTAATATCAAAATTATTATTTTTATCCTTACCAAACTGAGAAAAAAGAGTCTTTGAATCTACTAGTTTTTTGTTGTTGGTGCATAGTAATGCTAGAGGAATTGAACCAGTTTGAAAGAAATGAAATTTAGGAAATAATTCCTAGAGAAGAAATACACTAAGTCATTAGAACAAAGTCAATGTGTAGAAATAAGCTGAATGAAGATGAAAATATTACCAAAAATAAAGTTAGTCTTGTTGAAAAATGATATAACAATAATGTATAAACTATGATGAAACATATATTCCTATTGCAAGGTTAGAGACTATATGCATACTTCTTACTTATGCTTCAATTATGAAATTTAAATTATATTAAAGGGATGTTAAGAGTGATTTTCTAAATGGCTTTATTAAGAAAGATGTGTATGTAGAACAACTCCTTGAGTTTGAAGAATATAAATTTTCTAATCACATCTATAAATTAAAGAAAACACTATATGGATTAAAATAAACATCTAGATTTTGATATGAAAGACTTAACAATTTTTTATAGAAAAATAATTTTACTAAAGGAAAAATTGATTCAACATTGTTTATTAAAAAAATGAGAGAACATATTATGCTTATTATGCTTATTCAAGTGTATGTGAATGATATAATTTTTGGATCAATTAATAATTTTTTTTATGAAGGATTTGCAAGTATTATGAAGTGAGAGTTTAAGATGTCAATTTTTGGATTACAAATTAAACAAATGAAAGGTGAAACCTTTCATATCACATAAAAAATTTTGAAATGAATACAGCAAAGGAGGTCGCCAAATAAATATTTATTACCGGATGGGTGGCAGCAGTTAACAATAATTAATTTAATATATTATATATATAATGTGTATGGTTAAAATGAATATCACAATAATATTTACGGGTGCATGAAAAAGATTGAGGTTGAGGAAGAACCCCATAATCTTTCATCCATTCTGGTCTTGTGTTTGTTGGCCCATATATTATACGCCCGTAATACGAGGGTTACTTGTGAGATTTAGAAAAAAAATATTAAATGTTTTCATTTTTATTATTTTGTAATATATACAACTATCTGATTGTATTTTATTAAGTTAGATACGATTATGAACATGGTATGAGTATTGGAGAAAATTTTATAGTAGTAAAAAAAAAAATAATAATAATAATAAAAAAATTTAATGAATAGTAAAAAAAAATGAATAGTAAAAATAAATAGTAAAAAAAAAAGAAAAAAAGGAAAGGATAAGAAGACACGTAATGTTGAGTCATACTTTTATTAAAATAATATTTTTGAATAGTAAAAATGAATAGTAAAAAATGAATAGTAAAATTTTTGGCTATAAATAGCCAAGGAGGGAGGAATAATGAAATCAAGGTAGAACAGAAAGAAAATTCTAATTTACAGCGTATAATGAAATCGTTAAACTCAGAACCAGCTAAGGAATTCTCTATAGGGACAGACGGTATTCTTCGGGTATGCGTTCCAGCAAAGATGTAATTAAAGAAAACAATACTTGAAGAAGGGCATAAGAATCGTCTTAGCATACATCTAGGTATGACTAAGATGTATAAAGGTTTGAAGGAATCATTTTGGTGGAACGGAATGAAGAAAGATGTGGCAGAATTTGTATCATCATGTTTGGTTTGTCAAAAGGCCAAAATTCAACACCAGAAACCAGGAGGCATGTTACAACAGTTATATATTCCTCGTTGGAAATGGGATAGCATCTCGATGGATTTCGTAACTCATCTACCAAGATCAACAAAGGGCCATGACTCAGTGTGGGTGATTGTAGATAGATTGACAAAAAGTGCCCACTTCTTGCCCATCAATCAAAGAACGACGTTGGATAAGCTGGCAGAAATTTACGTCAGAGAAATAGTTAGATTGCATGGAGTACCATCCAATATCATATCTGATCGTGATCCAAGATTTACGTCAAGATTTTGGAAGAAATTGCAAGAGGCTTTAGGTACGAAGCTTAGGATGAGTTCAGCATATCATCCTCAGACAGATGGACAGTCCGAAAGGACTATTCAATCTCTCGAAGACTTGTTAAGAACGTGTGTTTTGGATCATATGGGAAATTGGAGTGAAATTCTCCCTTTGGTAGAATTCACTTACAATAACAGTTTTCATTCCAGCATAGGGATGACACCATATGAAGCTTTGTATGGGAGAAGATGTAGGACACCTCTATGTTGGTACCAAGATGGAAAAGCAGTTGCATTAGGTCCCGAGATGTTACAACAAACGATAGACAAAGTTAAGTTGATACAAGAAAGAATGCGTGCAACTCAAAGCAGACAAAAGTCTTATGCAGACAAGAGAAGAAGACCTCTTGAGTTCGGAATAGGAAATCATGTGTTCCTTCGTGTGTCTCAATTGACAAGCATAGGAAGAGCTATCAGATCAAAGAAGTTGTCTCCCAAGTTTCTTGGACCATTTGAAATCATCAAGAGGATCAGGCTAGTAGCATATGAAATCACGTTACCTCCACAGTTAGCGAATTTACACAACGTGTTTCATGTGTCATAACTAAGAAAGTATGTGTCACGACCAGATCATGTGCTTGAGATGGATGACATTCAAGTCAATGGAGACTTATCTTTAGACGTCAAACCTGTGAGAATTTTGGATCATCAAACTAAACAACTCCGAGGAAAAAGCGTCCATACGGTGAAAGTATTGTGGGATGAAAGCACACAAGAGATGACTTGGGAATTAGAAGATGATATGAGGAATACCTACCCTTATCTATTCTCATGATAACCACAATTTTCGAGGACGAAAATTTTTGTGGATAGGGAGAATGTAAGATCTAGAAAAAAATGATTAAATGTTTCCATTTTTATTATTTTGTAATATATACGACTATCTGATTGTATTTTATTAAGTTAGATACGATTATGAACATGGTACGAGTATTGGAGAAAATTTTATAGTAGTTAAAATAATAATAATAATAATAATAATAATAATAATAAAATTTAATGAATAGTAAAAAAAAATGAATAGTAAAAATAAATAGTAAAAAAAAGAAAAAAAAAGGAAAGGATAAGAAGACACGTAATGTTGAGTCATACTTTTATTAAAATAATATTTTTGAATAGTAAAAATGAATAGTAAAAATGAATAGTAAAAAATGAATAGTAAAATTTTTGGCTATAAATAGCCAAGGAGGGAGGAAGAAATTTTTTGCACCAAGAAGTAGAAATTTTTGAGAGAAGAGAGAGTTTGAAAGATATTCTAGTTGCGAGAGGGGAAATTCTGAAAGTTTTGAGGAACGACTCAGCAGAAGATTAAGTCTGGAATAGAGGTAGGGGAGTTAATTGAGTCTTTTGTTTCTGTATGATCTGAATTCTTGGATATGTTTGGATTTTTGTTTCTCTTTATATATCTGTTATGTTTATTTTATTTATTGTACTTTAATTTATTTTCTTACAATTTTGGAAGGAGGAGAAGTTGTCTAACGGGCTCTGCCGAATTCAACTTCTTATTTCCCCAAATCATTATTACTTCTTTACATTTTTCCTTACCTTTATTTATTTACCTTGCAAATTTGGAAGGATGAGAACTTGTCTAACGGACTCTGCCGAATTCAACTTCTTATTTCCCCAATACGTTATTATTTCTTTACGCTTTTATTTATTTACATTTATTTATTTACTTTGCAATTTTGGAAGGATGAGAAGTTGTTTGACTGGCTCTGCCGATGCAACTTCTTATTTCCCCAATGCTTTTATTTTATTTATCTTATGTCAATGTTGAGATTTAATTTACCTATATGTGATTTATTGAATTCTATTTTTCAGATTATCTTAGTAAATTGTCAATTTTTACTTTGTGTATCGTTAAATGCAGTCCAATTTTTGATATATGCTACATAAGACATATTACTTTGTTTTGACCGTTCGGATTAATATTGTGTGGTTTATACTTAGAGAATTAAATGTCCCAAGTTAGAATAAGTTGATGATAACTTTATTTCCTATTATTAAGTCCCCTCGGAAAAACGTAAATTCTGGACAAGTTAATTGTTAGATTAATTGAAAATTTTGATAAATGTTTCTTAAGATATAAATGTTGAATTTGACCGTTCAGATTATCATAATATATATATATATATATATATATATATATATATATATATATATATATATATATATATATATATATATATATGTAGAGATATAAGTTTTACATTTTAAAGTATATGATTTTTCAGCTTAATTCTGTTCCAAAACCATCTAAGGAAAAATTTATAATTTTCTTAACCAACCGTTAGATCACACTGAAAATTTTATTACATGTTTTAGGAAAATATTGGGTTATATTGACCGGTCGGATTTTCAATTAAGAGTCAGGAGTTGAATGAATACACTTGTAGTATTCTAACGATATTAAGTAACCGAAACTTTTGTTGATCACACTACTTTTACAATTTTACTGCAATTATTATAGTGGTCTAAAAATTACAAATCTAGTGTTAAAAGAAAGCTAATTGAGTCTAGATTTCAACAAAATAAGAACCACATCATTTGGAGTTATGTAGAGAGAAGTATTAGTAAATTAGTCATCAAAGGTCATAGTTGGATAGGCAAAAAAACATCATCAAAATACTTATCTTAATATTTTTACTGCAACTAACCTTGTAATTTAAAAATTATGAAATTAGTTTTAAATTAAAGATTTCTCAGTCCAGAATTCAATAAAACAAGAATCAACTCATTCGGAGTTCTCTAGGAAGAGTTATTAGGAAACCACTAAGCAAAGGTCAAAAATTGATTGCAAATTGTTTTGAATGTGATTTTTGGAGCGATGAGAGAATTGATAAAATTATCTTGATGATACCCTAGTTTTATCATGAAGAAGATTTATGCTGTGTCTCGGTAGTTAAAAGGATAATTTCTTTTGCCTTTGTAAGGCGATTGGTGGATTCGAGTCCTGTTAGTTTCCTCTCTCGAGAGTATACAGACATCTCGCCTAAGGTTTCGGTCTAGTGTGGAGTAAGGTGATTGGTAAATGGATGTTACTCACCAGTGTTTTACTCATAAGACCTGGAAAAAATGAGGGAGATGTGTCTGAAGCTGCGTGTGGAAGACGACTCTTATCCGTAGTCCATATGAGGGACCGGTTTTGGATGTATAAGAAGAATATAACCGAGACAAGCCCATAAACTGTGATAAACCTAATATCTAAATGTGAGGGAATGAAAATAAAGAGGGAATCAAATTCATTTGTTTTGATTACGTTGAGGTGATACAAGTTGATAGATAGAAAGTATTATTAATGAATGCATGAATGGTATAAGTAAATTTAAAGTATCTTGTTTCTTCCTTGTACTTGATTAGCTCACCCTACTTGTATGACTACGATGATCGTATAACTCGTGTTGTTATACGGGAGTAGATAATGTTTCAGGTAATACTGGAGAAGTGTGGAGAGAGGAGGCATTGGAAAAAACTCTATGGGATTTTTTTTATATATGTAATTTTAAGTTGTCAAATGATTGGTTTGTAATTTTGAACAACTTTTAATATTCAATCTCTATTGTAATTATAACTCTTGAAAATTGTGATGGTATTATTATGATATATAATTAAATGTTGTGGTTTTAAATGTGAAGTATTAAAAAAAATTATTAGAATTTTCTGTAACCCTCTAAGAATTGGGGTGTTACATTACTCCCTTCACCAGCACAGGTTATTCCCTACACCTTTTCATTCTTATTTTATCCTAGTTAAAAGTTTTTCTCATTATGGTTGACGTAATCGCATCTCCCACCCTCTCATTTTTTTAAAATCCTAATTCTACAGTTCTCATCCCTCACTTTTTTAAAACCCTAATTCTGCATCTTCCACCCTTTCACTTCTTAAAAACTCTAATTCCGTAGCCCTCACTTCCTCACTTTTCTCTTTCTAACGATTTGTTTTATTTTTCAACAATTTTTTTATACATAAAAAATATTACAAAACTTTTTAAAGGTTTAATACCCAACTTTGTCTCTAGTTTGGTTGGAAAATCTCAATTTAGTCCCTCTTTAGAAAAGTGTTTACTTTTAAATTTTTGAGTCAAAATAGTCTCTTCCGTTAAATAATGACAAACGATGTTAAATTGTTTTTTTCTCTCTTCTCATTTTTTGTGCATTGCAGGTTTTTGTCAGCATTTGCAGTATTTAATGATTACTGCACTTTTTCCAATAAAATTTAATATCCTTCATTGAGTAATGAAGTCAAAAAAATTTAGTTATAAATAAAGATTAGCTCACTTGTTATCTCTACTACCAAATGGAATATCATTAAGTTTCTTTATAAGTATGATTCTCTTTAAAAAATACTTTTATTTAGTTATTACTTTTACAGTACATTTTTTTAAATTTTGAAAAATTGATTAAAAATAAATCTAAATATATATTTTTAATTTCTGTAAAATAAGTGAGTTTATAATTTTTTTAAAAGGTATTATTTCTTAATTACTCTGAGAGTCTTTCCTTTCTTGCCTCCTTTACCTCCTTTCTTGAAGCCCTTTTTCCCCTTCCACTGAATCTAGCCTGCAGGGCTTGTTCCTAGCACTGTTTGCGTTCATTAAGGCGTAACTCATGAGCCTCTAAAGAATGCAGTAACTCCTCAATATCAATATCCTCCTACCTTCGGGTTTCTTCAATAGCAGCCACCACATAGGGCCCTCAAAATTTTGTCTACAATATATTCATCTGTCATCTTGTCACCACGAGCCCTCATTTTGTTCACTAACTCCTGTACCTTGTCAAAATACTCAACCACGGTTTCACTCTCCTCCATGATCAGAGTTTCAAACTGCCTCCTTAGAGCTTGCAGTTTCACTTTTGCATTTCTGTCTCCATCACCATAGGTCTTCACCAGAATGCCCCAAATCTCTTTTGCAGTAGCAGCATTAGAGATTTTGTTGAAAATCTTTTGACTTACGTATTGATACATTAAGAATCTGGCCTTGCTATCCAGTTTCTCCAACATCTTGTGTTCTTTCTTCTGTTCTTGGGTCGCCTTTTCACTCAACAAAGACACTCCTTCTTCAATGACTTCCAATACATCCTGAAAACCAAATACAACCCACATCTTGATCCGCCAATCAGCAAATTGCTTGCCATCAAACATGGGTAGTGGTCCCTGAATTCCTTCAATTCCAGCCATCCTTTTTTGCAACAATCTTTTTGATTCTTTGTTCTTCACCTCAACCAAAGAACCCTTCTTTCTTCACTTCTGGATATAAACACCTCCAGATATAGAAAATGCACCAAATTCACACACCCACCAGGACAACAACCAAAGCTCTGGATACCATATTCGAACTGAGGGGTAGAAGCGTCAAAACACCCTCAATTAACCTTTTCTGATTATTAAAGAAAGCAGGCACACGTGACAGAGAGAGAAAACGAGAGTCTGATGTTTCTAGAGAGAGGTCAGAGCTTCGGAGCTCTGCTAGGGTTCCTCCAATATGCTACCTTAGGCCACCACACTCACTGCTCACCAAAGAACAACACTCACACACAAGGATCAAAGGTAAAACCACGCACAGAGACACTCAGGTATTGTGTATAACTCTCAGAAATTTTTCATTAACTCAAATGTATCTTTACAGCTTTATTTATACACTGATCTAAAAAATTGTAACAGAAAACTAACATGTTTTTGTTTATATCAACATAAAGCGTATAAAATTATAATTTTGTACAAAATCAAATATATTCACAATTTTTTGAATTTAATATTTATTCATAATCTCTAATTTAGCTCCTGATTTATGGGAACAAAATATTATATTATAGTTTTTGAGTTTTCTAAAGCTGTGTCTCAAACTTCAAATGATCTAACCAGAGCTCTTCAATTATATTGGCAAATATCTTATTTAAGCAAGTCAAAAATGAAATTTCTTTTTCAAATTTAATGTGTACTACTGTGATTTGATATCCATGTTGCTCTATAAGGGTTTCAAACCTAGTACCTGTTCAACGTATCTTTAAATTTGGAAATGCAGATTATAGTCTTCTTTCATATTTTTGAAAAAGCGTACAAAAATATAATTTTGTACAAAATCAAATATATTCACAATTTTCTTAATTTAATATTGATTTATATTCATAATTTTTTTTTGTGTGCGGAAACATGATGGTTGATGAACAATTTCCTTGAATTTGGAAAAGGCCAACGTGGTGCATAAAGGATAATTTTTAAGTCTTTTGTTGCTTTTAGGACACTCGTTACTATGCAAAGAGATTTAGTACATATTTTTTCATAAAAATTTATAAGAATGAAAAGAGTAAAAATGAAATTGGTTCTTTCATTAGTTAAAATTAGTTTATTCACAAGTTAATTTGTAGAAGTTTTTTTTTTAATTTTTCTAAAATATGATATTTAGCTTACACACACATTTAAGGACATGTTCCTCTTAAAGGCCAACAACTTTCCTTTTTTTAATGGTCACACATATTAGAGAGTACAATACTCAAACCCACTCTTGCTACCTCAGACATAGAGTGTTCCTTAACAACGCATAGAGGAGAAACAAAGACCTTGATATTAAGGGTAAAGCATCCTAGACCATTTCTTATTCTTAAACCCATCAAAAACAGCTCTCGATTTGTCTCCCCTTTCACTATCTACGATTTATCATAGCCAATCACTTTTATTGACTAAACAATGGGTTCCATAACACATCAACCAACCACTCACAAAACCATTTAACAACATGAATCATGGTAATATAACATTCTCAACACATTTACCATCAAAGTTACAACATAAATACAACCACACAATAACAACCTTTTAATCGAAGAGAGTATTTTTAAATACAATAAATATGAATACTTGTAAAACTTTTTCCTTACACAAAGAAGGCATTAGACGATGTACGCTTAAAGAGAGAAAATAACAACATAAGATTCAAAGATAATTTATCTTATCTTTTCTTCACCATGTCTTCTTTATATAGCCATCTTAGAGAAATATCCATTACCCAAGTAGTTGACTTTGATGAGAGCAGATAGCCTTCTACGTATGGAGTCAGGTACTAAGTAGCTTCAGAGTAACAATGTTTTTCACAAAGGTGGTGTGTACGACTTCTTTAGAATAAAAAGCATTAAGGAAATAGTATAAGAATGTTTTCCTATCTCTCAACATCTTTCAGATCTTATACAGACTTTTAAGTAAAGCTTAGTTCCATCATGATTTGTATAGATAAAGATACACAAAGCACCACAAACAAGGGTACAAACCGCATATGCATTTAATCTTATAAACATTGTAGAGCATTTAGCCATGCTACGTGTACTAAGTGTTTAACGCACACATATGTTCTGTTGAGTAACTTTGTCTTAAATATTTTGAAACGTTGAACATGATTTCATCAATCATTGTTTATGAGTTGCATGATATTTTATACCGGCATAGACAAGTTGCTTACTTGTTCAACACTATTTTTATCAAACATATCCTTTAGACAGTTTGAGCTATAAATGTTAGTTCATTAGTTGTTCTTACACAAACATGTTGAACTTGGCCTAACCTTGTTAGCACAAGCCAAAATGCCACTATACTACTGGTGAAAAGCCTTCTCAGCTACTGTTTATCTAATCAATAGACTACCATCATCAATAAATCCAACAAAAGTCAATAATCCATGATTTACAAGAAGGAAACTTGAAATCTTTTGGTTATGTCTGTTATCCTTGTCTCAAACCATACAATCAAAACAAATTCCAGTTTCATAAAATTAGGTGTGTGTTTCTTGGTTATCGGTAACTCACATAAAGGGTAGAAATGCATTAAATTTCATGGGAGAGTTTTCATCTCAAGACATGTGATTTTAAATGAGAATCACTTCGCCTTTCATAAAGATTTCATTGATACAAGAAATTCTTTAAGAGAATTAAGTGAACCTATGTCAATTTTGCTTACAAATTATTCTGCAGGTACCACTGCCAACAATATTCTTGAACCAAACAACAATACTAAAAGTTATCAGGAAGAAATCACATGTGACAACAATACTGGAAGTCATTAGATAGAAATCACAAGTGATATTCCTGCCAACAATGGTACAAATGAAGGAGATCTTGGTGAATATTTTACTGATACATCAAGAGAAAGTCAAGAAGAAGGTTCAACATCAACAGAGTCAATAGAGAGCAACAATCAAACTAAAACTAAAAGCAATCAACCTAACACCAACACTCATTGGATGATGAGCAGAATCAAAGTTGGAATTTAGAAGCCTAAGCAATCATACATAGGATTGACAAAGGTTCGTGAAGATGACAAAGAACCAAGAAATGCCAAGGAAGCTCTAATCAAGTTAGAATGAAAAGAAGCCATGGATGTAGAAGTCAAGGCTTTAATATATAATCAAACTTTGGAACTAATACCATTCAAAGATCAAGAAAACATCATAGACTCAAAATGGGTCTTCAAAACCAAGTATAAAGCAAATGGTTCAATCGAAAGAAGAAAAACAAGACTTGATGCAAGAGGTTTTCAACAAACAGTAGGCATAAACTTTGATGAAACTTTTAGTCCTATGGTTAAGTCTAACATATAAGCCATTGTAGTACATTTCAAATGGAATGTTAAGCAATCTGACATAAATAATGCCTTCCTAAATGAAAATGTGAAGGAAATAATTTTTCTGCATCAAACTAAAGGCTACATAAACTCAACCAAACCAAATTATATATTTAGATTGTCCAAGGACATATATGTTTTAAAGAAGGCACCTGATAAACTAAGAAACACGCTTCTAAAATGGGATTTTCAAAACACCAAAAGTGATTCTTCTCTATTCATTCTTAGAGGTACAAATCATACCACGTTCCGTCTCATTTATGTTGATGACATTATTGTAACATGAAGCAACCACCAGTATTTAGAAACATTCATCAATAAACTGAATTCTGATTTCTCATTGAAAGACTTAGGACATATACACTACATTTTTGGCATTGAAGTACAAAAGAATGATAGTGGAACGTCCCTAAGTCAAACTAAGTACATAAAAGATATTCTGACGAAGTTCAATATGCACACAATTTTTGCCTATCTAACACCGATGATGGTTTGTAGACAATTCACTACAGAAGGAAAACCAATGACTAATGGTAATTTGTATAGACAAGCCATAGCTGTTTTGCAATATTTGACCAACACAAGGCCATACATTGCTTTTGTTGTTAGCAAACGCAGTCAGTACATGAGACGCTGGTGTAAAATGGGCGTACAACGTCTAACGTTCAACGTCTAACAACCAAGCACCCAACATTAAAAATTATTGGTGGCAATATCATAAATAAAATCATGCGATTGATGTCGGTTGCTTAGAGGAACAAATATTAATTACCTTTTTGACAACCAACAAACATCTATTGGTGTTCAAATTCATAAAAAAATGTGTGAGAGACTCATTAGTCGTCTATTGGTCAGAAGAACAAACATAATTACCTTTTTGACGTCTGTTGGTCAAAGAATAGACGTTTATTGGTGTTCAAATTCATAAAAGTTTGAGTGTGAAGATATTTTAAGAACACGAAAAAGAACACTTGCTTCACTATTTTTGTGTGCTCTTTCTTCATTGTAGGTCGAATGCTCCGGAGAAGCTTTCGGCGACCACCAAAGTTAATGTTTCTTTCACTTAACACAAATATTCATCGATTGATGACTTTATGTATGATTTCCTTTCATTTTAACCGATTGGTTTCGTGTATAGACACCTTTTGATTCCATATAATTACCAATGTCCACCATCACTTTAAACACAGGAGCCTTCTCAATTAGAAGTTTAAAAAATTTAACAACTCTAGATTGTAAGAAGTTATACAAGCTACCACCATCAATCCACACTTTTAGAGGCAAGGTTCCTACATGGACCATAAATTTAATAGTACCTACTCCCAAGCTGCCTTTTAACACAATGAGTGACAAATGATGATCATCACTCATTTGCAATTTTGTTTTTTCTCCAGTACTGCTTTACATTCAGTTATGTCAGCATCTTCTTCTCTGAGTTGTAATACAATTACAACTATCTGTTAGGGCATTTATGATTGAAGGAGAACTTCTCATCATAGAAGTAACATAGGCGGCCTTTCTTTCTTTGCAATTGCATTTCTGATAGACTTATCCTTTTCACATTAGAATTTCTCATTATTGATCCTAGAGGGAGGGGTAGGTAATAAAGGTGGTAATGTCGTCTTTGTGTTTGATAATGGGTTTTTGGGAGAAATTTTAGTGGTTGCAGTGACAAAGGAACCAACGCAAGGTGAGTGTTTATGTTTGGTTGGAGAAATCCCAACTTTGGTTAGGCATATATTTTTCTTCATAAATCCCAGCTAAAGCAACAACTCTTAATAAGTTTGGTGGGGAAAAAGCAACCACATTACGCTTAATATCCGCATTTAAGCCACTTACAAAACAATTGAAAACCGCTTCCTTAGACAATCCTTCTAATCTATTCGCAAGAGACATGAATTTCAAATGGTCCGAAACTGACCCGTTTTGTTGCAGATTAAATAGTTCAGTTATTGAAAAATGGGAGAGGGTCCAAATTGAGATTCTAAAGCTCGGATTAGTGTTGGCCAAATTGTAACAGCTTCGATTTTCTGGAGCATTTGGAACCACGACACTATATCTTTTTCAAAATGTATAGATGCAATTTCAACACGTTATGTATCGTAATGAGGAAAATCAATAGAAATGACCTTGACTAGTGAAACCTTTGTGACGGAAGAAGAGTTCACGGTTAGATTTGAGTTCGAAGGGCTTCCATGAGTGTGGGCTAAGTTTTGCAACAGTTGTTGTAAGGAAAGCTTGATATCCTCCCTTGTAGTTTCCTAGGTATGATTTTTTTCTCCCTTGTAGTTTCCTAAGTATGATTTTTTCTCTTCCATCGTTTTTTGAAGTTTTTCCACCGTTGCTGTCAAACGAAGAATATCCTCTGCGTTTGTACAAATTTCAGCTTGTATTTTCTTCATTCTTGTATGCTTCGCTATGAAAGTCAATGAAAACATCAATGAAACAACTCTGTATATAGCCATCTAAAATTAAATTAAAAATAGCTAAAACGAAACAAAGATCCTTTTCAATTGTGCTTGTTACAACATCACACCAACTATTAATTTTTAATCTTACCCCCTGATGTCAATTTTTCAATTCTTGACGTGAAAGGTTTCAAGATGTGAAAGGGTATGCGGAATAATTTAAATATGATTAGTAAAATATATAAAGTGAGTTCATATATTTCATCCTATAGTTTAATTTGTATAATTGAGATAAGCTTTTTTTAACTCATTTTTGAAGAGAACATAGAGTTAAAATAACCTTATGCAATTTTTATCGCCACTAGTTTAGCTCCTTCATGCTTGGAATATCAATATTATATCGAGAATATTTTTTCGTAACCTCGTGATTACATTTGACATGCAGACAAAATTGAATGAAATGGTCAATTTTATTGAGGGGTGTTCTAATTTTATAACGTGCGCAAAAGACAAGGTTACATACACTGTGTTTTGTCATGTTATATTTATTTGCCAAAGAAGACAAATATTTTGACGACGGAGAATTTGTAGTGAGAGATATTTCAATGATACAAGTGTTTTAGAAAGGGAAATTTCAATCTCGATGATAAAGCTTTTGATTTTATGTGGGAATGTCTCACTCATAAGAGGGCAAGGCCAGATTCATTGTTATAATTCCTCGTAAAATAAAGCATTTGTAAAGGCAGATGTGAGTTTAACACCCGAATGTACAACATTCAAGAGCCAACAAGATTTTGAGATGTTTTGTATTTTGAAAAGAAAAAAAATATAGTAGATTCAAAATCATTATAAATTGACTTGATTTTACCAAACATGTTATCATTTCTTAACATAATGCATGCTCATTTAAACTGAGAAGAGCATATTTCCAAAAGTCCTCGCCCTATCAGAAATTTAGGTTAATTTCAGTGTTTAGAAGAAGAAAAACTCAAAGAACATGACGAATTTTGAAGTTATCTTGAGATCATAAGGACATAAGAGAATAAAATAAAAATGAGACTTATTTTCCGAAACAGTAAATCCGCATTTTTTTCTATATTAGGTACAATGCTGCGCCTAGAACAGAAACTTTGCTGGATTTTGAGGGAAAGAATAGGAGAAAAAGAAGTATTGAGCACTTTTCATTCTCAGATATTATGAAGAAGTTTACAATTATGGTGTGCATTATTCGCAGAATTGTTTTACCACTCTATACTATACTGAATATTTCATACACGTTATTGGCTATATATGCCAATATCAGTATGAATATGCTTGAAAAAATATCATGACACCGTCCCAGGAAGGGTGCCAATCTGTGTAGGAATATCAGATACTCATCATGACAGATACAACATTGCATCTCAATATGGGGTGATATATGCAATGCAGAATCTGAGAAACATAATACAATCTTTTTCATAGTAGAAAGTCAGAAACACTTGCCTAAGTTGTCAAGTATCTCGAAGGGAGCGAACACGATTTTGGATCAAGTTTCTTTCCCAGTCTGCTATATCCTCAAATGCATATTCTGGAAGATTCTCAAATGGCTCCTTGAATGGATCATTCTTAGACAAATCATACGTAGCCCCACGTATGGCTGTTTTATTTGGTCCACAAGGTCTCTTTGAAGTTAGCATATCATACGCTTCATTTAGCTGTCCACAGAAAAGTGCCACATTCATTTTTTTTTTTCAAAACAAAGTTGTACTTCTCATTTATGAAAACCGTGAAGCAATCTATCACCACCAAGAGAATGATGTGCAACCATAACACTTCTGAAAAAATAATAGTGGGGAAATTGTTTTGGATTCAAATACAAGTTGATGTTTATCACTCACCTTCATGCGACAAAACCAGAACAAATAAGCAATTGCCACTGCTGGAGCTCTTCCAAGCCCTGCAGTACAGTGTACATAAACTCTTCCTTTCCCCTGAGAAATTGCCCATTCTAAGGATGCAACTGCTTTAGGTAGTTCACTTCGCAAGGACCCTGGATCAAAGTCTTTTGCCTAATAATGCAGACAAGAAAAAAAAAAGCGTGTTAAGAATCTTTCACATTCTTGACATGGAATATAGTCAATTGCATTGAAAAAGTAAATGGGTCCTTGGGTTAATGATTACACTTAATCATGAAAACTCAAGACCGTTGGCAAAAGGCAAATGAAGCATTTAATAAACTCGATAAACTTGAATATTTGAGGTTCATAGTATTTTTCGTACAGATGTATCTTTAGATTCAAAAACTTTATGTTTTCCAGGATTAAATGTCTCATTTTATAATGTAGTAAGGAGTGTCCTGCATAATATAAATAATGTAGCCAAATCAAACAAAAAGAAGTAAAATCTTATGTATTCCCCTTTATTTATCTCGTCTTCCTTCAAAAACCCTACCTATTAACTACATTTAACTATTAAAATATTGTTCACACTACCAAAGATTTTTTCTTTATCTCCATAAATTTACTGGTCTAGCTAATCCGTCTCCAAATGTTGGGCTAGCTTACCGGTCTCCTAATGTGGCCAATTTCAAGTTCGTGACACCTTCTTATTATTGACTGTAAATCTATTCCCCAGTAATCAACATCTTTGTCCTGTTGCAAATTTAGAATGTATGTCACACCCTCTTCCTTTTTTAAGTGATCTATGTCTTCCGGTTTCTGCGGTTGAGAGCCCACAATCAAGTAGTCCGTTATAAGAGTATAATTCATACCTGAAAATCAGTGGTTACATCAGTTAAATGATATATCATGCAAGGAAATATTAATATTGGAAGTAGAGAATGTTAAACTTCCAAAACATATGGGAGATATAAGGTTGATTTCCTGGAAGAATATTTTTCTTACCATCATTTGCATTTTTCATTGAAAAAAAGTATCCATAAGTTACAAGTTGATTTTTTTCCTTTTGGCAACATCCTTAACCAATCTTCTCATGCACATAAAGAATCCCTCTTTAACATGAAGATCATCATGTATAAAACTAAGTTGATACTTTAAGTAAGATTAACGTGATAACATGCAAAGACCTTCAAAGCTAATTATCTGACCTTTGATCAATGATTTTCCAAATAGATTCATAATTATGAAAATATCAATTATGCTATATCAGAGGTTAAAAACAATTACACAGCGCAATCCATATGCTCATGTATAAAACTCATTATGGGTGTCATTTGTGAATCCATGAATCTAAGGACCACTAAAAAAGGTAAAACAACTTTAAGGCATGTGGTTACATTCTCCAATCCTCGCTACTCATTACCACATTCAAAACTTTTCGCCCTTTTACAGAGTTTCAAACTTGCTTGTTTTCCAATCTATAAAGTGAAACATGATAATCAATGATGCTTTCGATTCATAAAGACAAGTTGAAGTCAAATAAGTAGTTGAAAATCTCGTCATACCAAGCTTCATCCAGTCTCTTCCTTTTGTAAACTTTTAAACATGCTATTTTGCATGGTTTTAGGTGATCATTCTACCTTCCTTTGGAGTAATATGACAAACCATCAAAGTTTCTAAAATCTTCAAATATTAAATCAACGGAATGGCCAAAACATGGGGTCCAATATAAACAATTATGCTTTTAAATAGAAAGACCATCTCCAATTTTAAGATAAAATGCACAAGCACAATAATTGAAGATTGCAAGAACAACCAACCGAATGAGAAAAAGAATCCCACTATCATGGATTAAAAAAACCCAGCACCAAAATCATTGATTCCCGTGACATATCCGCTACATTTCTAAATATGAGAATCATAAGAAAGATGGGTAGCATTTGAAAGAGCAAAAGGACGAAACGAAAGCACTGGGTAGCATATGGAGGGTATGAAAAGAGTAAAGAGATGAAACAGACCCAGATCATGGTGATACTCATAAGGGTTCCTCATCATTCTCTTCATAGCGACGTTGTAGTCCTCCATCCTGTCCTTGTTCTTGTGAAGCCTCTTGCCTGTGACGGTGGGGTTGTCCTCAGTCCCACTTTCTGGCAGTTTACAAGATATTGGAGTGAGCCTTATAGGGTAGTTAAGATAAGGAGGAACTATACATCGCCATAATGTTTTGTTCTGTAGTTGCGTACCCAAAGGAACTTTGAGCACCGAAGCGAACCAATTATTACCAACCATTCCCATCTCTCTCCCTTTCTCCGTGTCAGAATGCTTCTAGCCCCTTCTTATACTGCATCACATCCTTACCAAAACACCCTTCCATATTAGACCCATCAAATCAAATACCATATATAATTAACAATAATCATATTTATTTATTTCATGCTTAATTAAATTTTATGTTTATCATAAATTTAAACATTTTTATTAAATATATTTTACCATATTAATAGTGAATGTAAACTGTAACCAGAAAATCATCAAAGAGTGTGATAATCTTTTTATTCACATCTTCTCCGTAACAACAACAAAAATTATTTGCATAAAATATTTTATTTATATTAATAAAAAGTTATGACATTTTTTAATACAAATAGATATGTAGACTATGTAACAAAATAAGATGATAACCATTTCATCTAGTTAACATAAAAATGAAAGAACAAAACTCAATTAAAAAATATAAAAGTTTCAATTGAAAAATATAGAAATTCTGAGCACACTAATAAAATTTAATAAAAATCACTCAAATTTATGAAGCATACCTTATAATCTGTTTTTTTTTATTAAATTAACCTCCACTTTTTCAATAAGTAATGTCGATGATAATAAATGTTTTTCATTTATTTATATTTATATTATTTAATTTAGTTAATCTAAACTAATCCCATTCTAATTCTAAGAACACTATATTAATCAATTTTAAACTTTATTAATTCGTGTTACATAATTAAATAACATTTGACAAAAAGAAATATAATTTTTATTTGTTTTCTCGACACACACATTATGTTCACACACATTGTTTTCTTAGTCTTTAATTTCGTAGTCTTTTTTTTCTTTAGTTGTTTGGCTTCTTTTGTATTCACAAAATTCATTTATATTTTCAAAGTTTTTTTCTTTTCATCACAATCTTAATTATATGTCTTTTACTTTGTATGGTTTTGTTAAAATAATGTGTTATTAATTTGAATAAATCAAATATTTTTTTAGTCAACATTTCATTATTTCTACTCGATTTAATATTTTTATTTTTTGTTATCTTTTTTTTTTCATATTTGACTCTTGATTTGAAGTTGAATAGTATAAATCCTTTATTTACTAGTTTATTTTATTCTATCTTCATATTTTGTTTTATTTGAAGAATTTCTGTTTTGTCAAAATAATTTGAATTATCTGTGAATGGTTTGACTAATTCATTATTTTTTTCTTAAATATTCAAAGTACTTTTTGATATTTTTTATTTATAGTTTATTTTTTCTAACGTATGATATTGTTGTGATGATTTTTATATAGTTATTTTTATTTTTTTAATTCAATCTCATAAATTTAATTTTGTCATTATAACTAGAAGACTTTTCATTTATTATAATATAATAAATTAATATTATTATCCTGAATCTTATTTATAACAATATAACATATTAAAAAAAATAAAATACTTATATTTAAATCTGAATTATTATTAGTTTTTTTTTGTATGATTTGAAATATTTTTAAACTTAAATATTTATTTTCTTTTTATATTTTTTAACTTCATTAACATTTTTGTAAAATTAATAAATATTTTGAAAGTCATAAGATTTTAGTATTATAATTTTGTAATATTTTATATAACTTTTTTACTTATATCTTATTGTCAATTGATAATTTGATTTGAAATTTATAAAATTATATTTTTTTTATATAAATATTTAACAGAAAAAATTAGAATAGATTCTTTTAATATTGAACATTTAAAAATATCACGTTTCTTTTGTCACGATTTTATTTTTTTAATAAAATTAATTAATAAATATTGAAATAGTAAGAAAAATAATACAAACGCAGTAAATGTATACTTAGGGATGACAACGAGTCGGGTCGGGTATGGATAGTGTAATATTCAAACTCGACCCGATGTAAAAAATTGTATCCATTACTCGTTCCGTTATCCGCCGGGTATCCGCATAAAAAAATCAACATATTTTTTTCAACCCATGAATACTTGTTTTTCCCAAACGCAAATTTTGGTCCAAACTCCATTCTCCTTTCTTTTTCAAAACTCATAAACCCTAAATCTTCACTTAAGAAAACTAGAACTCCAAAAAATGTTGAGTTCATTTTGTGAAACTCAGATCTGCACCAAAGCTTAGATCTGCACCAAAGCATCTCAGATCTACACCAAAGCATCTCAGATCTGCAACAAAATATCTCAAATATGCAATAAAGCATCTCAGATTTGCACCAAACATCTCAAATCTGCCTCTCGTCGCCTTCTCCTCACGTCGTTTTCTACTCCCAATGTGGTTCAGTCTCTTAAGCTCTGCGAACGGGATCACCTACTGCTGTTGGTTGGCTCCGTCACTGGTCACAGGCGACGCCTTAGATGGCGGAAGAGGAAGCGGCACCACCAATTTAGTGTAATGATGCGGCAGCATGAAGTTCGTGCGGCATCTGGGGACGATTATCTTGTTTGTTGGTAGGCGACAGAGCGGAGGATGGTGATCCTTGTTGTTTAAGAGAGAAGAAGAAGAAAGAAGAAGATGATAGAATAAGAATAAGAAAGAAGAAGAAGAAAGAAGAGGAAGAAAGAAGAAGAAAGAACAAGAAGCGAGAAGAAGAAGCGAGCCCTAAGGAAAATCTATTTTTGATTTGATTTGATTTCTTCCCATTATTTCCTCTGCAACATAACAGAAGGGCAGAATTAAAAACAATTTTTTTAACTTATTTTCTAATTTCATAAAAAGGTAAAATTGTAATTTTATTTTTCTGAATAGGTAGCGGGTAACGGGTCGGATAATGTGATACCCGAACCCGACTCGTTAACGAACGAGTATTGAATTACCCGCTACCCGTTACCCGCAGATACCTTTTGCCCGCGAATACTAAATACTCGCAACAGATTTTAACCGCGGATACCCGTGGGTACGGGTTTTTTGTCATCCCTAGATGCACCTGATATCTTGTAAGGATAAAAATGAGACAAAAATTATATATTCATGAAGTGTGGTAATAAACCTTTACTTTAATGATGGGATTAGATAAAGAAACTTGCCTCCACCCATTCATACCATCTCAGTTATTTATAAAATTACAAAAACAAAACCCATATCATAGTTACAATACTCTATAACTCTTTTTGGATATATAGAATGGAAATCAGACTACTCTTTTCATAATCTTTTGAAAATCATTTTTCTTAATTTTTATTTGTTCTAACCTAAGAAATTTAATAAGACATCTTCAATTGTTATTGTATTAACATAAGAGAAAAGTTTGTGTCATCTTCAATTTTGACATAACTTAATATCCTCTTAGTTTGTGTTTAAATGAGGTAATTTAGAAGAATAAATTATTTATTTGAAGAATTTAAATTTTTTATACTAAAACCCTTATTTTTGATAAAGTAATTAGAAAGAAATTGAAATTTAATAAATTCAGAAGATATTTCAAATTAATAAAATAGGAAAATTTTAAATACTTATAAGAAATTTGAAAGTCCACTCATTTTAAATCCATTCACAAAGCTCGAACCAAGCCGACTAAGGTTAAAGACTCACTCAAGTCAGAATGGGCTAAAGCGTCAATCGAGTTAGTTCGAGCTAAAGGCTTAACTTGGTTTACATTGATTGAAACTCGAGTCGATTTGGTCTAGGCTGAAATTTTAGCCAAATTGGCTAGGGCTAGCATAGGTCAAAGGTCAAGACGAATCAGCTTAGGTTGGAGGTCAAGACAACTAGATTAGACTGAAGGTCAAGATGAGTCGATGTAGATCGAATGTCAAACCAATTTAACATACCTTGAAGGTTATAACGCCTCGATTTAGGGGACATTGTTTACTTTCGTGAAACATTCATTAAATTTTTGTCAAAAATAAATTTCCAATGCCAACAAGAAAAATAATATCTTTAATACAATAACAGTCTTCGAAAGATAGAATCATACATTGATAGAAAAAGAGTAAATTTCTAGACATAAAATTCATTTTGAAATCCCCAAAAGCTCTTTTCTCCATGTCTCACATCTCTTATGCAAGTCTAGAAACATTTGTAATTACATTTGAAACATTGTTTGTTCCCGTATAACGTCACAAATTATACGATTATCATAGTCACAAACACAAACAAGCAAGGGTGAGTTAACAAAAATGGAGACATGAAATATAAATATCATTACAACATGCACTCAAATAATCCATCTATTAATTATAATTCAACGAATAATCTGTTACTAATAAGAAGCAAGCATTGATGCTTTGAAGACTTGAAGAATCCAATACTTTAAATGTTAAAAGCATTCATTGTACAAAGCATTTGTATAAGACTTATTTTTCAATTGTAAAACACTTATAAGTTTCCCAACTTAGTAATTTCTTATGGTAATAATCGATTATCACAAGGGATAATCGATTATCTCAAGCAAAAGTTGAAAAGGATGTGTCGCGACAATAATCGATTATCACTGCAAGTTTTGATATTGTCCAGGGTTCGGCAATAATCGATTATCACTAAGAATAATTGATTATCACGTTTTTGAAAAACCCATAATTGCCTGAAATAATCTATTATCAATTATGACAATCGATTATCATTGGCAGTTGAGAGTTGTCTTTTCATTTTCTAACCCTGGCCTATATATAGAACCCTTATAAACCTTTTACAAGTTACCTAAACCATTTGAGAGCACAAATTTATTCTGAGGAAGTTCTCTAAGTTTAAGTGTGAGCTTAATCAAGTTTAAAGCTAACCCTTTATGTTCTAAATGAAGTTTGGGAACTCATCCCTAGAGAATAACATTACCAAGTGATTGGTACCAAATGGGTCTTCAGAAACAAGTTGGATGAGGATGATCATATCATAAAGAACAAAGTAAGACTAGTTGTCAAAGGCTACTGTCAAGAAGAAGGTATTGACTATGATGAAACTTATGCACCGGTAGCCAGGTTATAATATATTAGATTATTACTTGCTTATGCCTCTTTTATGAAATTTAAACTGTATCAAATGGATGTGAAAAATGCATTTTAAATGGTTTCATTAAGGAGGAAGTTTATGTTGATCAACCTCCTGGCTTTGAAGATTTTAAGTTTCCAAATCATGTTTACAAATTAAAGAAAGTTTTGTATGGCCTAAAACAGACACCTAGGTATTGGTATTAAAGACTTAGAAATTTTTTTATTGAAAATGACTTTTCTAGAGGAAAGGTTCATTCAACCTTGTTCATAAAGAAAGTAAGAAGTCATATTTTACTTGTGCAAGTTTATGTAGATGATATAATATTTGGATCAACTGATAATTCCCTATGTGAAGGGTTTGCTAGTATAATGAAAGGAAAATTTGAAATGTCTATGATGGGGGAGTTAACATTTTTCTTAGGATTACAAATAAAACAAATGGATGGGGGAACCTTTATTTCCCAAACAAAGTACTATAGAGAAATCCTTAAGAAATTTGGAATTGATACTTCTAAAGAAGCCAACACTCTTATGTGCACCTCTTGCTATTTAGACAAAGATGAATCAGGAGTACAAGTAAGTCAAACTATGTTTAGAGAAATGATAAGATCATTACTTTATCTTACAACTAGTAGACTAGACATAATGCAAATTGTTTGTGTATGTGCTAGATATCAAGTCAATCCCAAAGAATCCAATCTTGTAGCTGTTAAGAGAATAATGAAATATCTTAAAGACACTGTTTCATTCGGGTTATGGTATCCTTCAGATGCAACACCTAGTCTAATAGGTCACTCAGATGATGATTATGGGGACTGTAAAATAGATAGGAAAAACACAAGTGGAACCTGTCACTTTCTAGGTTATTCCTTAGTTTCTTGGCACTCAAAGAAACAAGTGTGTGTAGCCTTGTCTACAACAAAAGCAGAATACATAGTTGCTGGGAATTGTTGTGCTCAAATACTTTAGATGAAATAAAAACTTGAAGATTTTGATATCTTGCTTAGTCACACTCCCTTAAAATGTGACAACATAAGTGTCATAAACTTAACTAAGAACACTATAATGCACTCTAGGACCAAACATATTGAAATTAGACATCATTTCTTAAGAGATCATATTCAAAAAGATGATTTCATTATAGAATATATTGAGACAATGCATTAATTGACTGATATTTTCACTAAGGCATTACTCAAGGATAGATTTTATGACCTTAGAAGAGATTTAGGAGTGTTAGATATGACTTAGGATTAAAATTTGAGTCAATTTTATGTTTTTTATAAATTATCGCTCAATAATCGATTATCTCTAAGTCATAATCGATTATCTTTGAGCTAATAACAATTTTTTATTCGGTAATAATCGATTATTGTGTGTCATAATTGATTATCTTGGGATTTTGCTACAATTGGGTTTTGGATTCGATAATAATCGATTACTTGAAACAATAATCAATTATTCACGATTTTTTGGAAAACATTTTGAAATGATAATCGATTATAGTTAGTGATAATCGATTATCATTCATTGTTGCTTCAAAAAATAGTCGTTGTAACGGTCCAAAACAGTTATAAACGGCCAGTTTCCTCTTTTCCTCTATAAATACTGCCCCATAATCGATTAAAACCCACTCTTGCACCCAAATTCTGCCAAATTAAGATCTTTAAACCTCATTTTCTCTCATTCTCTTACATACTCTTTCCACTCTCTTCTTCCCATATCTTTACTCTTCCAACTCCATGGCTGATGCTCGTAGAAAAATGCCTACCTAAAGAAGAACTAGAGGTTCTTCCTTTTCTCGCCCTCATGACATTCGACCCGCAAACATTGAAGGTTGGATCTCTAACATAGAGAAACAAGTAGAGTTCTCTAATTTTTGGAGAGAAAAGAAGATAATTTCCTGCAACTATGTTAGATTGGGTTGCTATAGGTTTTATGGGTTTCAATTTCCCAACCTTTTCGAAGATCAAGGGCTACAACATCTTGTAGAACAGAAAGGTTGTATTTATCCAGATCTCATCTGAGTCTTCTACTTCAACCTTCATCTTCGTGATGGAGAAGCTACTACCAAAGTAAAAGGCGTTAACATCATCCTTCATGATGATATTTAGGCCAATGTAGCCATGATGCCAATTCGACATGATGCGGTTAAAGTGCACCTTGGTGTCGAAGGCTTCAACCATCTCCTCGTTTTCCAATCTTTTCTCAGGAACCCTCAACAACAACCGAACGAAGACAACTTCTAGTGGGAGGCTTTAAAGTTGAAGAAAAATTAATACATTATTTGATAGTTTGGGTTTTATGCCCCTGAGCCACAAATCATGCTTAATGCTCGGAAAAATACCTTCTCATTATCTATGGGCTTCTAAGTCACATTCATATTGATTGCCCCTCTCTCATCATTGGCACCATGATGAAGGCACAAACGTACCTTGTCTATCATTTTCCATATGCCCTTCTTGTGTCTCACATTTTTTAGTACAAAGGAGTCAATGTCGATAGTGAAAACACTCATGCCATTCAAGCTGCTCGCTTGGAAATTAGTGAAACCACACTGCAACAAATAGGATCTGTGGCTCGTGGAAACATCTTTGTTCACAAAGATGAAGCCGATAATGATGATGAAGATGATGATATCGATGCTCATATGGCGGAACCAGTCAGTGAAGTTGATCCTTCGGCAACTGGTCCTTCAATCATTCCTTCATCCTCTTCCTTCTCCATTGAAGAAAATATTGCAAATCTTTCTCGTCAAATGGATGAGATGAGCATTCTTCACCAGACAAGGCATGAAGAACTCCTTGAGATGCATCAATATAATTATAGTTATGTAACTGAACGCTTAGAATATTTTGATGCTAGGCTTGGTAACATTGAGGATTGTCTTAACATTCAACCTCCTGATTTACCACCTAGCCCTGACTTTTAAGTTTAGGTGTCATTATGTTTCAAATTTGAGTTCTTGTTTCTTTGTATTTCCTACATTATGATGTACTAGTCTTTAACTTTAGGAATCTAAATTCTATTGTCATTGATTTACACCATTATTTTGTTGAGGGGGAACACATTTTGAGGGGAAGTATCTCCTTCCTATGAGCCCTTTTGTTTATGATAAAAAAAAGGGGGAGAAACAATATAATATGTGCTTTTATTGTGTTAAGCTATTAACCTCTTTATGTGTTTATAAGTATAAAACAATGCATATAGCCAGAAATGCTTTTAACAAAGAGGGTTTATTTATCATCATTAAAAAGGGAGAGATTGTTACCAATAAGAAGCATTGATGCTTTGAAGTGATTTTAATGATGATGCACCTGTAGATTTGAAGACTTGAAGAATCCAATACTTTAAATGTTAATTGTAGAAAGAATTTGTATAGGAGTTATTTTTCAATTGTAAAACACTTAGAAGTTTCGAAACTTAGTAATTTCTTACGGCAATAATTGATTATCACAGGGGATAATCGATTATCTCAAGCAAAATAGAAAAGGATGTGTCGCGACAGTAGTCGATTATCATAGGGGATAATGGATTATCACTGCAAGTTTTGATATTGTCCAGGGTTCGATAATAATCGATTATCACTAAGAATAATCGATTATCACATTTTTGAAAAACTCATAACTGCCTAAAATAATCGATTATCAATTATGACAATTGACTATCACTGGCAGTTGGAGCTATCTTTTCATTTTCTAACCCCTGGTCTATATATAGAACCCTCATAAACCTTTTACAAGTTACCTAAACCATTTGAGAGCACAAATTTGTTTTGAGGAAGTTCTCTAAGTTTAAGTGTGAGCTTAATCAAGTCTTGAGGAAGGAGAAGCTTGTGGTTAGTGTGTCTAGAGGTGCAAGTGGTTCTCTATGTTAACGGAAACTGGCAAGCGTACCAGATAGTTCCAAGTAATATAATTGGTAAAACCCAATATCATTCTTCCCAAGAGACTCGAAGGCCTTATCGTTCGTGCAAATTGAAATCGTAAGACTTGTAAAGAAAAAGTGATTGGTTTTGAATGCAAGAAACAACAATAAACATGCAAATGCGATTGATTCAATTGACGAGAAAAAGACTATGGATGAATGGAGTTGTTGGGGTTTACAATTTCATCTTATCCACTCTCTCTTATCTACTCCTCTTATTTTGCTTTGTTATCTAATTGTCATGCAAACTTTCTTAGTTTACCCTTAACCCGATCCCTCGGCGAAAAGAGCCTATTACTAATTACTGGCTTGCTATCCCTAGCCTCCCCTAGCAATTAATAATGCATTATAAACAGAAGCAAAAACAATTTATTGTACTACCCCCTATCCCTGGGTGGTATTTCTTAATCAAGGAATTTCCCCCAGTTCATGACAGTATTGTACGTTCCCGTATCAATAAAGACAAACAATGATTATCGAATGAGTTAAACGATAAAAGCTTTAAGCGCAGAAGAGAAACCCAACAATTGATAATCAAAGCATACGACAAGCATATAAATAAATCAGAGTTTCAATAAAAGAGAGTTTCAAAAGATTACATTGTTCCCCAACAACAAAAGGGTTTAGTTCACCATTGTCATGGTGAAACTAGATGAAAAATGATGGAAGAATAGAAAAACAAACCCTAGATTGGATAAAAAGGAGCCTAAGCATCCAAGAGATCTTCTCCAAGGAGTGAAAATTAGGTTTGGCCGCCCTCTTCTGTCAAAAGAATGATTCTGAAATCGCAATAGGGCTATTTATAGCTGAGGAGCGTCACAGAAATCAGGCCCAAGCCCAACAGACAACCGCCCGACGTCACACTTATGTCGCCCGACGGTTTGCCCCTAATCGCACCACCGCCCGGCGGTGGATTGGGCCGCCCGGCGGTTTGCCTCTAATCGCAAAACTGCCTGGCTGTACCGCCAAGGCGCGAGACAGTGGCTCCCCGTCGCATTTGGTCGCCCAGCGTTGGATTTTGGGCGCTGGGCGGTTTCTAGACTCTTCTTTCTTCATGTTTCTTCATCTTTCTTGAGTCTAAGACCTTCCATCTTCAATCCCATTCTTCATCTATATCCAAAATGCTGCAAAACAAGCATAATATCGCTAAAAACAATTTTTGACTCTCAACTGATTCAACTAACGTGTTTTGCTTGATTTTAAGCTCATTCTAAGACTTATAGGGTGTATTTTGGTCTCAAATGAAGCATGAAAATAACTGTTTTTCAACAGTTATCACAACCCCAAACTTAGAATTTTGTTTGTCCTCAAGCAAACAAAACAAAACTTGGCCTACCATTTTTCATCCAATAATTCAACCTTCATGAACTTCATGACAAGAACTACTCAATTTCAGATTTTCAGTGAAGTCAAATCAAAATGCATGGATGTGTTCAACTCAACTTAGTTCACATGATCAAATATTTCTTCAACATATGATACACTTTATGAATGACCAATCCACTAAGCAAAAATGTAAGCATGAAATTTGTCAATTTCTCACCAAGCAAGTGTTTCACTCAATCACTCAAGTGTTTAAGGTGACACTCTAACTCTCTATTATTCATAAGTTACATGAAACAAAATTGCCATTTATCTCAAACAATCAAAATCTTCACATGCACATGCCATCATAAGGACTTTTCTAAGGCTTGTATTGAGGCTGGGCTAACAAGAAAAATTGGTCTTTCTGGAATGCAAAATCCTTGAGTTAAGAGAGCTACAAAGATGTTTCAGAATTTAAGCACAACTCTCTTCCTCATCAACCTCACTTATTCCCAGCTTCTTCCCTTTTCTTTTAATTTTACATTGAGCTCGTCTTCATGTTTTTCTTCTTTTCTTTTATTTTTCTCATGCTTTTTTTTTCTTTTTTCCAAATTGGAGCTCAATGCTTTTTCAATTTCCTTTCAAGTTCCCCCATACACAACACAAATGTTAAGTATCATCTCACATCACTTTATTATCACATTATCATCCATCATTCTCTTAGAGAGCTTCCTCGAACCAATACTATGTGTCACTTCTATCACTTTATTCGTATCACTCGTTTAGGGAGATTCCCCAGGCAAGTACACAACGCCACCCCCCATCGCTCAACCGGAGCTACACCGGGCAAGTGTAAGTGTACCTCTCATCACTCTTCTAGGGAGTTTCCCTGGGCCAACACACACAACCCTATTGCCCATCACTTTTCCCATTAGTACTGCACTACAGTTAACTGTACTATATTATACTAAAAATAACTGAACCACTTTTACTAACAGTTCAGTATACTATTTTATTTAAAAACTGAACTTATAACAGTTACAGTTCAGTTAACTGTGAGAACTGTATCTACTCTTACATCTTCTCTAGTTCCAGTTCAACTATTTCATCTTGTCAAGAAAACTTTATTGAATAATAAAATATTAATAAAAAAACTGTTCACAATAAAAAATATAATAATTAATATTTTAAGACAACTTTTTTATCACAAAATTTATAATTTTTATCAATAAAAATAAAAAATATAATTTATATTTTTATATTTTTTAAGCTATATATATATATATATATATATATATATATATATATTTATTTATTTTGTGTTAGTGTATGATGTTATTTTTTATATTTTTTATTAATTAAATAAAATAAATAAATAAAAAATAAAATAATTTTTAATAATAAAAGAAATATAAATAAAATAGAAAATAATAATATTAAATAATTAAAAATGAATTTATTAGACACTTATGAATAAAATAAAATAAATATTAAAACAAATTTTAATCAAAAAGAACATGTATTGTTATATATTTAGTTTAAAAATTAGTACAATTCATTTTAAAATTAGTATAATTAGTAGTTCAGTTCAGTTTATATTGTAGTTTAGTTAAAATTAGTGTAGTTTACAATTTAGTTAATAGTTCAGTTAGTGCAATTTACAATTCAGTTAATAGTTCAATTCAGTTAGTGCAGTTTACAGTTCAGTTAGTGTACTTTACAATTCAGTTAATAGTTCAGTTCAATTTATACTGTAATTTAGTACAATTTAGTATAGTTCAGTTCAGTTTGATAAAATAAAAAACAGTTCAGTTCAGTTTGTCTGAACTGTTTTATAGTTCAGATCAGTTTTTAGCAGTGCAGTACAGTTCAGTTCGATTTGTCCACCCTTACCCATTAGCCTTGTAACAAGCTTCCCCAAACCAGTACTCTACGACACCCCCTTCATTTTATTCAAGAGCTTCCCCGAGCAGTTACACACTCCACTAATGTATAGTGTTGCTCCCTATCACTCGTCTAGGGAGATTCCCCGGGAAAGTACATAACGCCACCGTCATCGCTCAAACGGAGCTGCACCGGACAAGTGCAAGTGTACTTCCCATCACTCTCCTAGGGAGCTTCCCCGAGCTAGCACACACAATGCTATTGTTCATCACTCGTACAACGAGATTCCCCGGGCCAATTACACATTACAATTCATACATCAATCCATCATATATTCCATATCAACATAATTTTGTCCAAACAAATCAAAGACATATCTTCTCAACCAACAATCATAATCCATTCATGCTCAACAACCATATTATGCCATCACATTATCAAATCACACATATCTCAACTTCTCATCTACAACGAATCCCAAAGTTTAATCATGCTTAATCCTTATTCCAATAAAGAATCATCACACACAACTCATTCTCATGTCAATTTGCATTCCCAAGCAGACCACACAACATTCCATAAGTTAACAATTGCATAAAATCAACTTAAACACTCAAAACATGTTTGCAACCTCCCGTCACTCGCCCAAGCGAATGGGCTTTGTTATTCTAGCAAAAGATTTCTTCCAAATCTAAACATAATCTTCTAGTCTACTCTACCAATCCCTCTAACATTCCAAACTTTCTAGAGACCCAAAGCTCATCAACAATCATCACAAATACCTAAAATACTCACATGCATCGTATACTCAACAAATTCATGACCTAAAATCATGCACAGATTCTACCCAAGGCATACAAACTACTCATACTCTATCAGAATCACAAGAACGCCCAAAATCAGAATCAACACCAACATGCATATGAAAACAGAAATAAACGGTGCATACAGATTCATTTCTACACAACATCATAGTATACATTCAACAATCACAATTATCATAACGAGATCACTAACTCGAGAATCCCAATTTACACATAATATCATCAAACACGAACTTTCGACTTTCTCAAATCATTAACAGTCATAAACATGAGTCTAAACGTGAAATACAACAAAAACAGAAGCATAATTTTGTTCTAAAACCATTCACAGATCAAAACAAATTTCACAAATCAAGAACACGTAGAAACAAAAAGACTGAAGGTTAAATCCCCTTACAGTTTTTTGCTAGCGTGCTCAACGAAACTCGCTTTGTGCAGTCATTCCACAAACTTGGAATCCTTTTTTGTTACATTAACTCAACTCTAGATCCTTACTGCTCCAAGTTTCAGCGTCTCTGCTCAAAGGTTCCGCTTCTAAACCTTTCCCAGCCCCAAAACATCCCTTAAGTAGCCAAAATGCACACAAAACACAATCTATTGCAGACCAATTCACCCAAGTTAGCCAAATTCGCCCAAGCGAATTTTCCTACTCGATCAACCGAGCCAAAAAGTTTTTGACATCTTTTTTCTGCTTTCAGCACACCTTTTCAGAAGGAATCTACTTTTCCAGGACCCGAGGGAACTTACCCAACGAGTCATCCAACTCAACTAAACGAATAGAAAAGCTCTAAACAACTTTTTTGCATTGTCAGACACTTTTCAGAGGGAATCTTGCTTTTTCAACAGTCAACAGCTCGCCCAAGCGAGTCATCCAGCTTGCCCAAACAAACCAAAAGCATCCTAAGTGCCAGATTCTCTTCTAGAAGCACGGTAACTCGTTTAGACAGTGTATTTGGTATCCCAACGAGCGAAAACTACACTAATCCTCTAAAACCCAAGGGTCTTACAAAGGTCAAGCCGATTTAGCCCAGACCAAAGGTCGAGTTGATTCGGCCCAGATTGAAGCTAAAGTTCATTTAGCTCGGGATGAAAGACAACACAAGTTGGTCGAGTTAAAGGTTGAGACCACTACATCTGGGGACGACAATTGAGACAAGTTGGTGTAGGCCGAAGGTCAAGCTAATTTTATACTGACTGAGTATTTAGTTGATTTGACTCAGGTGAGGGTTAAGTCGGTTGGGATGAATAACGAGCCAAGTTGGTCGTGGTCGAAGTTTGAGACAAGTTAGTGAGACCGAAGGTAGAAATGGATCAACAGGGACTGAAGGTCATGATAAACTGATACAAGCCAAAACATGAAACTAATTAGTTAGGCCAAAGGTCAAAAGAAGTCAGTCCAAACTAGAGGATGAGGCAAGTTGGTTAGGTTAATGGTCTAGACGAGTCAACGTACGTTGAAGGTCAATCTAATTATATGTAGGTTGAAGATCGAGCCAAATCATCCCTGAATGACGAGCCAAGTCATTTATAGCTAAAGGTCGAGACAACTGAACCTTCACCAAAGGTTAAGGCAAGTTGGTCAAGATCAAAAGTCAAGACAGGCTAGTTACCTAAGATCAAATAAATCGATTCAAACGAAAGATCGAAATGAGTCCTTCCATACCAAAAATCTATGTCAAATGGAACTAAATGATAGCGCCAAATTATTTAAATACTTTTAAAATAAAATTGTTGTCTTAAAAAATTAAATTATTTTATCGAAATAGAAAAATTTAAATATAAAATAGTTCAATCACTTTATCCATACAAAATATTTAAACAATAAAAGAAATAAATTATAAAATTGAAATTCTATTAGTTTCTTAGAATTACTAAAATTCCTTATAAAAAAACAAGTTAATTCCTTTACCTTTAATCTCAAATATTAAATTAAAATGAAATTCTATCATAATCTCTATCTTACATTATGTAATAATAAGATTGATAAATTTTGATGAAGATAATGTAAAATAGGATAGTGATGTTATTTATGCTAAAATTAATTTTTCTATAGCTTATTATGGTTTAAATTAAAAGGTTTTATATTTATACTTTTAAGATAACTAGGACAAAAATTAACAGATATATATTCATTTAATTTAATAAACAGACAGTTATTTATATTATCATTAGATTTAAGATGGAGTTGAATTTGACTGATTTCGAAATCTTTAATTAGAATCTAACATCTTATAATTCATATACATTTAATATATACATTTAATTTTTGGGTTAGTTGAATATAAATTATTCAAGTAATGATTTAATACGCGTACGTTACATAGATTTGATTTATATTGGATAATATTTTTTTTTTTAAATATTGCTTTTTTAATTTTGACCAAATAAAACAAAATATATTGAACATTTAGACTTGTGTGACATCCCAAATATATAGCAAACACATATAATATGTAGTCCACATTTATAATATAGGATAACAGTTAGAGTAGAGTTGTGATTAAGTATAGGATTAGAGTCATCCTTAAGAGGCTGGAAATTTAAAACCTTAAACATAATAAAGTAGTTCAAAATGATACTAAATTAATTAAGAAGTCCTAAGGAAACTAAGCTGCAACATCACCATCCTCCAGCACCTGCTCCAGGGGTACCTCCTCAACATCTGCTCACATCTAAGTGGATGATCATTGCAAAAGAAAAGCACACACAACCAACACACAAACACAGAAGCAAGGGTGACCTAGGTATAAAAATCATGTTATATCAATCATACACAACATGTAAGTTAAAACAAATATTTTAGACTATACACACACGACTTGTTGCACTTTAAACCGACTTGTCCATACTAGAATGATTGTCGAGCTATGGCGGGTCATGCACTCGTGGTGGCATCTACTGCTTTGCAAAGCCATTTCTAATGGGTTTCACCCTACAACACTCACGAGGTTAGTCTGTACTACGCCTTGGAGCATACTAGGAGCCTCCAAGACTAAGACCTTCTGTTACTACTCACAACATGATTCAATTCTCTTTAATTGAGAATGATTGATCATTGTAGTTTTAGTATAACTCCTAAGACTGAGCTTCCATGCAAATCATTCTACATACTACTAGGGCACCACCATGGATCCTCTCCTTGAGGATCATGGAATTACGTCCATGAACCACACTTATTGAACTTGCACCAATCACAGGCTTTGTACATATATACCTTCAAACTATAATTCACAACATAATATAACATACTCTTACTCATGTTATATAAAGCAAGCCACTTCAAACATAGTATCACACAATCATAAGGGGAAAACATGAACTGACTCAACATCTCTGGCACAACGCACCTCTCTCGCAAGGCGAGATTGGTGCTTTTCGCACAGCGCACCCCCTCTCCAATTCGCATAGTGAATTAGCTCGCTGAGGTGCAGGACCTCAGGTCTCTCGCATAGCGCACCCAGGTCACTATGCAAGAACTCAAATAGAGCGCATGACTCTCTGGTCATTCGCATAGCACACAAGGTCACATAGCGAATGACCAAATAGTGGGCACCCTCTACAGGGTCTCGCTATGCGAGGCAATTCGCATAGCGAGACTGCATAATCTGCAGAACGCAATTCTGCAGATTTATGCACTCACACACCTAAGTTACCACTTCTAGCCATTTTTACCAATTTCAAACTCCTCTAATTTGTGATTTAGGTCTACTTAAACTTGTCTAAATGAATTTAAACATTCCTACCATGATTCTAAAGTGATTAAGACCCAATTCTCAACTTAAAACTCTTAATTTATCAATCCAAGGATCCAATTTCAGTTTCACCATTTAGAACATGCTTTAGACCGATTTAACACACCCTACAAGTCACAAATGACCTACCTAAGATGCCCCAACAGCCCACTTACACCCATAACCCCTAACTCTCAAATTCACTACCTTACTTCCTCTTAAAAGGCCTAAAACAATACCAAGCCACCAAGTTTTCTACCTAATAACTCTTACAACAACTTCATCACCACAAACACCTCCAATATACACAGCCAGAAATCGAACACACCAAAGACGGTCCACCAACAACACAATACAGATTCACAAAACATGCAACTTAAGCCATCAAAAACACAATTCATGTCCAAGCAACATACCAATCCATAACGTAGCACACATATGCATTGTTTCATAACTCAAAGCAGAAGCCTAGTTCATGCACAATCTAAATCACTGAACAGGAATAAAAAAAACCCAGCTCCCCTTACCTGGAGGGTTGAATGGCTCTGCTCATTACTCGATTCAACAGTGCCTCACACGGCACGAACCTAGATAGCACCCTACAACCACCACATTGGTGATAAAAACAACTCTTTAGAGCTAGAACTTAACAGAAATTTGAAGAAAGATGGTTTCTAGATGCATGCATCCAGTAGAATAACATGCCCTAAGTTCCAAAATAGCGAAAGAGGAAGGAAAACTGCTTACCGGCTGAAGAACGTAAAACCAATCGGATGGTTTTGAAGCTCTCTACATGGTGGTCACTATAGTACCACCTAACAGAACATGCAGTCAATGAGCTTGTATGGTAGAGAGAAGACAAAGAAAATGAAAAACAACTTTCTAAAGAGAGAATGTGGTTTCTAAACTAATGAACCTAGACAAAACATAAAAAGCTAATTTATGGTCCAAGCGTTTTAAAATCTGCTTTCATTAACTTAGGACACTTGTCCTCTCTTTTAATTTAAATTTTTCAGGTCTTTACAACTTGTGCATAATTTTAATAATTATTTATTATAATTCATAATGATTTTGTACAATTTATCATTAAATTTTAATAAAGATGATCACAAAAAAAATAAAATTGAAAATCTAAACGTACCTTTTGATTGAATTTCAATAAGGTCACGTTAACTACGAAAATTGAATTCAAACTAGATTTTATAAACCCGATTTGGTTCATCCAAAATCCTCTTACGTTATTTTAACTTTTTTTTTTTCTGAAAAGTAATTACAAGTTTGGAGGGATTCGATCACTTATGAAAAAAAAAATGCTTAGATCTATCGTGATGCATAACCTAAATTATCTCTCTATATATATAAAATAGATGAGGTTATTAAAAAAATAAATTACATTATCTTTTTTATTATTTGTTTTCTTCTATTTCAATTATTAAAGTGAGTTACTTATTATAACCATTAAATAAAAGATAAAAGTGAAGATCAATACGAAAATTAACTATCATATAGTATACTTTAGCGTTTTCGCTTATAGATTTGATTCAATTGAATAATCAATTTTGAAAAGTTAGCCACTAAACACAGAAATAACGTTAGGAAAATTGAACGTTTGAACTGTGTCAATAAAAGTGCGGTACAGGGAAGAAGTAGGGCAGTTTCTTCCTACACCTCCATAAATTTCTGTTTTTAACCCTCTAACCTTTTTCCCATTATTTTTTTTTAAATTATACAATCTTGAAATCACTTTCTGATAATCTAAAGATAAAAAATAATTTTCAAATTATATAATTCAATATTTAAAAATAACTTATAGAATACATAATTTAAAAGTTATTTTTATTTACGATTCATGTAATTCATAAGTATTTTAAGGAAAAAGAATTGATTTCCAAATTATACAATGTGAAAAAGACAAAATAGGAAAAAATAATTTACAGAGATGAAAGAAGAAAGTTATGAAGTGCAAGAAGAAACTTAAGAGTTACTCCTTACACTATCCTCATATTATTCCTTGCACCACCATACTTTTAAAAAATTTCAAAATTATCTTTTATATTTTAAAAAAGGGTTAAATATATTTTTAGTTCCTATACTTTGGAACAATTTTGGTTTTAGTCAATTTTTAAATTAAGATACAATTTAGTCCTTCAACTTTAGAAAACTCTAGTTTTAAAATTTTTTTAACTTTATTTACTGTTTCAAACACGTTTGTCAGTTAACATTGAAACAAAAATGTGTCAAAGAGTGTAAACAATCCAAATGCTATAATGAAACATGTTTGAAACAGTAAATAAAGTTAAAAAAATTTGGTAAAAAAGATTAAAACCAGAATTTTCTAAAGTTGAAGGACTAAATTGTACCTTAATTTAAAAATAGACTAAAACCAAAATCACCCCCAAAATATAGCAACTAAAAACATATTTAATCCTTTAAAAAATCATACACTCTCATTTCTTTTTTCAATGGATTTTAAAGAAAAACATTGGCCCAAAAGAAAGAAAAGAGGGCCCAAACCGATGGCCGAGAACCGAGAGATTAAAGTCTCTTTCTCTCGAAGGCTCTACAGAATCAACAGTTAGGTGAAATAGTCAGAGCTTCGGAGCGCGAGTGTTCTGCAAGGACGAGATGAAACGAAGCCTATTCATGGAACGTTCTGACCAGTCTGTCAGAAAACTCTAGAAACAAAAATATTGTTCATATGAACAGTAACTACTAATAGAATAATAAATGTCTTAACGGAAACAACTAAAAACACTTTAATAGATTTCAAAATTTATTGAAGAAAAAAATTATTCATCGAATGTCTTTTTAAAACTTTCAATGAATTTCAAAATTCGTTGAAGGTTTTAAAAAATCCTTCAAAATACATCGAAATTCTTCAAAAATAAATTTCAAAACCCGTTTAAATTATTTTTGAAAATTTGAACAAATTTTAAAATTGGTTAAAAAAAGAATTAAATATATTTTTCATCCCTTAAGTATCACACGATTTTAAATTTAGTCCTTACTCTAAACTTTGATAACTTTTAGTCCTCACAGTATTGAAACTCTTAATATTAATCTTAAAATTAAACAACCTTAACTTTTATTTGATGTGGCAAAGGGTCAACTGTCAGCTTCCCTCTTCCTGTCAGCTTCCCTCTTCTCTCTCCGCCATGTTGCTTTTTCTTTTTTTTTTTCTGATGAGTCGCCGGTGGTTATCATCGACACAACATTAGCTTCTCCTTCATTGTTATCTTCCGGAAGTTGTTTCTCCAATTCTAGAAGTCGATGATCCATGATCTTCTTCTCCAACTCAGCAACCTGAATGGGAACCGAAAGAGGACCAAAAAGTCGGACCCGATTTTGTGGCATTGCCCAAATCAGAGTTCCAATAGCTTGGTAACATCAACCACCCTTTTGCTGCTACTTCTCCAAGCTCCAAACTTTTCCACAAAAGAATATGCATCTCTCTCAAAGATCAACATATGGCCCTGAGTCCTTCCTCTTGGAGTTAACTCCAAGCTCCAAACTTTTCCTCAATTCATCATTGACAAGCATAGAGAAAGTCAAGATTGATTTTTCCATAAAAGGAGTTTTTTAGTTCATATTAATAATAACATGTTTAATTTTATTCAAAGCTAGCAGTCAGTGCCAAAGTGATTATTGCTAACTTTATCCATAAGGGTTGGTGTTTGGCATTGAGCAATATGCGAGGCAGGATCTAGAAACATTGCGGGGAGGTTCTATTGTTGGGTTCGATAGAGAGGGTAGAGGTTTGCGGCGGCAGTCGCGACACTGTTCGGGTTGTTCATGGTGGCCACCGGAATGGATCTGCCAGTGAATCCACCCGCTCCAACGAAATACTCTGACGCCTCACCTCCTCCAAACCCTGACTATGACATTCTAGGATTCTGCGAAGAAAATAAGGAAAAGGATTAGACTACCGCACTCTTCAGTCCGACCTCGAGGACTCTGGCTCCATAATCAACACCACCTCTGACACCGAGGTCGTCCTCCACCTCATCGCCACCTCCAAGCACCGCCCCTTCATCCTCTGCATCGTCGACACCTGCGAGAAGCTGAAGGGCGCCTACTCCCTCGTCTTTGTTACCGGGGACAAACTAGTGGTCGTTCGTGACCCCTTCGGCTTTCATCTCTTCGTCATGAGGAGGAGAAGCAACGACGTTGTCGTCTTCGCATCCGAAACCTGCGCGCTTGATTTGATCGAGACTCGCAGAAGATTCGGGAATATTTTAGCCACTGAGAGTCCCGTGATAGTGTGATTGTTGTTCCTGATTCTAGAGTTGTGGTTGCATTGGTGCTGCAAAAGTTGGGGTTCCTTTTCAACAGGTTTGATTAGGTGTTGGGAGAATTTTCAGAGAATGAAAAGATACGTGGCACACATAGTTGGCACTCGGAGTTTGTTATATCAAACAAACGTTAACGTAGTCAAATTTTAAAGACTAATAATAAGAGTTTCAACACTTTAAGGATTAAGGATGTGTTTAGTTGGGGATGATGGGAGAAGAGTGATTGAGTGGATTTGAGAGAATTTGAGGGTGATTTTTTTTTTTTGTGTTTAGTTAAGTGGATTTGAAGGTAATTGAGAGTGATTTTAGAAGTGAATTTTGTAAGAATTAGTGAAGAATTTGATTGATGTGACAGTTTTAAAAAATAGTTTAATTGGTAGAATTTGAAGATTACCAAAATGCCCTTAGGTATTAAAGTAATATAAAATGATACTTAATAATGTTATATTTAATTTTAAAAATGTTTATTAATAGTTAAAAATTTAGAATAATTATTAAAAATAATTTTAAAAATTTAATTAAATTATACTTTAGTGAAATGAATTTTTTTTAAATGTAGTACTTGTTTCTTATGTAATTTAGTTTTAAGAAATAATAAATAATTTAAGAAATGCATTTATTAATAAATTAAAAATAAAAAAGTGAGTAAAAATATTTCTTGAGAAATTAGCAAATAATAAAAATTATTAAATATGCTTAAATGTTTTTAAAATATTCCTTTGAAAAATAAATAATTAAATAACATTTAAATCTATTAAATTTAATATACAAAAAATCATGTTCAAATGAATGCAAAATAATTTAAGCAATGCATTTATATTAAATTTAAAAAATGTAACATTATTTCTTGAGAAATTAACAAATAATCAAAATTATTAAATACTCTTTAATGTTTTTAACATTAAAAAATAAATAATTTAAATAACATTTAAATCTTTTAAATTTAATATACCAAAAAATCATGTTTCGGTGAATGCAAATATTTAATACAAATTTAAATGCTATTTAACTCTCATTCCATGGTCCATCAATTATTCGATGATCCACCACCTTGATTTTGCTCTACCACGATTAGCGTGCTACACGGTCTGAATCCTCCACCATCCACCATCTTTCACCTTCATCCCAGTCTTCACACGATGTGCAACCCTGGCAGCAAAGGCAACACCTGCAGCTCATGCACAACTACAGCTCATGCGATGGTACAAGGTCGTCCACAGCTGCAGCGAAGAAGAAAAAGAAGTGATCGGAGAAGAAGAAGAAGAAGAAGTGACCACAATGCTGACAACAACACCTTCACGTACGTCGACGATGCTTCACAAGTTGCATGCTCGTGCATCCTCACCTTCCTCACGCGTACTGCATGCTTCACCCTCCATGCATCCACTCTGCATCCTCCATCATACGCTACGGCCCACGAGAAGAAGAAGAAGTTGTTGTATCCGGATACAAAAGTGTGGGTAACCGGATAACTTCGTGCCTTTTTCTGAAGAAGAAGGTGTATCCGAATACGAGTGGGTGGTAACCGGATACAATGGTGGCTTTCACTGCTTCATGGTCGTTGCGTCGTCACCGCTGCGACTCCACCGTCTTCGATTTGGCGCCCTAACGACGAAGCCTACAACCATGCCAACGTCGACAACCATGCTAACGTCGGACTTCATCACCGCCGGCACGCAACCCTGCGTTCTTCAGCTGTAACCGGATACAGCCCCATCTTCTTCTTCTTCAGCGTAACCCAATACGCTTCTTCAGCTGTAACCGGATCCAACACCATCAGGTTATCTTCTTCACCGTAACCTTTCTTCATCATCCACCAACCTCAGCTTGTTCCTTTAACACTCCCCCTGCAAATATCACAGCTTGTCAATGGTGGCTATGAAGGAACGAATATTACATTACACTCCCCCTGCAAATATTAACACTCCCCCCTGCAAATATATATTAAAATTGTTCCTTTATGAAATCAGAGAATTGTTTGAAAAGGAAAATATTAGATATTATGTCAGATATAATTTTTGTTTCTGTTTAGACAGCTGTAGTTAATAGGGTTTGACAGCTTCCACTTTCATCCTATATAACTACACACATGTACACTTTCTTTTTCAGAGTTTTCAATACAGATTACTTTCTCTTTCTCTCTGTTGCTTTTATCTCTGCATTAAGGAAAGGCGATTGTTGATTTTTATCTCTGTTCCAACTTCTCACTCTCCACCGTTCTAACAGTGGTATCCAGAGCCTAGGTTGAGAGAGGACCTAAGGGGTATCGTTTCCGAGTACAGTGCGATTGGCTGTGAGTGGAGTGGAACGATCAAGAAAGCAAAGAAGGCAGTTCTTGAGCAGAGAAAGAAGGGTTGATGGCTAATCTTTCTACGATAAACCTCCCAGTTCTAACGGACAAGAACTGGAGCAAGTGGAGCACTCAAATGCGGATTGTGTTTCGCGTACAAGGTGTGAGTGGTGTGGTAGAAGGACCAGAGTTTGCGAAGGAAGATCAGAAGGAGGAGGAGTTCAGGAATCAAAATGACAAGGCACTGCTGATCATCCACCAATGTGTGGACGATGTGCATTTTGAAAAGATACAAAATGTGTCTACGGCTCGAGAAGCGTGGGAGATCTTGGAATGTTGTCATTCTGGAAGCGAGAAAATTAGAAAGGTGAAACTCCAAACGTTGCGGAGACAATACGAACTGCTGCAAATGGAGGACAGTGACAAGGTTAGTGATTACTTCAATAAAGTCCTGAGTATTACTAATCAGATGAAAAGATGTGGCGAATCCATTAGTGATAGTGGAGAAGGTTATGCGGTCTCTACCCCGACGCTTTGATTATATTGTCGTGGCTATTCAAGAATCTAAAGATACAGGGAAGATGAAGATTGAGGAACTGCAAAGTTCCTTAGAGGCACACGAAATAAGTTTGCTAAACCGAAATCCCATTAGATGTGAGGAGCAGGCGTTGAAGGTTCACCATGTCAAGAATGAAGGGGAAAAGACAACCAAGAAATGGAAAGGGAAACATGGTAAAGGGAAGTGGAGGAAAGATAAGAATAAAGATGGCCAGAATGAATCTTCAACAGAGGAGGAAGGCAAATTTGAGAGGAATTACTGCAAGAAGGATAAGAGAAATATTGAGTGTTTTAATTGCCATAGGTATGGGCATTATGCAAGTGAATGCTATCCTGAAAAGGAGAAACAAAATAATGGTCAAGGAAAGGAGGCCTGAGCAGCTAAAGTAGAATCTGATTCAGAACCCATCATATTAATGACAACTACATCTGCAGTAAGCTCACACTCTCAAGATAAACTGTGGTATTTGGATTCGGGGTGTTCGAATCATGTGACCTGCCACAGAGATTGGTTGATAAATTTTGCAGAGACTGAGAGAAGCATGGTGAGATTTGCAGATGACAGCACTTCAAAGGTAGAAGGAGTTGGTGATGTTGTTATCAGAAGGAAGAATGATTCGTGTGTCATTCTAACTGGTGTGTTGTTTATGCCTACAATAAGGTACAACTGAGTATTGACCAAATAATTCAAAAGGGTTGTACGGTAGTAATGGGAAACTTCAATAAGGTTGAAGTGTTTGATAAAAAGAAAAATTTGATCTTGAGGAGCAAGATCTGGAAGGATAATACGTTTCGTATCAGTCTAGTGAAATCCACAAGGTGTGAAGAATCTGGCATTACAGAAGGGAAGATGAATTCTGAGACACGGACTGATGGTGAGGAAGGTCCGGTGCACGGAGCTATGTTTGCAACTGCAGAATCGCTCGGTCAGGCTGAAGCCTTGAATATGGCAGAAACAGGACTGATCGGTCAAACAGAGGCCTTGAAGAAAACCGTGTGGAGGGATGTAATGAAAGAAGAAGCTGATCCTGTTGAGAGGAAAGAAATCTGGAAGTTAGCTGACATTCCAGCGGGGAAGAAGATAAAAATTGAAGGGAACACTGTCAAAAAAGCAAGGGGAGTTATTAGTGAACTGAGACTTGGAGAACATCGTTCGATCATGTTTTTCGAACTGTTAGGTCTTGGTCGCACAGCTCGCGCAAATTGGCATCCACCTCTCAAAGGACTGGCAAATTATCGCTCGCTGTTACCTTCAAACGAACACAATTTTTTTGTAATTGATCGCTCACGGTTCACCTTGAACAGTAAATTACGTTCAAGTGAACACAACATAAAAGCCATCAAAGTTTTAAGTAAGAACTAAATCCAAAATTGTGTGATAATTAAGAGACGAAAAACGTATTTAATCCTTAAAAAAAATATTTTTAGTATATGGTGATGCATAGCAATGTAGGGTGGTGTAGCCTCTGAATTGTGCTACTAAGTAGAATATGGTCACATGGGCCGAAAGTAAACCCAAGAACACTAAGAGGGTAGGTTCTTCCTGCATCTTCGAAGACATACAATTTGTAAACACCTACCATTCTGAAATAAAAGAGTGTCCAAGAATTTGATGGAGGTGAAAAAAAGGAAAGGTGTTATATAAATATGAGAAACATAAGTTGAAGTATGTCAAATAATTTTTTAAAGTGAGAAGTAAATGAACTAAAAAAGATATTTTGGAAAGAAATGTCTGAAGATAAAATGGTGATCTGAAACTGAAGTAGAGAGATTTGGTCTCTCGTGTTCTGTCCTTTCTCCTTAATTATATGTGCTAAGGTCTAATGGCTACAATAATGTGTCAGCAACACCAACGTCCTACTACTTCCATTGATGCGATGTGAAGCGACCATTTTCTCTTTTAATATATATCTCAACATTTCTTTCCTACTTATCATAACTTTTAACACCACCTAATTAATGCCTCTCTCTCTCTTCTTCCTTTTGAAGAAGTTTCACACATGATGCTGCTTTTATCTTCAAGCTTCTCTTTATTACTTAATTTAGAGTCATCTTTCATCATCATTGTTATTGACCTTAACTTAAAATGAAGACACAATGTGACATGCTAACAAATGAAGAAAAGAGAATGAAAAAAAATGATTTTTTGAGAAATTGCAGAGTAAGAAACAGTAGGTTTTTGGATTCTGATATAAAGAGTTATACAGAATATTAGAAATGATGAAAATTATTGGTAGGTGATTATAGTTTCCTCTGGGGATGATATGGTATTGGTTGGCATGACCCACAAGAAGATGAAGGACAAGTGATTATTTGGTTGTATGTGGCAGTTGAAGTGAGAAAGCATCTGTGTGTCATCAAGTCTCTCTTACACTGCAGATTTGACAGAGCTCAATTCCAAGATTTTAACGTTTATCATTTTTATAGGATTCCTAATCCCACTCTGTCCCTTTCATAGTTTCAGATAAGGTAAGCTTTCAAAACTTTTCCACCTAATCCCACTCTTCACTTCATCTCTACACCATTTTTCTTATTCCACACCTATGCTCTCTTTTTCAATCTTATTATAATGGGAACAATCAAATGAAAAAAAAAAGTGTGATATTATTGATCTACCGTTTACTTAAAGTGAGGATACCACACAAAAAAGTACGAAATGTTTTGTTTTGTTATTAAAAGTTATGTAATTGACATAATATTATGATAAAAACTAAAATTAATGAGTTGAGGAAAAGTAAAAAAGAAGGAAAAACTTTTATTTGGAAAATAATTTTTATACATATTTTGCTAAGAATGATTAATCAGTTTTTAGACGCAACTAGTGTTTTTTATGGAAAATAAAGAAATTTTTTAGTAAATAATAATTGTGTCTAATTATATATTTTTATTCATATTGTTTCAAAACATATAATACAATCATGTTTTAATCTTTAATGAACTCATAATTAACTTATGATAGAAAAGAATATGGAAGAATACATGAATTTATTATTGGAAATGATATTGATGATGAAATTATCTTTCCATAGTTGATCTAGGATACATAATATTACATTCTCTACAAATGAAAATCATAACACATTTAATCATATTATATATTTTAATAATAATTCTAGTTCGTATATTATTAAATTAGAATATTAATTTAGATATTTATAGGACAATCTTTCATGACAATTATGTCATTCGTTATAAACTTAATATTAACAAACTCATTTTATAATTTTAACTAACTAGATAATGGTTCCAATATAATATTCCAAAAATTTTAAATATATTAAATTCTTAACTAGGATTTAAGTATTAATTATACTCCATTGAAATTGTATTTCAAAAAGACATTTTAACAAAAATACCAAAGTACTCCCAAACAAATGGACTATAATTGGTACATTTATCCAAAAGATTATATATATCATCACCTAAGTTATCTACTATACTCTAGGCCTTCAGGGACCTTCCCTAGCTTCATACTACAACCACATGTGTTTGTCTCTGCTCACATGTTATCATGAGATCATTTAATAAGGAGAAAAAAACACAAAAGAAAAAATACAAAGGTAAACTAATGCATAAAGAGAAAGTCAAGGTGTTTTAAAAGTATATACACATCAAAATAATTTTATACTTTTATCTAAGGTGCAATAAGTCCTTAGCTCAACTTTCATCATCCTTTATATACTTCAACATAATGGATCACTCAACAAAATATTCATTATATAAACCAGCCCAGAAATGCAAATAGTTTACATTCATCAAATCAAATACTAGGTATCAATCCACATGGCATATCCTAATGGCTCAAATAATAAAATAATCTAGACACTGCTTCCAAAACCATATTGCACCTATCATACTTACAACCAATTTCTTCATGTTAAAACCATATTGAAAGAAAATCAATATTCTTTATCAAGTCATGACATGGTTAACTTCACTAGCTCTCTAAGTATGGTTCTTCTTCATATCATACCATCTGTCATGTGAAGTCTCATTTAACTCACCACCTAGATATCTTTCTCTCTATGAGTTGTATACAAGTTGATTTAGAATAGTCTCACTATCAGAATCTCCTTTCAATAAACTTTAACATACGGACACCAGTAGTATCTTCCTTTAAAAGTAACTACTTTGACTTAGACCTCATAATATCAAGCCAACTCTAATTCAAAAAATTCTATATTTACAAACAATAATCATTAACAAAAGCCTTTTAGCACAATTTATCCACTACCATCGTCTTCTTACTACTGTCCTGTGTCTGTGGCACTACAACTATGGCACCCAACGAAACACAAGTCACACTCAATGGTTAGATCCTAGAGGTTCACAATAGAATGAAGGAACAAGCCTAGAATTCTAGATTTTTTTTTCAAATTCCAACAATTATCACATATACTTCTTTCACTTCTTCTTAAGTCGGATTCAAACAAACATATTAATTGTATTCAAACAAGCAAACTCAAACATTGTTTACCAATCTCACAAACATTTCTTTTACATGTATATCATTCCAATAATCTTACTAAAACACCATCATAAGAATCTCAACATTGACAAACATCTCGTAACTATTCTTTTATATCATGCACATTAAGTTTCCAAGCAGCATAGAAAGAAGAATTGAGTGCAATATATCATCTCAATACATATAAGCATACTAAAGTTCTATATATCAATATCATATATATAATCTAACATTGTTTTGCATTTCAAAACACATTAAAAAAATAGTTTACCATATAATGCAAATATCACATAAAATTTGACATACATAAGATACACTAAATTCTTATTTTTTATAGGTAGAAAAGTCAAACTATAACCCAACCCCGTCAACACCATTTATATTGTACTTTGTTTAATTACTTAAAGAGAAAAAAAATATAACACAATTATCTTCTTCTTTTCACGGTTTTCCAATTCTAACATTAACTTTTCTCTATCAAATTAACCACCAATTAATTCTACATATATCTAATCTATCAATCATAAACAAATTAAATCTAATGTCTTACGATCACAATACATGTATCCAAGATTTTTATTCATATAATTACAAATACAAATCACAAATAGATTAAATGATTAGTTTCCTTTATCTCAAAATATTGATCCATAAACTACAACTCTTGTTGACAAACTCCCCGAGGTCGAACGTTGTTTAGAATTGCTCCCATTATCACCTTAACCTTTGGTAACAGCGGCACTGCCACAAAAATCCTCACGAAAAGCTACTATATTTTTGTTGGCCCAAAAGAGAATCCCCTTTTCTTCATTACTCCTACGTGAAGTTATGGTTTTTCCTCCTCTCATTCGACCAAGCATCCCCTTGACCACCATGCACTTCTAAATCATAGCGTCTACACCAACGAGTAGCGAGGGTGTACGATTGTGATGAGTAATAACGTTGGGTTTAGTCCAATCTCCCTCTCCTCCCTTGAATGGTATTAGGGCTTCATTTCCTTCCTTGTTTTCATGGAACTCCAACACCAAGCATAGCTCTATAATGACCTCACTCTCTTTTCTCTCACCAATTCCATTAAAGCTTAAAATCCCTTAACCTTGTTCCCATTTTGATCTAGTTGCATAGTTATACTTGTCTTGCATGGTTCCTATCAATGTAGAAGAAGATGAATATTATTGGGGTTCGAAGAAAGGGGATTAGAGACTGTAAGATAAAAAAATCAATGCAACAATAATAAGCACAGAAACAAGCACCGAAACCGAATGAATCAAAACCCCACCGACTAAGGGTCGGTTCTTGCCTTTTAATTAAAAGGAAATACAGAGTGCAACGTGTTACCTTTGTCAAACATTCAGCAAAAGAAAGAAATTACATCCAGAGAAGAGAGAGAATATTCAATCATTTGCCTGCCTCATAGAGGCCTACTACATTCCCCTTTTGTATCCCTTATTTCCCCACTGAAAATCCTTCAACTGTGTGCTCACTTTTCTCTCCCCCACGTGCTAATGTTTGCCACTATTTTTTGTAGCAGGTGCCAGGTGTCCTGGTTCTCTAACTGACTCATCCTTTCCCCTTATTTCTTCTACTGATTCTGCCCTTCAGTCTCAACGTTCTTCTCACATGTCACAATACCCTCCCTATCAATAATAACCTTGTCCTCAAGGTTAAAGTCAGGGTAAGCTTTGACAAAATTTGGAATGTCTTCCCAAGTTGCTTCTGTTGCAGGTAACCCTACCCATTGAACTAAGACTAGTGAAACTAATTTAGATCTGTGGAGGATATCACGTTTCTGAATGATAGATTGAGGAATCAATACAGGACCTTCTGGTAGTGTAGTCAATGGTAAGGGAACGTAGGTAGTGGCATGTGAACCTTTACATTCCTTTAATTAAGAGATGTGGAAGATGGGGTGGATTTTAGCGGTGTGTGGCAGTAAGAGTTTGTAGGTCATCGTTCCAATTCGAGCGATAATTGGAAATGGGCCAAAATACCTCATCCCCAATTTTTGGTTTTTTCTCAAGGCAATGGAATTTTGTCTATACGGGTGAAGTTTCACCAAAACCATATCATCAATCTTAAACTCCTTATGTATTCTTCTGTGATAACATACTTTTTCATTCTTTCTTGAGCTTTCAGAAGCTACCTTTTCAGTTGAGTCAAGGCTCTGTCTCTTTCCCCTAATAGTTTCTGAACTGCTAGAGGATCGTTAGGATCCATTGTCTACTTCATTATGGTAGAGGGGTCTCTTCCATTTACCACCTTAAATGGTGTTGTTTGTAAGCTGGTATGAAAAGTCATATTATACCATAACTCTGCCCATGGTAAAAGCCTGGTCTAGGTCTTAGGATTGTCAAAGGTAAAGCACCTCAGATACATTTCAAGACACTTATTTAGTGCTTCTGATTGTCCATCTGATTAGGGGTGGTAAGCTGTAGCCATTTTCAAGGTTGTGCCACTCAACTTGAAAAGGTGTTGCCAAAATTGACTTATGAATACCTTACTCTGTCAGAGACGATAGTTCTAGGAAACCCATGTAGTTTGACAACAACATTAATGAACAATTATGCCACTTGCTTGCTATTGAAGTTTGTCTTTAGAGGAGCAATGTGAGCATACTTCGAAAATCTATCAATGACCCCCATAATCACCGTATATCCATTAGAGGGTGGAAGGCCTGTAATGAAGTCCATAGCTATATCTTCCCATATATGGTCAGGAATTGGAAGGGGTTGGAGTAACCTTACGGGTAGAGTGGTGGTAGATTTAGCTTGTTGGAATATAAAGCATTCCTGGACTTATTGAGTGACATCTTTAAGCATACTAGGCCAATAGAATTGAAAGGAAAATCGAGCCATAGTTCTGGTTATTCCCTCATGACCCCCTAGTATGAAACTGTGGTATTCCTTGAGCAACATTTGTATAATCTCAGCATCTCTAGGAATTACTCCTCTATGCTTCCAATGTAAGTATCCATCAAAGTAAGAATAACTAATGTTGGGTGGTTGCCTGCTGCACAAGCTTGAATGACAGATTGGAGAGTATAAGGTCTATCTGAGTGTTTTTCTGAATTTTTATCGTTAATTCATTCTCTCCAGATGACCATGCCATAAAGAAGGATATGGATAGGGCATTAACAACTTGATTATCCTTCCCAGGCTTGTATTCAATTGTGAAATGAAATCCTAAAAATTTGTGTAACCAAGCTTGCTACTCTGGAGTTTGAAGGGATTGGTCCATTAAGCTCTTGAGGCTTTTTTGATTAGTTCTTATGATGAACTTGTGGCCCAATAAGTAATTTTTAAACTTTGCAATTGCTTTTATAATGGCATAGAATTCCCTTGTATAAGTGGATTTATGTTGCATCCAGGAAGATAATTTCTTATAAAAGAAGGCTATAGGGTGCTTGTCTTGGCTAAGAACGACACCAATTCCTAAACTTGAAGCATCAGTCTCCAAAACAAAAGTTTTTGTGAAATCTGGCAATGCTAAGATGGGCACAATGGTAATAGCTTGTTTTAGGGCCTCAAAGGCTTGAGTTGCTTAAGCAATCCATTGAAAATTATATTTTTTTAGGAGATTGGTCAAGGGATGAGAAATTGCAACATATCCTTTTATAAATCTTCGGTAATATCCCGTTAAGCAGAGGAACCTCCTCAGTTGTTTTGTGTTTTGAGGGTAGGGCTACTGTAAGACAACTTGGACCTTGTTAGCATCCATTGTCACCCCATTTCCCAAGACAATATGGCCTAAGTAGTCTACTTGAGATAAACCAAAATTGTTTCCAAATGGCCAAGGTGAACAGACCATGAAGGGCTATATACTAGTATGTCATCAAAAAACACTAGCACATATTTCCATAGAAGTCCCTCAAAGATGTCATTCATTAAGGCTTGAAATGTTGCAAGGGCATTGGTTAATCCAAATGGCATGACAAGTCATTCGTAATGTCCTTGATGGGTTCAGAATGTTGTCTTGAACCTGTCAGCAGGAGTATCTGGATTGTCATTTCTTGCAATGAATCCTTGAATCGCATCGTTCCCACACCAGCAACACCCTTCAAAGTGTTAAGGGAAAGATGATGTTCCAGAGTCTGTTCTAAATTAGGAATCTTTGCATCTATATTGTCCTCCTCTTCATATGTAACTTGGAGAAAAGAATATTGTCGGTTAGGACAACGGTGAGTTGCTATGAATCGCTCATCACATATGTAACATAAGCCTTTTTCTCTATGGGATTACATTTCAGCAGGTGAAAGTCTTTTAACATTATTGGTTCTAATGGTTTGGGAAGACGGGCGTTGGTTTAAGGTAGGGAGAAGTGGTTGTTGTGGTGGATTGGTCTATGATTGGTTATAGGAAGGTGGTGTTATTTGTTTGGAGTTTCTGGAAGTGTTGATATGGTATTGTCTAGGTTTGAAGGTGTATTTCTCTTTAAGTAGACGGGCTAATGAAATGGTTTTGAGGATTGTGTTTGGGGCTTGAGCTATGACTTCCCTATGGATGTCAAGTTTCAATCTACTGATGAAACAATCAAGAAGGGCCTCATTGCTTACACCATAAATACGGTTAGCTAAAGCTGTAAACTGCACATAATAGTCATTTACAAATTCCAGCTCTAAAGATCGAACTAAAGTATTCCATGACACAATGGGGTTATTGCGTTGCATCATTTGGTACCAATGAACCACCTTTTTTTCGAAATGAATGGTTGCTATGGTTAAACGGTGGTCATCAGGAGCATCATAATACTCAAAGAACTGCTCCGCTTTGAAAATCCATTGTAAAATGCCCAAGCCATCGAAACAGGGAAAATCAATCTTTACATTTCTCACCTGAAATGGGTCGTGGGCACATCGTGAGTTCGTACCACCATGGGACATGTTCTCCTTAAAATCCTTAATGGTGTTACGGAGGTCTGCCATCTCTGCAACATGCTCCCTTTCACGTTTCTACATGAGGTCTAATATTTGCTTGAGTCATTTGAAGAGGATGTGTCGGCCATGTGCAATGGAAGCACCAATGTAAGATAAAGAAATCAATGCAACAATAATAAGCACAAAAATGAGCACCAAAACAGAATGAATTAGAACCTCACCGACTAAGGGTCAGTTCTTGCCTTTTAATTGAAAGGAAATACATAGTACAACATGCTACCTTTGTCAAACATTCAGCAAAAGAAAGAAATTACATCCAGAGAAGAGAGAGAGAGTATTCAATCATTTGCCTGCCTCTTAGAGGCCCACTGCATTCCCCTCTTGTATCCCTTATTTCCCCACTGAAAATCCTTCAACTGTGTGCTCACTTTTTTTCTCCCTCACGTGTTGCTGTCTGCCATTGTTTTCTGCAGCAGGTGTTAGGTGTCCTGGGTCTCTGACTGACTCATCCTTTCCCCTTATTTCTTCTGCCCCTTCAGTCTCAACGTTCTTCTCACACGTTACAGAGACCTAAAAAGTGTGATGAAGGAGATTGCAAATAGATTAAGGAAAATAGAATGCCCAAATGGGTGTTGGTGCAAAGTGTTCTCCTTTGTCTCTAAATTGTTGATAAAGGAGTTTTGTGAGAAGATTGAAGGGAGGATGAAATTGTATGGGTATTGAAAGAAGAAAAAGAAAAAGAAAATACAAGATGAAGGAAGTGGATACTATTACACATGGGGAGAAGATGAATGAGAAGATGAATGTGAAGATTGGTTCTAATGTGAAAGTTTTTGCACTCATTGTCACGAGTCTCAGATCAAACACATTTAAATAATATATATGATCCAAAATTCCAAAAAAGAAATTTTAGGATAAGGCCATTAAGATTGAAATTGAATTTATTACAAAAATAATTTGAGTTTAGTAGACTTGGCTAAAGGACCAACATCAATTGGTTGTAAGAACATCTAAGAAAAAGTATCAACACCAAAATCCATAGAAAAATAAAAAGGTGATGTTATTGGTAAAAGAATTTATATAAACATATAACATAGATTGCTTTGATACTGTTTTTCCAATTACTAGGATATCCTATATCTAGTGTTGTTAGGTTTAACATTTATCCAAAATGGAAGTAAAGCCTTATATGCTAGTTTTTAATAAATGGAATGATATAGTTTCAAAAATAAAATTATTTATAGAATCTAATTTTGAAATGAAAGAAATGGGTGAAACAAGTGTAATTTTAGCGATTACATTCATATAAAAGGAAGATAACATATTAATTCCTAAAAAAATAAAAGTTTCTTAAAAAGTTTGATTGTAAACTTTAAGTTAATCAATACTCTTGTGATACTAACACTAAATTAAATAAAAGTAAAATAAAATCAATTTTTCAATCTCATTATGCCCAACTAATTTGAAACTTATGTTTACTTAATTAGTTTTTGTTTTTTTTACAGCAAACATTCTTTATATAATAGGTAGATTGAGTTGCATATTCAAAGTCCCAATCAAGATCATTATAATGCACTTGTAAGACTCATAAATATTAAATTTTTTTCAATCTTAGTCTAATTTATGTAATTTGTTATACAAGGTATCACACATTATGTCTTATATGAGATCCCTGTTGTATTTTATTTTTGGGTTAAGTATTGTTTTATTTCATGAACTTTGATACGAAATTAAAATTCATTTATGTTCTAAACTTTAATACATTTTGGTCTCCAAACTTTAAAAATGAGTGGATATAGTCTTTTTAACTTAATTACGTTAATTTTTTTGACATGTCAAATGATATTTTCAGTTAACATTAAAGTAAGAATGTATCAAACGGTGTAAACAATTAAAATACTAACATGAAACGTGTTTGATAAGTAAAAAAATTTAAAACAATTGACTTAAAAAAACTATGCATTATTTTTAAAGTTTTGATATTAGAATGTATTAAAGTTTCAAGTTTCAAACATATAAACAAGTTTCAATTTTAAATCAAAGTTTAGAAACTAAAATCATATTTAATATTTTATTTTATTTTTAATTATTTTGCATTATATGAAATACATTTATATTCTATGAGCGGATATAAAAGACTAGCATTATCAAGTTCACTTACATTCCAAATATTTATATACCAACACATACAAGTTATAATTTTAAAATTAGAAATTATTACTATGTTATAGGTGATTATTTCACTTTTACAATATAGGAGGGTTATATGGTTGCATTTTATGGATTATTCCAAAAGGAAAGTGTTCAAAATTGTCTAAATATTTATATATTTATAATGAGAGTAACTAACAAGATTTGTAAAGCCTCCCCTTTTGTGCGTTAAAGGGGACGCAAAACGCAAGACGATCTTAATTACATTTGAACTTGTACAGAAAGAGTATTTCTTTCGTACATGCCTTTGACTTCTTTTCTTTTTTTATTCTAAGTCGTCTTGGTATACTTTTGCCATTGATGTAGTTTTAGTGTACCATATAAGAGATTCATTTTGTACAAGTTGACAAGTCTTTAAAGATATATTTCTTTTGAAGGTGACCTCTGTCTAGATGGAGTTTTCATGCTGCAAAATATGGAAACAGTAGCAGTATTACGTATTAAGTTAATTTCTATCTTTTATGAGCATCACGTGTCTGTTTAGCAAGCAACGGTGGTGCAGTGTCATTTCAAATGGTATGGAAAACAGGGGAAGCTTCCAATACCCTGTTTTGTTTCATTTATATCAGAAGGAAGAAGAATATGTTCACTCTTTCATAGCAATTAAAAAAGGGGAATCAAGTTGTGAAGGTACCATTGGTACGTGTTAAACTATTAAAGTTTTGGTTAATAAAAAGCAGGTCCTAGACAGCTGGATGGTCTCTGTTAGCTTTGCTAATTCCCCACTCAAAACTCTCTTCATAGATATCTTTCAAGTCTTAAATAAGGTCATATGCTGAACGAGGGATTCCCATGTCTTCCTTTCAATTCCAAATTTCCTATTCAGAAGGGAGAATGCCTTCCCGATTTCATCCGCAACTTGAAAGAATAATGATTTTAAGACCCAAAAATGTAATGTGGTGATGTTAGTTAGGTTGGCTTGGTTTTCAACTAATTTCAAAGTGCCTGATTTGACGTATGACTTCATGATAACTAATGATCGTGGACCATACAATTTTTTTCATTTTTTTTTATTAATGTTTATCCACTTAAATATCCAGATAAATTCTAATATTAATTCAGGTTCCTAATTCTTCTTGAGTGGATGCTATTATCAACTTATTTTGTTTGATACTTACTCTGTATATATAATATTTAAAGCATAAAAATAATACGACAATTTATATTTTTTCAATAAAAAATTGCACTTTTTTTAAGTTAAATATATTGAAGAAAATAAAAAACAGAAATATAATGATAACATATAAAAAATACATTTTAAATTTTAAAGTGATAATAATTTAAATATAATAAGATTTTATTATTTTAATATTAAAATATTTAAATATAAATAGTTTTATTATCAACATTTAATTATTTTAAATTATATTATTTTTATGAAATATTTTTCAAGAGTTTTTTGATTTTTTTATAAAAGTTTTTTCTCTCTTTACGGGAAGAGTTCTTTCTCTTTACTCATTTGGTTGAATAATCAAGACTGTGTGATTGATCCTTGTACCAATCAGTTTCATCATTAGCGTAAGTTGAATTTTTGTCCTTTTTCTTGGTCTTTTATGCTATAAGTTGAGTTTTTGTCATTTCTATTGGTCTTTTATGCTATTAGTTATAAGTAAGTCTTCTTCTAATTACAGGTGTCACTTTAAACATTTATATAAGTCCGTGCTAGTTAATGATCATAATGGTATATCTAAATTGTTTTGTGATGTTTCTATGTGTAAATAAGGCATCCTGTTAGTTGGGAGGAGTTTTGTTGGTTAAGGTCTTATGAGTTATTGGTCAGGTAAGGAAAGCTAATTCCATTCTTTTAAGTTTTGTATACCTTGAAATATATAGCATTGTATAATTGTATGATGAATTAACTGGATGCTTGAACTATGTGTTAAGTATGACTTGTTGATTTGTGGTTAGGCTCATAAATTGCATGATTTTGTTGTATGATGAACTTTGATAAATTGACAATTTTGGTTGGAATGTTTGGTTTGTGAACCTATTGGTTTATATTTGATTTTGTGTATTTGATAGGGTTATAATTTGAGCAATTTGTCAAGTGGTATGAGTTTTCATATTTAAAACTATTTTGAATTAATTCACTCCCATTTGTTCAATTAAACATGTATAAGTTCTTTTAAAAAGTATAAAATATAGGTATAGCGTTGAGCGGTGTCAAGGTAACATTGAGCGCCCAATTTTGCACATGGTTTGACGTTGAGTGGTGTCAAGGTGCTTCTGAATGCCATCCTTGAATTGTAGGTCTAGAGTAATTTAGCTCTAAACACTAATAAGTATAAGTGTGTCGATGAGCGCGACTTTTTACGAGAAGAACGACGTTGAGCGCCACTTTTTGTGAGAAGTTTAGCGTTGTGAGCCACCTCTGAGCACAATGTGCATGCTTGTTATTTCTTTCTTTTTTGGTTGTTTGAAATAAATTCGTGATGGAATTAATGTATGTTTATAATATTGTTGATTATCATTTGTGGTGATGATTATGGTTTTGAACAACTAAGGTGGTGGTTTTGAGAGAATTTCAAGGAGAAATTCTTTGTGGTGATGATCTTAGTATATGCATTGACATTGGGGTTCAGTAAGGATGTATCTTGATATTTTACCAACTATTCAATTCATATATAGAGGAATGGTGGGTGGGAGAGAATGACAAAAGATTCTAGCCACTAGACTGTTTTAATCCTAGGCACGAAATGGACTAATCTTGTGAGTAGTATAATGATAATCTCTTTGTTTATGATTCTCTAAAGTATAAATACTAATACAAGTTAACACTTACGATGAAACCCAATTAAAATCTTCCAATAATGTTAAAGGTATTCAGGAAAATAAACTTTTTCTTTTCCTTTGAAATCCAAGAGGAGTTATTTAAAATCTATGAAATAAATATTTTTAATTGTAAAATAAATAAATTATCTTATTAGTTTTTCTTCCAAATATAAAACTTTGAAATTTCTGATTTGTTGATGGACCCACCCACATCATCCATCATGTATTGTCACTTCTATTTTAATCAATATTTTCAGAAGAATTTTTAGGAGAAAAAAATCAAAACAAAAATCATTATTTTTATACATTTGTTTTCAATTTTTTCAAATTTATATTTAAGTTAATGGAAATGTAAAATTATTTTTCTTTTAAAAGAGAATAAATATATACAATATATTTCACTAACACACCAGTAAGTGAGATGACAACATATCGAATCGGATACATATAATGTCTATTCATAATTTAACTTGGAAATGAAAACTTAACTTGTAATCGATCAACTACTCCCACAAGTATCTCCTTTATAAAATTGATAACTATTTCAAGATTCACAAATATCTATAGATATTAAAAATTATATATATTATAACTTTTAAAATAAATTACAAAAAAATATATAATACAATATAAATTAAATTAAATATAAATTAAAATTTATTTTTAATTAAATTTAACTTAAAAAACATAATTATTTATATTTTAAATTAAATTTAATAAAATTTAAATTAAATTTTTAGTTTTTAGGATAACATGTACCACGAGTTAAATAGTATTTATACCCAATCCGTTCATAAAATATTCGCTACTCACTATCACATATCCACATATAATAGATATCCGAAAATACTAATTATTGGTAACGAATTTTATTGAGACATACTACAAAGGAGGTTTTTTTTGCCAACCCAACCTTTATGTTTCACCAATCACCCTATTAAGCACGTGGAAGATAGATAGAAAAACAAATTAAAATCTGTTTATTACGGAGAGAAGCGTGGAAAAAGATAAGCAAAAGACATTCGTAACCTTAACTTTTTATATATGTATTCCAATTTGTTTTATACAGTTTTGAAATAATTTATGTTTGTAAATGATTTTAGGTAAATTAGAAAATATAACTTTTTTATCCTTTTAAACACGCTTAATTATGAAGAAGTCATTTTTACACTTAGATTTTGAGTTAAATATGTTTTTAGTCCCTATATTTTGGGGTGATTTTGGGTTTAGTCTCTCTTTCAAACTATGGTACAATTTAGTCCTTCAACTTTAGAAAACTTTTGTTTTACTCCTTTTTACAAATTTTTTTAACTTTATTTACTGTTTCAAACGCGTTTCTCAGTTAATATTAAAGCAAAAATGTATCAAACACTGTAAACAATCCAAATGCTATAATGAAACGTGCTTGAAACAACAAATAAAGTTAAAAAAATTTGGTAAAAATGACTAAAACCAGAGTTTTCTAAATTTGAAGGACTAAATTGTACCATAGTTTGAAAGAGGGACTAAACCCAAAATCGTCCCAAAGTATAGGGAGTAAAAACATATTTAACCCTTAGATTTTTATTCTACTAAATTTTATATACACTAATTAGATTAATTCTTATATACTTTTCCTATTTTATAAATTACTATTATTGATTGATAGTTTCCAATAATGCAACGCCGATATTAAAACACGGCTTAACATTCAATCAAATTATTTTTAATACTTTCTTATTTGTTGAATATGTTTTTAATCTATATCATTAATTAAATGAGTCATAACATTTTTATTTATTATTTACTTTATCTTAATTAAAACAATCAAGAGTTTCACTTTTTTTTCCCTCATTTCTTTCCTTATTGATTCTCTCATTCAAAAGCATTAGAGATTTAATCAATTTAATTACTTCTTTACTTCTTTACTTTGACTTTGACTTTATCTATATTATGACTTTCCAAAATTGTACTCCATCTCTTAACCTCATACCTAATGCATGAGAGCTTCCCCCATAGTGAAATTTTATATTGTCCATTAAATTAAATCATAACATTTCTTTTAATTATTTTGCTAAGTTATATTTTTAATTGATAAAATTCAGAACATGATTTCTCAAGTCTTTTAACAAGTTATTTTAATTTCTAAATTTTGAAATAAAAGCATTCTTTTAAGTCTTTAAACGGGATACGAGAGAAACTAAAATATTGTTTAAATTATTTTTAATCTTTAAACAGTGAATTAGTGTCAAAGTCGTAACTTTTTAAAATGTTACTACTTTTAATTTAAATACTAAACTATAGAGTTTATCTTATATTTAAAATAAAAAACTAAAAATATTTACAGGATATTTTTAGTTTTAGGAATATGAAAAACCTTTGATACATATAAAGAAAGTATTTACAGGATTGGTAATGAATTGTGTGATGAACAAAAAGAGAAGTGAATGAAGGCTTTCAGTGGATCCCACTAATTCATGCTCTTTTCAAAAGCAAGCTGACACCGTTGATTTCCTCTTATGTCCTTCTACTAGGACTAGAGTTACTGTTGTGATTTCTGTAAGTTGCTGCCAAGAATCTGTAAGTTGCTGCAGAGAATCTGGTGCTCAATAAACCAGTGGCACTAACATTGCTCTACACCAAAACGTGAACTCATTCACTTTACTTGTGTCTTTCACAAAGTTATGATATTCCATCTTCATGCTACTTCTCTTCTAATTTTTGTCTCCTTCGTTTTTCAACTTCTAACATACAAGGAGCAAGAAAAACATAAGGTTGCTCTCTTTTTCTCAACTTCATAAATCAACAATGCTAAATGTTTTGGGTCAATATTTACATATATTTTTAATTCACTATTTTTTATCCAAAAATTAAATTTTAAATTATTTTCATGAATGAATATAATTTTCGTCCTCCTTATGATTTCAACAACTTTTACTCCAATTATGATTTTAATCATTTTTTTACTTTGTCCTTAGCTTTACTTATTGATTCATTTAGTTCATCGAATAAGTTTATGTGAAAAATACTTTCTTTTATTTTTCGTTCAAGTTGTGTAAGATTAAAAAAATTGTGATATTAGGAAAAATGTGGTTGTGAGACTTGAGGATTATTGTTTGACAATTGGATTTAATGTCTATATGCTTCTTAGAATGGTAATTGCCATGGTAATTATTTGATGTTATTGTTAATATGGAACACATGATTGGTATGTTATTAATTTGATGATTTGTGTGTGTATGTGATATTACCAATATGATGTATTTACTACAAAAAAAGTGTTATTTAGCGGAGGTTTTTCTTTTCGATTTGCGGGAGTTTTTACCTTTCGCAATTTCTGGGGATTTTTTAAACCGCCGCAGTTTGAGTCGCTACAATCTATCTGCGGGGGTTTTTCACGACCCCTGGTATCACATTCAATATTGTTTAGGATGGAGTAGATGTGGGTTCAATTTCTAGAGAGAGAAAAGTTTAGAGAAACTTAGATTTTAATTGTATTTTTGGTCTAAGGGTAAAATGGTCTTTTACCTTAATCGGTGTAGAAATTAATATAAGAGAGTGTAGGAAGTAAAAGAAGGAAAATAAAATTTGAAACTTAATTGGGAGATTTCTTGGTGGATTTTAGAGATAAAGTGAGAAATTTTATTAAAGCCAAAAAGATAAAGATAGAATAAAAGAAGATAAAAAGGAGAAAGGGAAACTAAGGTCTGCACATTGTTACTATATATATAAAACGAAAAAAATAGAGAGATTGGGAGAGAGGGAGGGGCGTTTCTAGGAGAGAAAGGAAGAGCTACAGAAAACTTTAGTGCTAGAGAAATTGATGTTGTTTGGAGTTGTAGATAAGTCTTAGGATTGGCCAAGGTATGAGGAAACTTACATTGTTTGTTTCTTATTTGTTTGTATGACGAATAAGGTTTGCTTTTGATTATCTTGAAAGGTAATGTTGTTTTGATGCATGTGTATGTATGAGAATATTTTTTGCATTGTGATAGGGTTATATCATGGTTGTGTTTTGTTTTCCCTATAAATGTATGTATCGTTTTGTTGGGTTATCCCACTATAGGGATTGAGATTAAGGGGGAACAAAATTATAATAAATGAGCATTTTATCATGTAAATATATGTTAAAAAGATGGTATGATAATTATATGCAGAATATTGGGTTTGTTTGGGTTATAATTTGCATAATGATGGGTTTTGGATAATTCAAGTGATGCAATGTATGTATTAGGGTCTGTTCATAAGGGTATGTGAGGCTTGAATGTATGCATGAGGTTTTGGGGGAGTTTTCTCGTGATTTAGGATTGTTGCGTGTTTGTTTGCGGACTTGAATTCTGTCCAGAATGTGTTTCAATTCAGCAATAATCGATTATCGTTAATTATAATATATTATTTATGCGTTGGTTATGAGTTGAGTGTCGGGAATAATCAATTATCTGGGATGATAATCGATTATCCCTTCATGCATGATGAATTCTTGTGATTTGTTGTGTAGAATCACTGAGATAATCGATTATCACCTAGATAATCGATTATCTTAGGATATTTTGTGTAAATGTCATTTTTTCAGGAATAATTGATTATTATTTATGATAATCGGTTATCACAGTGCATTTTTGTTAAATAAGTGTGTTTTGATGAAGAATAAACATGAACTAAGCTTAAGGAGTTGTGGAATGCAATGATAATCAGAGAATGAGATTAATAGTTATGTTTAAGGTTAGGTTTGACTTGTGGTTGTGGTTGGAACATGAGTGAGTGTTGGGGTGTACCTCAATATGTGGTTGATGAACATGAGATGGAGGATATGTCTACTAGCTATACCTAGTGAATCCTGGTGCTATCTATGAATAATTGCTTCCTTTTTTCTTGTGAGCATTGAAAGGGTTGTTCAAGTATTGAGCCTTCCTTGTGTGAGGGTGATTGTGTGTTCCTTGTCCTTGTGTGGCAGGACTACAAGTTCCTTAACTAGATTGCAAGACTACTTGAATGTATCTATAGGGGAAGTTACAGATTGGTCTGTAGGAGTGGCTACAGGCGGGTGATGTAAGGTACAAGAGTGAGACTGATTCTTTCCACTATGGTGTTATGGTACTGTGATGCTCATGGTGTTGTTCGTGACTAGAATAATCATGATGGTGGTGTAGCTACGATGATGATCATGGTATTTGAGATGCTCTAAGTGATGTTATGTTGATAGCGGTGTTACTATAATGGTTATGGTAAGTAGTTAACTTAGGCATTAATGAGTGAATATACAAGGGTCTATGTTTGAGATGTTAGTGATGACATCAAGGTTCAATGGTCAAGGATCGAGGATTGAAGATCAAGGATCGAGAATTGAGTAATTCATTATTTATGTTAAAGGACTAGTAATCTTGTTATTATTGGTGGGTATGAGGTGATTTATGGTTGATATATTCAATGTGTTTATATCTTATTCTTAGTATGATTTCATTATTTATGTTAAAGGACTAGGAATCTTGTTATTATTGTTGGGTATGAAGTGATTTATGGTTGATATATTCAATGTGCTTATATCTTATTATTAGTATGATTGTTTTATCGAAAACTTACCACATACATGTTTGTATTTGTGTGTTGTGAATGATATTATCGACGATGATCGTATAATGTATTATACGCTAATAGATGATGTTGCAGATGATGCTGAGACATGATAGATTCGAGAGATGATGGGGGCACAAACTTGAGATTTTTATTTGAAGTTATTAAGTTTGAACTTTAAGACAATGTAATTGAAGTTATTTTATTTCCTTCGTTATTTTATTGGACAAGTGTTTTGGAACTATTATGTTTTGAATAAATTATGTCGTTTAAACGTTAAGTTTTTGAAAATATGTTTCTGCACTATGATAAAACATTAAAATTTACTGATTTTTTTAATAATCCGTAAACCCTAGAATTTGAAATGTTCACTAACAAAAAATCACATATTATCAATGAACGTAGTTTGTGGGTAATAGAAAAATCATTGATAATTTTACCAATATATTACTGATAAAAAAAATTTCATCAATAAGATGTTTTTTGATAAATTTTATCCAATGTTCACTAAATCTATTAATAATTAAGTAAATATATTTTGTTAATTATTGATTGATTTTGGCCATCACTAAATATCGCGAATGAATATTCTTCATCTTTACCTTCTTTTTTCTTTATTTTTCCCTCGTCTTTTTTCTCTCCTCCTCTTCTGGTCTCCGATTATCATAGTCTAGCAGCGACACATTATCGTTTCTATTACGTCACAACCATCGATGCATCTTTGCCACTATTGTGTCTCTTCCTCTTTCTCCTCCTTTTCCTTCTTCTTCTCTCTTCTCTATTTTCCTCTTCTTTTCACTTATCTTTGTTTAATATTTAACAAATCTCATTAAATATAATTAAAAATTTATTACTATTTTACCGATAAAAAATATATCAATGATGTTTTTTTTATAGCTTACAAGATTTTATATGTTTACATGAAAATTTAAATCATATATAAACTGTAAAATTGTAAATTTAATTACTTTTATTCTCTTTTATCTCTGGTTGAGTTACTGTGACCAATAATGTTGGAACAACAAAATCTAAATAAAGTAATATAAAATTGGCAATTTGAAAAAAATATACATAAAAAAAAGTAAGCAATTCTCCTTACACTTCTTTACTTTCCTCGTTCACCTCCAAAATTTTCTTTTTATCTTTTCTTCTATTAAAAAAAAATGGCTTTCAAAAGTTAATTAAAAGTTTTACACATTTAAAATTTTGTTAAGATCTTAATCGACTTCAAAAGTCGATAAAGTCTTAACCATTTTTTAAAAGTTGGTTAAATTTTTTTAACTAATTTACAAAAATCAATTAAAAACATTTTTTTAATCGACTTTCAAGGTTAATAAAAATTTCTTAATCAATTTTCGAAAATCGATTAAAGTTTTCATTTTTTTAATCCTATTTAGTTTATTTTTATGTTTTTTATTATTAATAATAATAAAAGATATTAAAAAAATTGAAAACAAAATTTAATATTTTAAATAGAAAAAACGAAATTAAAAAATTATTAATTTTAATTGAATAATCTAAAGATATTGTTATTTATAAAAATGAATTTTTTATTTAAAAAGGAAAACCTTAAAAATTTATAAAATATTATTTATTAAACAAAATTCAATAAAGCATATTAAAAAATTGAAGTCAAAATATTTAAGAAAATCTTAACCGTATTTGAAAATAGATCGTATTTTCTGAAATTTCTGAAATTTTCTGAATTTTCTTTTAGTTTTTCATTATTAAATTAAAATAATTAATTTTTTTAATTTTGTTTTTAACTTAAAATAATAAATTTTGTTTTTTAATTTTTTAAATACATTTTATTATTTTTATTATTATTAATAAATAAATAAATAAAAGAAATAAACTACAAAAATTAAAGGTTTAAACTTTTTAGTTGTCCTTATTTATGTGAGTTTTGTAAGGATCTGAAAATTTAGGGCCATTGAGCCTTATGTTGGGGCATCCAGACCCATAAAACTAAGGGTACCTTAGTCTTAGAAGGGGCTTATCAGAAATCTGATTTCATAAGCCAACTTACCTTTCTTTCTCTAAACCCTAAGTTCCTCAAATCCCCTACCTTCTCTTTAGATTTCCAACCAACTGTACAATCTTTAATCTGAAGTTACTCAATCGTTCACCACGTAGAGGGCTCCATTTCTACCGAACGTTTTCTTCATTCCAACTGGTAAATCGTTTTCCCCTTTTCTTTCCACTATTCTTGAGCCTAGAGCATGCGATTTTGTTGGTTGCACGTGCTTTGTGTATCTTCCTTTCAATTTCTTTGTTCACCTTAGCTCAAAGGGCTGTTGTTGTCACCACTTTGATGATCTGTAGGTCCTGTAAGATCAAGTCTGTGTTGGGGAGCACTGTTAGGGCGTCCCAAGTAAGTTGTACTGTGAGAACAAAAGAGGTAAGGGCGTCTATTTTTGTTCATAATTTTAAATATGTTTTTTTGGTGTCTCAATTAGGTCTTTATTTTTGTAAAATTAAATCAAATAGAAACTTTCCGTCAAATTGAGAAGACACCATTAAGGAGGGTGTTATGTGACATGCTGACAGTGTCTTTTTAAATTACATGTCATTAAAAAAGTGTGTGAAGTGTATTTTGTATTAAAAATAGGAGTGAGAAGAGGGGAAATCAAATTTAATTAAGGACAAAGTGGACAAAACAAATATCCTTCCCAAAATCATCATCATCATCTTCAATCTCGTTGTCACTGCTAAGAACCTCTTCTTTATCCATCATACTCTCCCCTTGTTCTTTAGCCAGAAAGTCAACCTTTTTATCCCCATCCCCCTCCCCATCAAGGTGATCAATAAGCTTGCCGCATCGCTCCTTTAGGAAGCCCGAGTGGATCAACGTGTCGATCAAAGACCCCTTAAGGGCGTTGATGAAGTGGTTTCAAGCCGATGTTCTTCATCCACAAACCTTCGCGCTTCCAATCAAACAAAAATGATTTTCTTTTCTCCCACGAACTTTAATACAAAGTTCCAATCTTCTTTTTCCAATTTGATTTCGATTTCTCAATTGCAAAGAAAGGGGCAGCTGCACCTAATTTAGATTCTTTTGACCATTTTATCCTTATTTAAAATTTATTTCCGATTTTTAATTCAAAAATTAAAAAAATACACTTCACACACTTTTTAATGTCACATCATTTAAAAAGACACAACATGCCATGTAATACCTTTCTTAACGACATCTTTTGAATATTTAATTCAATTTTACAAAAATAAAAATTCAAATTAATCATAAAAAAAACCTATTTAAAATTATAAACGAAAATAAGAATATGACGACACATTAATCATTTAATCTTTTACATTGTGATGACTAGAAAGTTCAAGTCGTCTGCCACACTGAGTCACGTGGAACATTTTAATGACAATAGTAAAATTATTGACGAATATATAAAAAGGAATTGAAATTTCAGAGATAAAAAGTACTAAATAAACCAAAACAGGAACATGTGTGCTGCGAGAATTTTAGCATAAAGTATAATTTCAAATAAGTCCTTCTTATAAATAAGTTTTAAATATATTTTTTGTACTTGTTTATTTGGAAATTTTGTATACAGTACTTAATAAGTTTTTCTCATGTTTTGGTTCTCAATATTTTTGTTTTAATCCTTAAACTTTATTAACATCCTTTAAGTGATGAATTAGTTGTTAAGTGATTGATACTGATAACTTTTTCTGTTTGGTTTTGATCCTCGTATTTTTTTTCCCTATTTTGGGCCTTCATAAAAGTTTTATTTATGTTTTGATCATATAGTTTATTTACATCCTTTAAGTAGAGATAATTAAATGACCACGTTAGCAATTAAATAGAACTTAAACACCCTTTTTTTTTTTATAAAGTATGTTGTTTTTCTTAAAATAATAATAATAATAATAAATAACGTGATATCGAGAGTTTCATTTTCCTTTAATTAATTTTTTTAATTACTTCTTATTTAACGGGAAAACTTAAAGAAAATAAAGAGTTCTAAAAACATCTTATACAAAAGGGCAGAGCACAAAATAGAAATGAAAAATTTTATCCAGGAAAAAAAATGATTTTGAAAAAAAAAATAAAATGAAATGGGGAAAGTTGGGAAGGAGAAAAAGTTATTTAAATCCATAAAAAAAGTAATAAGGAGAAGTAGATAACGGAATATGTGATCCAAACCTAAGATGCACTTTAGCCGAATCTGAGGCACAAAACTTGGAAACAATAAGTCCAAAGATTGGCAAAGCACGAAAGAATATGACTGGGACATGTTTGAAAGCCATCCATCCAAGTTTTGGATTTATTTTGTAGTTTGATCCGAAATAAAAATCGAACCAAGAAAGAGATGTGTAAAACAGGACATAGAATAATAATGTAACGTATTCACGTAGTGGCATCATAATAAAATTGGTACTACAAAAAGAATCGAAGGTTGTGAAATTGATGTATGAATATGAAAAAGAGGATATTATTATAGCGAACCACGTACCCTAAAATTAAGGGTCTAGTTGAACTGATTTGGAAGTTGGATTTTGTGGAGAATGTTGATTTTGTAGTACCCCATTGACCCTCTCAGGGTGATGATGATGTTGATCATGGGAATCCTCATCTTGGGGTACCCTTGTTGTTTTGGTAACCCCAAACCCACCCAAAATCTCTCTGCCCCAATCCCAAAGGTTCAACACCACGTAAGTCCCAATCCCACCGATCAGCCCATACGCGATCGAATACGTCAACGGCATCAGAATCAGCGTCACGAACGCCGGTATCGCCTCCCTCATGTCCTCCCAATTAATCTCCACCACCGATCTCATCATCAACACCCCCACCAGAATCAGCGGCGGCCCCACCGCCCACGCCGGAATCGACGCCAGCAGCGGCGTGAAGAAGAACGCCAGGAAGAAATACGCCGCCACCGTCAGCGCCGTAATTCCCGTCCTCCCACCCTCCCGGATCCCCGTCGACGACTCGATGAACGCCGTGACGGGGGAGGTCCCGAGCAAGGACCCCACCACGATGGAAGTGGCGTCGGACATGAACGCGAAGTACTGTCCCTCGAACCCCCCCTTTTCGTCGGTGAAGCCGGCGAAGCGCGCCATGGAGTACAGCGTTCCGGTGGTGTCGAGAATGTCGACGTACAAGAACGTCACCACGGCCTCCCAGAAATACCCTTTCCCTATGCTCTTGAAGCTAAGAGCCCCCGCCGTGCTCTTTATGGTGTGAACATCCACCACCTTCTTGAAGTACTGGTGGGCGGAGTTACCCGCGTCGGTGTTGGGAAAAGCCGTCACTTTGGTGTTGCGGAACCACGACACCACGGTGACGAAAACGATGCCGTATATCATGGCGCCTTTGACGTTCTTAACGAGACAGTAGGCGATTATGACGAAACCCACCAGGCCAAGCCAGAGCGTGGGGCTTTCCATTCTGTCGCGCAGGCAGAGGATATCGCCCGACACTGTTCCGCCGGGTAGCAAACTGATCGTGCCGTTAGCGGCTGTTATAACGGGCGCGAGGGAGGCCCGTGAGGAGGATGGGCAGGCGCCGAGGGTGAGCAGTGTGGATGGGCTGTACCCGATGAGCCCGATTCCTTGGTTGTTTTGAAGCCCGATGAAGGCGAGGAAAAGCCCGATTCCCGCGGAGGAGCTGATTCTGACAGGCTTGGGGACGAGTTTGGCGAGTTTGGCACGAAGACCAATTGCGGAGATGAGGAGGAAGATGATTCCTTCGATGAAGACTGCGGCCAAAGCGCTCTGGTAGGAGACGTTGCCGGAGCCATGGAAGCCAACGACGGTGTAGGCGAAGTAGGCGTTGGAGCCCATGCCGGGGGCGAGGCCCAGAGGGAGGTTGGCGAAGGAGCCCATGATGAAGCAGCCAATGAGAGAAGAGGCTATGGTGGCGACGATCAAGTCCTTGCGAGTGTTTTCGAGGCACTCGGCGTAACCAGGGTTAACAGGGTCGAACTTGCATGACTGGTCGGGATGGAGGAGGCGGAGGGAAGAGGTGTTGCAGGCTGAGATAGGGACGGAGGGGTCGGAGCAGAGGGGTAGGCAGTCGGAGACAGAACAGGTGCCGCCGGAGTCAGTGAGGATGGAGGCGTTGACGGCGAGGATGTAGGCCATGGTGAGGAAAGTGGCTGTGCCGGCGCGGAGCTCGGTGGTGAAGGTGGAGTTGCGTTGGGAGATCTTGAACCATTTTCCTAATCTGGTTTTGGCTACGTATTGGTTTAGGCGCGAGAGAGGGTTGTTGTGGGCGTTGTGTTGAGGAAGTGGGGGCCTTTGAGCCTCCATTTCCATTGGATGTTATAGTAGTGGAAGTGTTGTTTGAGGTTTATATAGGGTTTGGGAATGGATTAGGATATTTGCATATCAAGGCAGAGCACAGCACAACACAAACAGAAACAGAAACAGAGAGAGCTGTGTCAAGCTTTCATTTGTTTCCTATTTCTTTTTCCAAAGGATAGATTCCAATCACCAGGGATCTCTTATATACTCTCAACTCACCCCCTCATCATAATTTCTCCTTCCACCTTTCACACCAAAACTCTTTTTCTAAACTAATTAATAATACTGCAATATAACATCTCTTCCATTCAAATTAAATTCATAAATCCGGCTGTTATGTACACATGGGGCAGACATTTTTGTTTGTTCACATTTATTACAATATTAAATTCCAACGGGTAAGTAGCATGGTTTTGACTTTGAATATACATATTTTTATTTATTAATGAAACATCATTAAAATTTCCATGTGTGGAAATCCTTTTGAGCTATTTTGTTGACTATCACAGCCCTTTTATCTAACTCGCATAGTTGCTGCAATGACACTCTTTAGAGACAGTGTTTGATTTAAATAATAATACATGGGTTTGTTTAACGTGGGAGTGACTTGTTTGTTTTAAATTAGACAAGTATTACTATTACATATTAGAAGACATGTTCCATTTCAACTTGTGACTATCATTGACGTGATACATAAACTATAACAATACTACCATCTGTCGCCATGTGCTTAAAAATATCGCATGGTTTCACATGGTCAAATTCTGCAGCACATGCTTTCAGGATATCCTCATTTCTCTTATTCATTTAAGAACAATATAATCACAGTAGAAATACTAAAACATGGACCTGAAGCATTATAAATTTTAGTCAATCTAATTAAATAAAAACATTTACCCACTTTCCAATCATACAGGTCACCTTTCTTTTCAACTTTAGCTTCCAAGCGTTAGCCACTAAATTAATCTCCCCGTAACCCCAAATTACATATTCACTTTTGGATTTTAGTATCCTAGTGGATTTGAATATATTTTCATTTTCCCTAAAATTAATATATTTTGGATTTTAATATTTATTGCAAAATTAAATTTAATCTCTTTAAAAGTTAATTTTTTGAATACTTATTATCATATAATGTATTATTATCTACTTATGTATGTTGTGGTCATTTTTCTGAGAATGCAATGCAATTATTAATTGATTGGTATAGACAATTCTTAATATGGAAACAGTTATTAACAAACGAATCTTGTAAGATTCAATTGTACCTATAAAAAGCTACAATGAAAATTCACCTACAACAGGTCAATTCAAGAGCAAGCAGTAAAGAATTATGTACTTTTTTTTCCAATATGTTTTTAGTTCAAAAAAGTGAATTTACATAGTATACATAACATCAGTTTAAGATAAATCAATGTGAAAAAAAATATACTACTTAGAAATCTTATAAATATGAGATAGACATTCCATATTAGTTGATTTTTTAATCAATGTAGAAAAAAAATATACTACTGTAGGAATAGAGAGAATCAATGTATTATTAATTGATGATTTAATCATTGTCAAAGATAGAGGAATTCCTACATTAGTTGACTTTTGAATCTAAATAGAAAGTATATTTTTGTTCTTTTAAGCTTAGTGTCTTATCTTCTTACCATATTGGTTAAAAGAACTGATATAGAAAGTCATTAAACTATAATGTTAAAGTTTTCTCTTTCATTTCTTTTAAACTTCAATAAATTATAGTATCACCAATTATTCTCGTCCATTAGCTCTTTCTTCAACTCTTGTTTTTTCATCTGGGTTTTTTTCTCCTTCATTTGAATGTTTTTTTTTTCTTTCATAAACACTTCTTAACACTTTCAAATCATAATACATTCAAACTATTTTGTTAGGCACCTTTCTCCAAATTCCATTACTATTCTTTTACCTCACACCATCCTTTATGCATCTCCTACTAGATTAAAACTTTAAATGTAGAAAATTAGTAGTTCATGTAGAAAATTTCATACACTATATTATAATAAAATTAATAATTTGATACAGAAAGTGTTATATATTACATTATTATAAAATTAATTAAAAATATTACTGAAATTTATATAAAAATCATAAAAAATAGTGTACATACAAAAATCATAAAAGTATTTTTCTATTATTTTTTAATAATGCCAAATTATATAACAGGAGTGTTTTTAATTTTCCATAAAAATAAGAAGTAAAATTATAATAAGAAATAGTTATAACATATTTTTATTTTCATTAGCTTATCATATTTATACAATTAAAAACACTTTCAATCGTTAATTTTTCTGTATAGAACTTAAAAAGTTTGTTACCTATAAGGACACTAAGGATTAAAGGGGGCAGAAAATATGTAAAAGGAAAAGTTCTAAATCCAAAATTTATTATTATTTTTTATAGATAATAAGAAAATTTTAAAATATAATTTAAATTTAAGTCACATGAATAAATTAAATTAAACTAAATGTTTAAATATAACAATTTGATATGTGAATTTGAAATAATGTTATTATTTTTAGTTTGACTCATTTCAAAAAATTATTTATAAATTTTAAAAAATTAATATTGAATTATTGCACCCATCATTTTTTGATGTAAATTGTGACTCACACTATAATATATATAACATCAAGTTTTTGTAGTTTAGTGTGAATTTAAACAACTATGCTAAAAGTGCATATTTTAGTAGGGAATACGATTGACATTAACTCTAGTAAGAAGCAACCAATTTCAAATACACTTAGTTTTACCTAGATGTCTTAATTGCATCTGCAAAATCACTAATTCTTGTAATGTAATAGTTAACAAAAAAAAATTATATTGTGAAATTTGCTTCTTATGTTACAAAAGACTACTAATATATATTATATATCCTTCCTAATTTGTTTGAGCAACTTCTATATTTCACAAAAAATACAAACACATTTCTATGCCTTATATGCCAACATATACTCCTTCTCATACATAACAATACTTAACACACATATCCTCACTTAAAAAAAAAAATACTTCTTTTCATTTTCATTCACTATGCATATTTTAAATTTTTTATTTTCAATTCACTCTGCATATTTTAAAATTTGAGTATTACTCATTCTGTTAATTATATAAATAACGCTTTGTTATAACATTTCTCCAAAGTATATCGGTAGATAAAACAATTATAACTTATTGATCTGATCCTATGTTCACCAATTTTCAACCTTAAAAATCCTAGTTTATTGACCAATTCATCCGACACCAATGACTAGGATGTTAGGACTGTCTCTCAACACCGCAGAGGATAAGTAATGCTAAGTGCATGAGAATGCATGTGTTATCAGCAGCAGCATAAATGCCAAAAATTCATGAGTCTTCTGTATAGCTCCCTGGCCAAGGTTGAAGCAGGTGGAAGAAGAAGTGTTTCTACCCTTTTCTGATCTTTTACTATTTATGATACGACATTTTTTTTACAACTCACTTTCTTTTTTATATCTTATGTGTTGAATTTAACTGTAAAATACAAAAATGTTGCAATGAGCTTTTGACCTAAAAATCGTTCCTAAAATATGTTAACAAACGGTTTTAATCATTTTAAAAATATTATAAATCATTAACTTGACTGAAATATGGTATTCAAATAAAAATAAAAATGAATTAAATATATTTTTAGTTTCTTAATTTTTAGTGAAAAATTGTAATTAGTTCTTTTTTAAAATTTTAATTAAATTTAGTCCTTCAACTTTATAAAGATGTGAATTTAATCTTTTAAAATAATTTTTTTTAAATTTATATGACGTTATTTCATGATAATATTTAAATTGTTTAAACTATTTAATATTCTTTTAATGTTAGGTGACAAACATGCAAAATCTCAAATAAATTTAATGAACTCTGTTTAAAAACACTAAATTCACATAGTTGGAAAATGAGAGATTAAATCAATTCAAAATTTTAAAGATGAATTAATTCTTTAAGAGATTAAAAATATTTTTACCAAAAGTCAAAGAACTAAATATGAGTTCATTTTTTCTTTTATAATAACGTAAAATAATAGAAATATAATTATAAAATAAATAAATATAATATTCAGTTGTATATTTTTTTAATATTTTGTACATAATTTTCTTTATTTAGTTTTAAAGAAAATTTAAGTTTAATAAATTAATCAAATAAAAATAACAGTTAAATTAAAAAATATTATTTAAAAGATAAAATTAATTCTTATTTATACTAAAAGTAATAAAAGTTAAAGGACTAAATATTTCTACTAAAGGTTAAAGAACTAAATATGAGTTCATTTTTCTTTTAAAATAACATAAAATAATAGAATTATAATTATAAAATAAATAAATATAATATTTACTTGTAGATTTTTCTTTTTTTTTTATATTTTGTAGGTAAATTTTACTCATTTAATTTTAAAGAAAAGTTAAAGTTAATAAATTGATCAAATAAAAATAACAGTGAAATTAAAAAATATTATTTAAAGGATAAAATTAAAAGAAAAATCTAAACAGAAAAAGGATAAATCCCTTTATAAAGTCTTTATAGAATGGTAGAAATTATCAAATCATATTCTCTTCATTAGTTACTATTCTCTTCACCGTGGTTGTAGAGAGATTTAAGTATAGAGGATCCAACCGCATAATACACTCTTTACAAAAAAGCAAAGCAAAAGCATGTATCCATATATAGAAAATTTTCTCTGACAATAAAAGTAACCCATAAATTCTCAACAAAAAAATTGTTGACCTATTGATTAAACCAAATTACAATTGATCTCTCATCCTTATCATCATGAAGACACGCAAGCAAGCGAGAAAATTAAAATTAGATTATCAAAGCAAAGAATAATATTATATAGACCCCACTATAGATCCATGATAATTAGATATGAAAACGTTAATATCTGTTTTTGGTTTGAATGGTAGTGAACACGACTTTGAGGTTTTGAGGGAGCAAAAGGTCATCGTCGTCGTTGTCGACAATTGATGTAGTGGTTTGGTAGACATGGTTTTTCTACAGATTTGAATTTGCAGATATATCATAAGAAATGAGTTTCCAAATATGAGGTGGAAAAAGGTTTTGCATATCAAATTTGGTTTGACGAGAACAAAAAAATGGGACATTCAACTTGGGTTTGGTGACGATTGTTGTTATGAACCCCAAAAATATTAAAGACAGCAGATAAAAAAAAAAGGAAAAAAGGATTGTATTAACTCAAGTGAGTATTAATATAATTGTTATTCCACTATTTAAAAAAAAAGTGACAAAACAAAAATAGAAGGAAAATATGAGAGGGAAAGAAGGATTTCAGGACAAAAGAAAAATCCATTAACGGGAAGACGTAGCATAAATTACCAAAATAATGCATTAGTGAAATCTTGCGTTTTGTATATTTAATAAAGTGTTTGACAAACTTTTTTGAAAATCTTTTTTCTAAGTTTGTCCAAAAGTTTCTTAAAATAGATAAATAATTTTGTTATTATAAATTTTTTAGGATGTGATTTCAGTGTATGATTCGATTCTAGAAATTTTCTTTTAAGGGTTTGTGAATTTTGTGTTTTTGGTGTTGTAGTTTTTATTAAGATAACTTTTTTTAGAAAATTTTTTCGTGACTTAACATCAGATTTAATGTTTGAGATTTTCTTTTAACTTAAGTTTTCTCATGCTCAAGCTTTAAGATTGGCGTTTCACATCAAAGTTAGTTTTGTTCATAATTGTTTAGATTTCCTCAATCTTCTTTATGTTTTTCCTTGGACTCTTTGTAATCATCAAAATTTGTAAAACAAGTAAAATTGGAGTTATTTCTATATTTAACAAAATCAAAACTAGATAAGTGCCGAATTAACATCAAAATTAACTTATATTGGATAGTTATCAAAACACTAACTTTGGACTTTGTTTGTCCTCAAACAATAATAAAATTTGAAAGATTGAAGACATATTTACAAACAAAGATTGACTAAAAGACTAAATACATTTATTTCTTTCTAATAAGTCATTACAAGTTAGGATAAACATGAACCCTTCAATTCTTCTACATAAAACATCATTGCAGGTTTTCACAGATTTGAGATCATGTAGATTCATACATGATTGCTAAGGTCTTTAAGAACTTGTATCATGGTTTGGCTATAAAGGAATTTTGTTTTTTAAGACGCACAAATCTCACTGAAATAAATGAGACAACAACATACACAATGAGTGTTCTCTTTTCATTTCCATCCATATTTAAGGGTCCAAACATATACTTCATTTTTTCTCAAGCTCGTTCTTTTTTTCTTTACACCTTTTCTTAAATAAACATCGATTTTCATTTTTGTTGTATTTCAAAACCCATTTTTCTGGTTTTGTTTTTGTTTTCTAGGACTTTTCTTTATCTTTCTTATTTTGTTCATTATTCCTCAACCTCATTCTCCCTTTAAACAATACACAAGTTGTTTGCTTTATCTCTTTCTAATGAGAAAGGTGTTTAAAATTCTATCTCAGGTGAAGGGTATGTGTTTTATAGGCTAAGTTGCAAAAAATATATGTCAATTAATATTATAGCTTGGCTTTTTGGCTCTAATTTGAAATTTTTCAACAAAAATGTACCTTGATCCTCTCCAAACCTTTTGTGTTTCAATTGTCATTAGAGACTGGCACAAAACTTAGCAGGGTGTCTTTCTATGCTGTGAAAATCTTTCTATCTCTCACTATTTTCAGTCTCACACCTTGCTTGGTTGATTTCATTTAAATTTGCTTTTCTCATTGCTAATCACTCTAGCAAAGTGTTTGGCTTATTTTGTTCAAAGTTTCATTTGCTTTTCTATGTTTGTAATTTCTATTTTCAATGTTTTAACTCCAACTGCTATCTAGTTCCTTTGTCAACCATTTTCAAAATATTAATTGAGAAAGCATAAAAATATATTCACAGCCTAACATACTACTGGTTGCTCATACCTAAAAACTTGTAGAAATTGAAAAAAGGCTGAAATTAAAAAGTGCAAAATTTTAAATCGTTGAAAAATAAAACAAAAAACTTTGATCATCAAGGAATGTAGGTCAAATATTGGATCCATCAGGGGAGTTCATGTCGAAGAACTCATCATCCTTTTTTGTTTCATCATCAACTTCTCCTTCCTTTTCTTGTTCCTCATCATCTCCTTCTCTTCGAGTTCAACTTCTTTTGTTGTCTTAGTAGTCTTTGGTTCTACTTTTGGCTCAGGTTGTGGCACATGCGGCTCAAGGAAGACACTTCGGTTTCAACATTCACATAAGGGATTAGAGTAGCATCTACATCATGATGCATGTTTCCAATGCTTCGCTCGAATGCTCCACTAGATTCCCTTGAGAAAAGTGGATTATCCTCAGGCCATGCCACAAAGTCATGAAATTGCTCAAGGTTGTTGTAATTGAGTGACAAAATAAAAAAGAATTTGATGAAGGGAAATTTGGGTCCTGTGACTTGATTTGAGTTGCTGCTACATGTAAGAAATCCTAATCATGATGGATTGAAGGGCTTTCTTTTTCTCGTGGGAGTGGTCACGTGGAGGTGCTTGTTGAGTAGTCTCTTTTGGTGTTTGTGTTGTTGTTGTTGTAGCAGGAGTAGGGGGCCTTTGCACTTTGTGTCTGACTATAAGGTCCTTCATGTTATCCAATGGATTCACATAATTAACCCTGATGAATGCATTAGTAATTGACAACCTTAACTTCTTTCGTGGGTGGTTTGCAATAAGCATACCCTACATCTTGCATAGGCCCATAATCAAGCTTGGAAAGTTTAATGACTTGGTTGTCCACCTAACTGTTCTTTATGAGATGGCCATCTTGAAAATTTCTTCAGTTATTATATCTGTTATATCCAGTATATAGCCTCTCATGATACAATATTGTAGTTGTGCCTTATCAAATGTAATCCCAGTACATGCAAGTTGGGAAGGATGTTGGAGAATAAGAATGTCACCCATATTTGGGTTAGGGTCCTCATGTTTCCTCTATTCAATTTTTTAGGATGACTACCTTTCCCTAGCTCAAATGAGTGTCCTTGCACACACAGGAGCCCTGTTAATTGCTCCACTACGACATCCTTCATCATGTTATGGAATTTTATCCTCTCCTAGTCAGACATAAGAGTAGGAATCTCTAAGTACTTCCTGATTATCTCTTTTTCATAATGTACTTTCTTTCCTTGAATCCAAGAGAACCTATTCTTCTTAAAGTTCTTCTCAAAGTTCTGGTGGGGATATGCGTTGGCATAAAACTTTAGAATTATGAGTTCATTGCCATAATCTTTGAGTTTGGCTAACTTCTCCTAGTGTATATTTTTCAATGCCCTCTGAAATTCATCACGTTCTTCATCCAATAGTTTTACCCTCCTTTTAGCCATTATTGACCTTTCCGCCAAATCCAGAAATCTTTGGTGCTTAGACCTTATCTGAAATTTGATCCTATCCCATTAATTCATGGACAATGAAGAGCCTCTTCCATAGGTAACAACAATGGGTTCTCTTGTTGGGGAAGTGGAGGTAGGTGTGATGAGTTGATATTTTCTTGATTTTATTTAGTTTATTACACTTAAATAAATAAGGGAATTATGTTTAATTGTCCGTTATTTCCCCGTTTTTCCTAATTCTGCTTAATTTGGTCAGAAATTCGTATTTTCACTAATTTGAATTTTCTGAGCTAATTAAGTGCAGTTTTGGTTGTAGGGAAATTTTGGGAAACATCATTTGGAGCATTAGGATGGTGGCGTGCACATTAAGACTCAACATTTAGTCATTTCAATCTTAATTAAGTTGTAACTTAGTTTTCTAGAAACTTTAATTAGGATTTTATGTATTGGGCCCTTTTTAGTAGCAATTTTGTAGAAGCCCAATGGTGAGACACATGGCACTAAACCCTAGGGTTTCTTTAGAGGTGGACCCCACCATTTTAATTGTTGGATGGCATTTTAGAGAGCAATTGCCGAGACACACTCTAGCACACTTCATACTACACTTTCATTTTTGCTTTGCCTTGTATGAACTCTCTTTTGGGAGCTTTGGTGTGCCCTTTCGTTTTTGAGCTATGGAATGACCAAGATCACGTTTTTCTTCTTATCTTTCTTGCAACCATGATTGTTCTTGCTTAATGGAATGAAGATCTATCATTTCTCTTCTTATATTTTCCATTGAATGTTCAAAGCTTGAGTTTGGAGGTGGTTTCTTGCATTTTTCATGGTGTTTCCTTTGGTTGAATGAAGACCCATTTTCATTTTGCTTATCCTTTTGCTGCACTTTGGATGTTTATGTTCAAGTTTTCTTGGTTGGATGATGAAAATGAAGTTCTTGTTGAGTTATGTAGAGAAGAAAGCTTGAGTTGGTGCATGGGTGTTTGATGCTTGAACCATTTTCTTCTTGTGTTTTTGCTTTGATGGATGGAAGTAAATATTGAGATGGAGCATTGTGTTTCTTGATGAGGGCTGGACGGTTTTGGAAGGGGAGATAGTGATTCCATTTTGTTTTCATCAAAAGTTTGAAGGAAAGTGAGTGTTAGGTTGGTTAGAAGTTGAAATTTGGGGTTGTTGTTCTTGTAATCATTTTGCAATTGAAACTTGGTTTGTTTGGGTGTATTCTCGGTATTGAGAAGTGGAGGAAGCTATTTGAATGTTTGTGTGGGTGAAAAAAACCGAGAATGAGGTTGGAAGGAAGAGAGAAGGTGCATTTAATTTTTTACCACTTTTGGGCAAACACATGAGATGCTTATTTTCACTCAAAGAATGTTTCCATTTTGAGCTTTGTCTTTAGCTTGTATTCTGCCGAGAAGTGCACATGAGAAGGGAGGTCTTTGGTGTTTATTTTCATTTGACTTTACTTACATGGTACATTAGTTGAAGCACTCAAGGTATCTTTCAATTGCACTTTGGTTTTTGGAGCACATTTTACACAAAGGTTGAAGGTAGTTCGGCAATTTTGGGTCTTGGAGTGTGGAGTCCGAATTTTGCTGCATGGGAAGAGAGAAGGGATGTTTTCATTGGGATTTTTGAAGACACATGTTAATTTCCTTGGAGAATGGAACACATGGGACAAGAAGTCAACACATTTTATGGCTTATTGAAGGTGGAATTTGAAGTTGGACTTGGTGGAACATGACTCAAGGCCAAGAGGTGTTGTTGGGCCATTTGCATTTTTAATTTCTTTTGTTGGATGTATTTGGTCACATGGAATGTGTAGGGAAAAAGCTAGCTTGATTATTCCTTTGTTTTGAATTAATTTGCATAGTAGGATTAATTGTTTTTTTTTAGTTTCTCTAATTTAGTTTTGCATTTTATTTAATTTAACTTTGTTGGATAGTTGTTTGTCACATTGTTGGGGTCTAGTATTTTATTTTGTTTTAATGTTGTTTAATAAGTTTGGTCGTGTTACTTTAATTGTCATGATAGCTTAAATTAACTGTGTTGGTCATTAGCGATATTGCATTGCTTCTTTGAGATTTGTGGACTGTATTTGTAATTGACTCTGACTTGGTTAATATCAAATCTGTATTTGCACTTGCAATTGGGTATACACTTAGTTTCCCAATTGGCGTTGAGTCGTCTCTTAGTCGATGAAATTGCATGGTGTAAATTAGATTTGACGTTAACATTGCGTTGACTTAGTCCGCTTTTATGAAAACATAATTAGTCTGCGCTTAGTTGATTAATTGTGTTGGATTAGAGGTTTGAGTTGGTTTTATTTTGTTGATCTGTGATAGGAAGCATTGTAATTAAGTTTATGACCAACCGTTTTCAGTCTGTCTTTGAATCCATTTTTAGATCTGTGTTTGCATTTCTGTTTGCATCAGTGTTTTGATTTTATTCCTCCGTATTCATCACAAACTTTTCACAAACCCCCCCTTCGTGTTTGACTTAATTCTTGAACCGCAAAATTGGTCCTTGAGAGACGACCTAGGATTCATTTCCTAACTATACTACATTTCTTAATTGCACATTAAATTTGTATGGGTTGCGACTGCCCATCAAGGTGATACAAGTGTGGCAGGAGTTGCCGAAGAAGGAGTGGAAGCCCTAGTTGTCCTGTTAGTAGAAGTAGCCGCATGACTTAGTCTTAGTTTCTCCCCTGTGAGTGGGTGCAATTTGTTTTATTTTGATCCTCAATTGTGCTATTGGTGGTGATGGAATGAGAGTAAAGGAATAGAAATCGTCAAAGGTTTCAACCACAAGACTCGGTTCTACTGGATGTGGTTACAACAACCTTCCCTTTTTTTATGCAAGAATATCATGCACAACTTTACGTTATGAGCCATTTTCAAGACATCCATTAAAGTGAGTTTTATCCTATATAGTTAACCAAAGTAGTTTTTTAGCTACCAATGTTACATGCAACTATAACTTTGCTAGAGCTGGGCATAATTCAATGAACTGTACTCAAACTATTGTTAACTATACTATGTTAAACTAAAAAAAAAACTAAACTTATTTTAACTAAAAACTAATTAAACTATTTCACAGTTCAGTTAAAAAGAATTGAACTTTACACAGTTCAGTGCAATTAACTGTTCACTACATATTTTTCTCTAACCGAGAATTTCATCCCCAAATTGAAAACCCTTGAAGCTATAGGGTTCGAGAGGATTGAAAGAAATGCAAAGAGAGTTTCATGGTTTCTTCCCGAAGATGCACTAGGAGGCTCAATTCATGGACCAAAGACTGTCTACAAAGGACTGAAGCTGCAAAAGGGGCTGATTGAGGGGTGCGAACAAAACCCTTTGTTAAAGCTGGTGCGAAGTCACTCGAAGAGGAGCGCGAAGCATGGTTTGGGTTTCTCTTTCCCTTCCCTTTTTCCTTCCCTTTTTCCTTCCTTTAGTTTTTCTATAAAAAAAGTTGTATAATAGTTTTTCTATGGGTTAGTTTTGGTTACTCTTGGTTCTTTTCAGTTTGAGGGTGATTAGTAGATAATAGTTTTCAGTTTTGCAGCCGTCGAAGGCTCACCGTCATCGAGGGTTCGCTGCCGTCGTTGAAGGTTTGCCAGGGCTTTGTCGCACTCTGCTGTAACACTTCTTTTAGTGAGCTTTAGGTCACTGTATTTCTTCTTCATAGCATCATATATTTACTCCTAAAATCATCATTCTCAAGAGTTAAAGAACTCAATCTTGAATTTCATAACCCAGGAATCTATAACTTCTATTTCCTTTTGGATTTTTAACTACATCTTTCAACCCTTGAATAATGGATGAAGTTAAACTGTTTTGCAGAAATCTTTTCTGCTGTTGTTAGCTGTATATATTACAAGAATTTGCCACTTGTTTACAGGGAAAATGATATTTAAATATTATAATTTTGTAATTAAAATGATATTTCCAAAATAGTAAGCAATATGCTATTTGAACTTGGATGGTTAGGTTTTCTAGAGGCAAAATAAATCATAGTTTTGAATGAAATCTGAAGGGAATTGGTTTTGCTGTTCAGAATTGTAATAAAACAAAATTTTGGTTCTTGGAACACTTGGAGTCAGGTGACATTTGTTCCTAAAAAGTAAAAATCACTCTTATTGTCCTGGAAAGATGAATAATTTTGAACCACTTTTTCTATAAGCATCTGATAATTCTTACTTTTGCTTTATTAGAGGTCAAGTTATGGTTACTCTCACGGAAGTATACTTATATATGACTATTTAGTTAATGGGACACTACAGGTCCATTATTTATTTCCTTTGATTTTCCTTATTTACTTCAATGTCATTTAGTATTAATCTTCAACTGAAAATACTATGTAGGATGTGGTGAACTCATATCTGGTATTAGGAAAATTTATGGAAGAAGTGTTATGCATTTATTACACTATTGAAATGTTATCACAACTGAAACTTTGCATGGTGTTGGCTTGATCCATGGTGATTTCAAGAACAGGTTGTTTAATGCACTTGAGAGAAAATAAAATGAGATTGATGTGATTTTTTCTATGTTTAGGATGAGTTCTTGAGTTTGTAAAGAAGTGATGTTATTCAGCGTGTTGTTAGATCTGTTTTATCACTTCTGCTATGCTTTTAATTATTGTGTCTTTCCTGGGCTTTGTTAATGTTCTTTCTGAAGAAATTGATTTCCTGATTTTGGATGTTTGGTGACTTTTTTTCCTGTTTTGGAGTGTGATTACTAGATTTTTATATTAGTGAAATTCATTTCAGATGAATGGGATGTCTGTTATAATCGCTGCAATGGAATTATTAGCGTGGAACAAACCAAGAGGGGGGGGGATAATTGGTTATTTATTTTTCGCGTTCAATAATTTTTCTCTTTAATTTTTCTTACTAAGCAGATAATAAAATATAAACAAGAGTAAGGGAAAGAGAAAAATGCACAGGTGATTTTATCCTGGTTCAGATCATGAGGATCCTACGTCCAGTCGCTTATCTCTAACAAGATAAACTTTTTCACTATCACAAAACAATTACAAATATTAGTCACAGAGAAAAATAATTTGTAAAAGTTTAGAAATACCACCTCTCTTGAAACCACAAGAGATGAACTTACAAACACCTCCTTTGAATAATCACAAAGGATGACCACCTCCTCCAAATGCTTCACGAAGGATGATTCTCTTCCAATCACTTCCTCGGACACACCAAGGATGAGTAAGCTATTCCTCCGTCACCGTTGTAGCACTTCAGGGCTTTGCAGATGAGAGTTTCCTTAGCTTCAACAATCTCACAGAGTTCTCAAAGAGTTCAAAGGTTCTTAGCACAAGGGAAGAGTTAAATTCGAAATAAGGAGTGAGCCATTTTATAGACTCAGCCCAATACCCTTCCATTCTTCGAAAACAGGCCATCTAACGCATTTAATCAATTATCATAAGTATTAATCGATTAAAATGAGTACAACCGCTAGTTTTTCAAATCTGAAACACCCAACGGCTAGTGTTAATCGATTATTCTCAGGTTTAATCGATTAACTAATCGATTAAAACTTACTTTAATCGATTATTCCAGGGGCAATTGGGTTTTCAGTGCTAGCCTCGTTTTAATCGATTAAAACTTGGTTTAATCGATTAAAACAGCTTGTGGAAGATTCCCAATAAAAGTAAATTACATATAAACCACAAGAATCAACCCTAATACATTTTAGAGCACTATTACATCATTTTTGATTATTAATAAAGCTTTATAAAATACGGAGATCTTCAATCCTTCTTTGTGGATCTTGTCTTGTGCAAATCTCTTCATCATCAAAACTTCATCTTTTAATTTTGCTAACAATGTCAACAAATGGGCATTGGGAAGGGATATTTAAAGTCACTAACAAAGGAAAAGAATTGATGTGATATTATATTAGAGTTTTTAGTGCAGTTCAGTTACTTTGAACTAAAAAATAGTTCAATGCAGTTAATGTGAACTATTTTTTTAGTTCAGTACAATTTTCTGAAAGTAGTTTATTGTTAATTATAAACTTTTATAGTGCAGTACACTATAGAGCAGTTTGCCCACCCCTAAACTTTGCTATTAATTCACAATTTTTGAAATTAAAACTATCATATGATGTTGTTTTCAATCATTGGCAATCAATCAATACCTAAAAAAGAATAAAAATATTTAATAAACAAATACATAGATTAAAATAGAGTAACTAGAAAATCTTTTGACTCTACCATACCCTATTTCTACTCTGTTTGGACTCTATTTAAAGGACCCAAGCGCTCTAGGTTTTGTATCTTTGGCAGAGAAGAGCGCAACAACACACTCTTACACCCTCGGAAGGCGGATTTGGATGCGGGAGCTCCTTTCCCCAATTTTTAGGATTTTTCTATCTCATTCTTCTCCATTGTTCATATTTTCTCCATGCCTATGTGGAACTAAACTCTATTTGTTGTTGGGGGATGATGTAACCTTGTTAACTCTCATGTATTTGAATCAATTCTCAATAATATATGCTTTTCATTAATTGTTAGAGTGATTTATCTGTTTCAATGCTTGTTGTGTTTAATTTATTCATTAGCATGATTTATGAATTGCATGAGTGCCGGGAGGTTCCTTACAATTCAGGTTCTTGTTGAATTACTCCCAAGAGTAATATTTCTCAGGGATGAGAGTATGAGTCTCGATGGTCTTAAAGCCCTTGATCTTCACATCTTATTACTAGGAAGGCTAGGAATTTCATGAACTCGTAATTTGGGACAAGCTTATTCACCGATCGATCGGGTTTAGGTGATTTAGTGAGTGATGTTAACATTAATGCATAAAGAAGAATTCTTACATACACGAGAAGAAACTTGGTGAAATCTAACCCCAACAACATACCCATCTCATATTAATCAACACGCGTTCATCATTATGCTACTCTGTTATTGATCTAATTGCATTCATATTTAATTTTATGTTTTTGCATTTGAAACCAATGATCTCATTTTCTTTAAGTCTTAATTAATCGAGTTATCATACGACTATCTAGTGCCGAGAGTCTTCTGGGATACGATACTTTGTCTTACCATTTTATATTACTTGTGCGACTCGGTACACTTGTCGATCCATCAACAGGTCTTAGACTCCATTCTTGGAGGCCATAGATTTTATTCAACAAGTTTTTGGTGCTGTTGCTGGGGATCAAAGATTTTGTTGAACAAGATTTTGGCGCCATTGCCGAGGACTCACGGTTTAAGTTATTTTATTTGTGTAATTCTTGATGAACTTTTACTTTAATTATTTTATTTTTCATTTTTCTTATTTTTAATTTTTATTCTTATTTTTAAATTTTTGTTTTTTTTTTCTTTTGTGTTTATAATTTTTATTTCTATTTTTGTGCTAACAGTGTTTTCTAGGTTTTGTTTCTAGTTTATGCAGGATACAGTCAAGACTAGAAGCAACAAAAAGTTATGAACCTCTTCTTGAAGGACTTGAGACTAGCAGGAGACTAAGAAGAAATAGATTATCTAGAGAACCCTCTCTAGAGAAAATTTCGAAGGCCTCCCAATCTGATTTGGAAAGCATGGAGAGCAACGATGGTAAGTGCACTTTGACTGATTATGCAATAGTTGTTGGCTCTCACCATTTTAACAGCATTGCAAAGCCGAGAGTCAATGCCACCAGTATGGAGATGAAGCCTGCGTTGATCCATTTAGTAAAGAGCAACCAATTCAATGGACTGTCACATGTAAGTCCATATGAGCATCTGACCACTTTCATTGAGGTCTGCAATACTGTGTAGTTGAATGGAGTGCCAGACGATGCTATTAGACTGAGCTTGTTTCCTTTCCCACTGGGAGGCAACACTAAATTGTGGTTAAACTCTTTTCCTGAAAATAGCTTGACTGAGTGGGAATATGTGGTTGCAAAATTTTTGAATAAATACTTCCCACAATCAAAGATCAATAAAGGAAAACAGGAAATCTCTTCCTTTAGGCAAGGCATGGAGGAGACCTTGGGATAAGCATGGGATAGGTACAAGAGCTTGCTAAGAAAGATGCCTACTCATGGTTTTGATGAAGCAACGATAGTCATTCTTTTCCTTGGAGGTCTTGGCTCACAAACTAAATTGATATGCTGGATGCGTCAGCTGGAGGCAACATCAAGTGGAAGACCCCAGATGAAGCCTATGAATTAATTGAAAATATGGCTACCAATGACAATGAGATGCACAGAGAAATGGGAGCTCCATCACAACCTAAGGGAGTTCTACAGTTACAGTCTTATGATGCCTTGCTTGCTCAAAATAAGATCATTACTCAACAATTGAAAGTTTTGACAAAGAAACTTTCCCAGCCACAAAAAGAATTTCAGAATGTGGCACAGGTTCAACAACAACTTTGTGAGCTATGTGGTGGTGACCATATTAATGGTCAATGTGCGGTGCCCAAAAATCTCAATGAAGACTTCAACTACATGGGCAACCAGTTTCATCCCAATAATTACAACTAAGGGTAGAAATCTCATCTAAGTAGTGAACATGTTCAATTTGGGCATACTGGTGGACAATTCAATAGACCACCACAACAGCAGCAAAAATAGTGGCAACAACAACCCTCTCTAGCTGATAGAACTACAAGGCTTAAAGAGACTCTCCAACAGTTCATGCAGGCAACTCTCTCTACTCAAAAAAGCACAGACGCTGCTATAAGGAATTTGGACATGCAGGTTGGTCAAATAGCCAAAAAGTTGGAGGAGATACCTATCAAAAGTTTTGGGGCTAATACTGAAGGTAACCCCAAGGAAGAATGCAAAGCTATTGCGAGTGTAAAAGATAAGAGGGAAAAAGAGAAAGAAAAAGAGAGAAAAGAAAAAATTGAGTTGAAAGAGAAAAAGGAAAAAGAAGAGAGAAAAAGTGAGATTGAGAAAAAAGAAAAAGAGAGAGGAAAAAAAGATGAAGAATAGGTTGAGGGAAAAAAAAGAAAAAAATAAAAAAAATAAATAATGAGAAAAATTTTCACCACCCTGAGGAGTATTCCATAGGAGAAAAATAGGATGCAATCAAGGTGCTTTGATGAAATCTTCAAGAAATTGGGGATAAAAATTCCTGTGACTGAGGCATTGCAACAAATTCCTGAATAAGCCATGTTTTTGAAGAAACTCCTCAAAAGAAAGAAATATCTAGAGGAGGACATAATTGAGGTATAAGGGGATTACAATGTGATCTTGTAGAAGGCACTTCCCCCTAAGGTTAAAGATCCAGGAAGTTTGACTATTCCTTGCACTATTGGGAACCACAAAATAGGGAAAACCCTAATTGATTTAGGGTCAAGTATCAATTTGATGCCCTTAACTGTTCTTGAAAAGATTGGTGGTCTTGAAGTCAAGCCTACAAGGATGACTCTTTTTATGGCAGATGGATCCTCCAGAAGGCCCTATGGTGTGATGGAAGATGTGATGGTTCAAACTGATAATCTTAGATTCCTGGTGGACTTTGTGGTGATGGAGATGGGGGAAGATTTGGAGATCCCTATTATTCTTGGAAGGTCATTCATGAAGACGGCCAAGCTGATCATCAACGTTGATGATGAAACTATAGCACTTAAAGACCAAGAAGAGGAGGTGATTTTCAATGTCTTCAACGATGAACAACATATCCAAGTGAAGAAGAATAGTCCCAAAGCTGCATGTAAAGATGCACTAGGGACTAGTACAAAAGCTGCAAAGCCAGGCAAGAAAGGTAAAAAGTGTTTTCTGTCACAGGTGGAATAAGAAGAAAAACATAGCAAAGGAGCAGGTGTTCACCAAGATTTTCTGGAGAAACATGAAGAACTGAGACCAGGCTTACCTGTGAATTTCAATAAAAAGCTTTGGGTTGTGAAAGAACTCAGAGATGATGGACTAATAGAGATCAAATCTCCAATTTCCAGGAGAGTAAAAAAGGTGAATAGGAAGCTGCTGAAAACCAGTTGGTGTGGAGTAGGAAAAGATGACACCAAGATAAAAGATGTGTCATGAACTTATTGGGTCAAGCTAGTGACGTTAAAGAAGCGCTTGCTGGGAGGCAAACCAGTTTCGGATTTTGTTTTTTTTATTTAATTGTGTGGTTTTGATTTGATTTTTTTCTTCGTGTGTTCGAGTTTTTTTTAGGTTAAATACTGCTTCTGATGGTAGTAATGATAGCATCTACTGATGGGTTCTTCCACAACATCTACTGATGGATGTTGCTGTGATGAGGATGATGAATGATAGCATCTACTGATGTTATGGAATAAGACGGTGACTAGACATCTACTGATGGATGTTAGGTGATTAGGCATCTACTAATGGATGCCAATGAAAATGAGAAAGATTGGTGTCTACTGAGGGATACCAAAGAAGCTAAGAAATATTGGCATCTACTGAATTCTGGACTTGAGAGAATTGGGCTTCAAAGTTTTCTTGTGAATAATTGCTATTACTTTGGAAGCATAAATGACCTTGTCCAAATTTTCTGTGAGTGAACTACTTGCCTACAAGTTTCATATGATCAAGGCCATCTTTTGTTATCCCTTATTCTTTTAGCCTCCACATGATTTTTATCCACTAAAAAGAGAACAATTTGTGGTAACCTTTAAACCTTGAGCCTTGTGCATGTTTTGAAAACCTTGAAAATCTTTACCTTGAGTATGTAATGATGCATTGCACATAGCACATAAACACGTTCCACAGATATATTAATCAATCAACATAGGAACATGTAACACAGTACATAAACATGTTCAAAAGATATAATAATAAATCAGCATAAGAACATGTAATGCAACAACAACATATGCGTGTTATTAAGCAATGTGTTGTCATCATAAAAAACTAGAGTGATTTAGAAATTGTGTTGTCAACAATCTTAACACCAACAACAAATAGAAATTAGTTCCCCATAAACATGGGGGAACTCTATGAACAATGAAAGAGAATGAGAATGAGAAAGCCAAAGAATTGGGAAAAGAGTGTATTGCTATGCTCTTCTCTGCTAGAGATACAAAACATAGAGCCCCAGGGTCTTTTAAATAGGGTCAGAAACACGCCAAAACAGGGCTCGGTCCAATAGAATCGAAACAGGGCAGAAACAGGGCCTGATCAACGAAATGTCGACGCCCGGGCTGTGAGAACAGCTCATTTAAGGCCCAGGCTTCGAGTTGGACGCCCAAGCTTCGAGACCCTACCGCCCAGTTAGCCAGGGTCACCGCTCGTGCGGTGGAACGTCGATTATGCACGCTCAAGCTTTCCTTCTGGTTGCCCGGACTTCGTGCTCTCCCACGTTTTGGTTCCTTTTTAAGCCTTTTGAGTTCCATCTTCTTGGCTTTTCATCTCTACTTCCTGTATTACCTCAATCTCTGTTAAAACAAGGGGAATTAGTCATATAATCATTGAAATCGACCTCAACTCTCTTATTCACACAATTTATTGAAAAAGTATGAGTCCAAGCAAGTTTCTAAGTGAAAAAGAGTGCTTTTAGTATCAAAATCACATCACAAATAACAGTGTTTTAAACCGTTATCATAGGACTACACATATCTTTATAGGTTGCATTCAAGAAATCATCATTAGATTCACTCTTACTCATGATCAGAGAAATACTGGCCATCAGGATCAAAATAATCGATTACACTGAAAATAAAATCGATTAGTTTTCGAGTAACTTTCGAAAAACCAGCTCTGGTGCCAATTGTAGAAAAAGAAAGGTCTTATTTCCCAACCAATAATAGAGGGGAAGGGGGTGAATTGGTTCTGTATTAAAAAATTGTTCTTTTCAAAATCTTTTTAAGATCTTTAACGCTTTCTTAAAATACAAGCAAATAAAGAATGTAATGAAATGAAAAAGATAAGGGATAGAAAGACAAACATCAAGTTTTTATACAGGTTCGACCTCAATGCCTACATCCAGTCCAGTTTCAATACACCAGAGATTTAAAGCCACTTCACTATATAGATTTATTTATACAACAACAATTACAGAGACCCTCTCTCAAAGCAATCTCTTCTCCAAATCCATATCTAATATAGAAAAAACAACACAGAATGAACAATCCTCTTTCTATAGAAACCCTTTGAGACACCCCTCAAAGAAACCAGAACTCCACATTCTCTTCCTGGCCACTAGCAACAGGGAAACCTGATGGAGGACCATCCAAGCTCAACATAGGACCTATACCAAGAGCCATGTCTAGAAGAATACAAGAAGAAGAAGGAGAACTCACTACTTTACTCTTATGGAGTATTACTTACTAATCTTTCTTCTCTTTACTAAATACATTTACAATTGTTTTGTAGGACATTAATAAAGGTGAGAAAACATGCCTATGCATCTTAGGAAGGCTACCAAGCAAGAGGGAACAAAGGAAGCCAAGAAAAGTGCAAGTAGAACAGCTGGCGCTCAGCGCTACATGTCCACCGCTCAGCGCCAGCAAGACAACAAACCAATCTTCTTCTTCTTCAACGAGCTGCTGAGCTGGCAACTGAAACTTGCAACCCAAGCTTCGCAAGCTATGTAGCTTCTCCAGCACGCTTTTTTTACACCTTTAGTAGCTTGCTAGGCACGTTTTAGAGTCCTCTCTTCATCTATAAAAGGGAGACTCATACCATTGTAAATTCAACTTTGAATTGATAAGGAAACGCTGTTGAGATTTCTCCAGACCTTGTTTTAGAGTTCAAACTTACTTGTGCCTATTCTGCACTCCCTCCTCTAGCTTCCTTCCCTTTTGGAAGGCTTTTGGAGCTTGAGTTACCTTACACATTCATCGCACTTTCACGAAACCAAACATCAAACACTTTGTGTACACCTCATCCATCCATCGACTTCATCATTTCTGCTGCATGTTCTGATTGGAGTGGTTGTTCGTGCTTGAAGTATGGAGCTGCTTCCATCATTTGGCATCAAGAGCCAGCACATCCGCGCGCTTACACGAGAGCTAAGTCCAGCTTTCAACTCGTTTTTATATTTTGTCATGTGTTGTTCTTCATATATGTTACTATTCCATTGATTTTCAGTTTCAATTTTATGTTTTCTGTGAATGTTTGATTCCATTCACTGTTTCATAGCATGTTTCCTTCATTTTAATCGGTGCATTTGGTTGCATTGAGTAAAATTCAGCTTTCAAATTCAAGTTTCGTTTCTGTCAAAGTCTTGTGCAATTGTTTTGCTGTTTTAAATGTCATAATGTTAATTCTGCTCAGCTTTGTTTTGTTTGTTCATTTTGATTGAGTTAAGTGTGTTGCTAGCTCTATGTTGATCCTATAAAGCAATGGCATTATGTCCAGCTTTGATCATTTGAGCAAAAATCGGAGCAACCTGTAGTACCAAACAAACACTGTACGACATTGAATTTCTGGTGTCATTCGGTGTAATTTTATTTTCACCACATTTATGTTGTTTTCCACTTCTAACAAGTTTGTTTCATGATTATAAATGTGTCTAAAGTGTTTGCAATTGATACGCATAACAACAAGAAGAAATCAATAGTTCAGTTCATTCATGATCAGTGTTAAATTCTGCGACAAATAATTGCTTCTGCTGTCACATGATGCATCCGATATTTGTTAAAATATTTTGATTATGAATTTGTGAACAAGTTTAATTGATGCATTTATGCATGTTTCAAGTGCTAGAAGTCACAATTCATCACTGATTCTCAAAAACAGTAGTTGAGTTCATCCAAAATCTGTTTCGTTCACAACTGTCACAATTTTGTTTTCTCTTCAAAGGCTTATGCACCATGCTTGTATCGTTGCCATGTCTTAGGTCATTTTACTTCTCCTAGCTAAAATTCTGAAGCTAGATCTAGTACATAGGACCAATCTTGATTAAATTTTGATCCAGCCAGCTTTGATTCTATGCAATTTTTCTGCATTTTCAGCAACTTTCATAGTGATTTGGTGTTCCAGTGTTTTTTTGTGCATTGTAACTATTTGTGCAAGTGAATTTCATCATTTGAAACTTGTTTAAGTTGTTGTTTTGGTCCATTATCATCAAATCTGCCAAATCACAGTTTGACTTCCCAATTTTGCTTGAAATTTGGAACTTTACCAGTCAAATTGTGATTCAGTGGATCTTGGCACAGTTTGAGTGTTTCCACACAGATATTTGGTGCATCAAAGTTAGTCTCTATTGTTCATTTGGTCAATTTTCATCTATCCCACCAAATTACCACCAAAAACCGTAACATTGCTTGAGAATAGGAAGTGGACCTATCATATTTTGCTGTGGTACTTTTCTTTGTTGTCTGAGTGCTTGCTGATAACGGTCTAAAAACCGTTATTTTCATGCTTGAATTTGATATCAAAACACACCCTTTGTGGCTTAGAACGAACTGAAAATCAAGTAAAAACACTTAGTTGAGTCACATGAGAGTCAAAAGCTGTTTTTAGAGATATTATGCTTGTTTTGCAGGGTTTTGATGGGAATTGAAGATGGAAGTGAAGTAGGAAGGTCTTAGACTCAAGAAAGAAAGAGAAAAAGGAAGAAAAGAAGAGTCTATGCACCGCTCAATGCAAAATCCAACGCTGAGCGTCCTATTCGAGGGAGCAGCCATTGTCTGGCGCCCAGACGGTGCAACTGAGCGGTTCTGCGATTAGAGGCAAACTGTTCACAGTGAAATAGACCGCTGAGCGGTGGCGCAATTAGAGGGAAACTGCTCAGCGGCCAAATTAGGCGCTGAGCGGTCATCTGTTGGGCGTGAGCTTAATTTCTGTTACTTTTCTGTGTTATAAATAGCCCCAATGCGACCCTCAATGTATTCTTTAGGCAGAAGAAGACGTCCAGAGGTCTTCTACACTCCTTGGAGAAGGTTTCTTAGATGCTTAGGCTCCAATTTATTATATCTAGGGTTTGCTTTTCCATTCTTTCATTGTATTTCATCTAGTTTCACCATGTCCATGGTGAACTAAACCCTTTGTTGTTGGGGAACAATGTAATCTTTCGAAACTCTCTTTTATTAAAATTCTTATTTTATTTATATGTTTGCATATGCTTTAATTATCAATTGTTGAGTTTCTTATCTATGCTCAAAGCTTTTATCGTTTAACTCATTCGGCAAAAGATGTTTGCCTTTGTCCGTACGGGGAAGTCATGAATGTTGAGATTGTTGACAACACAAACTCTATATCAAACTTGTTCCTATGCTTGATTATGTGATATTATTGTGGAACATGCTTATTTTGAAATGTGAGATAAAATGTTTTTGATCACTGCAAATTTCAGAAAGAAAAAGATCACAAGCACCTTTATGAACTTATATTTGTTGTGACAAAATTCTTGTTCAGTCGAATACACTCATAATGGATTCGACTATGCTAAAACCTTTGTACAAATTTTGTAAACTGTGCAGTGTGAGATTTTGAGTTGAAAAGAATTTCAAAGTGTTTTCTCATGTGTCAGTCGACAATATGGAACATACATTCGACTGTATTACTGTTATATTTGGAATTCTGTTAAGCCTACACGCTCCAACGACTATATTTTTTAAAAGTTAGTTAAGATTGACTGACTTGGTCAACTGTCTTAAATGGGTATTGATTTGGTTGACCGAGGAGCCTTTGTGTTGACTGTCTGTTATAACTGTCTAACACAGTCGACTGAATTAATAGGTTATTCGACTGAGATGTAATTTGAAATAACAGAAAATTATAAATAGACAAAACACAAATTGTTCTAAAGACTTTTTGTGATCTAACATTTTCATTGTCCTGTTTCAGATTGAATTCTCTGTTTTAGAAGCTCCAAGAATTCTCCAAGAAGACGGTGGTGATCTTTCTTGAGAGAGATTCAAAGGGAGGAGTCTTTTGCGCATACTGTTTGATCAACATCTGCACAAAGAAGGTGCTTCTGGTTTGATCTTGATAGGCTTGGCATCCTATTAAGACTGCTGCATTTGACTGAAGGCTTGACAACCGTGAAGTGTGCTGTGATAGGCTTGGCAACCTGTGAAGTGTGCTGTGATAGGCTTGACATCCTGTGAAGAGTGTTGGTTACACGTTGAGGATTGTTCGACGTGGGTGCATATTGCAGAAGAGGGGATTCTTGTTGCAATTCTAGTTTTTGTGTCTGTTGCTAGATTTTGGTTTTGGGTTAGAGAGGAGATTTATATTTTTTCATGGTGCTTCTATAAATTCCTTGTTGTAAAAACCGCAACCATTATAGTGCATTTTCTTCCTAGATTGGAAGGACACTGGATGTAGACATTGTTGGCCGAACCAGTATAAAAACCAGTGTTTGGTTTTCTCTATCGTTGCACTCTTTATTTCCAGTCGACTTTAATTGTTTAGCAGTCAACTGCGTTTTTCCGCTGCATTGAATTTTCATTACTTGCATTTCAAGGAAAGATCAAAAGCTTTGCATTTTCATCTCAAGATTGCGAAAATATTTTGTTTTTGAACTAACACCAATTCACCCCCCCTCTTGGTGTAAAATGAAGCCAACCTGTTTCCTAACAATTGCCACCAAAGCTGGTTTTCATAAGATATTTGAAAATTCAGTCGACTGTGTTTTTCTTCTATTCGATTGTAAAACCTAGGGTTGGCTTCAAATTTTCAAACTTCTGGTGAAGGTGCTTCAACAAACAGACCACCTCTGTTTGCTCGTGAAAACTATCCCTTTTGGAAAATTCGCATGCAGATCTTTCTTGAATCGCAAGATAAAGAAATTTTGGATGCCACTTTAAATGGTCCATATGTGCCTACAAAAACTATTGATAGTAAAACTATTTTGAAACCTTTTACTGAATGGACTGCTGATCAAAATAGAAAAGCTCAGTATGATGTTAAAGCTAGAAATATTATTGCCTCTGCACTAACAATTGATGAATTTTTCAGGATATCCCAATCCAAGTCTGTAAAGGAAATGTGGAATGTTCTAGAGGTAACACATGAAGGCACAGATGAAGTCAAGAGAACCAGGAAGAATTCGTTGATACAAGAGTATGAATTGTTCAGTATGAAAGCTGGTGAAAGCATCTATGATGTCCAGAAACGATTCACTCATATTGTAAATCACCTGATGGCTCTTGGCAAAGTCTTTGACAAAGAAGAGATCAACCTCAAGATTCTGAAAAGCCTGAACAAGAATTGGCAACCAAAAGTCACTGCAATCTCTGAATCCAAAGATCGTACAACTATGAATATGGCTACCTTGTTTGGCAAGTTATGTGAACATTAGTTAGAACTTGGTAGACTGAAGGATGAAGAGGAGATTGAAGAAAAGAAGTCCATTTCTCTGAAGGCTACAAACAAGAACATCACAGAAACAGAGATGGATGACAAAGAGTTAATGACTCTAATGGTAAGAAACTTTAGTCGACTTATGCAAAATGATAGTCAACTGTCTAACCATGCAAGTCAAAGCAAAAAGAAAAGCTTCAGCAGTAATGCTGTCCAGTGCTATGAATGTGGAAAAGAAGGTCACATCAAGCTTGATTGTCCTGAATTACAGCCAAAGCAGAAATGAAAGAAAAGATTCCCTCAAGGCAGAAATATGAGAAGAAAATGAGCCTACATTGCTTGGGAAAACTCAGATTCTAAGAAATCAAGTGATGAAGATTCTAATCAAGAAGAGGAATCAAATCTATGCTATATGACAGGTGTAACATGGGACGACTATGACAGTGATGCAGACATATCAAATGAACCAGTAGAAGTCAAATATGATATGCTTCAAGATGCATTCAAAGAGTTACATGCTGAAGCAATGCGACTGCAATACAAGGTAAATCGACTGAGCTTTGAGAGAAGAGATTTTGAAAATAGAATTAGAGACCTTGTTGCAGAAAATGAAAGATTAAAAAAAGAATTGAATGAAGCTTTGTTATCTACTAGGAACTATGAAGTTAAAACTGTTACTATTGAAAAAGCCTGTGAAAATTGTCCTACTCACATTGAAAAGATAGATTACTTGACTAGCACACTAACTAAGTTTACTCAAGGTAGAGACAATTTAGATGTTGTATTAAACTTATCTAGCAGAATTAATAATAGACAAGGAATAGGATACAAAGCTCACTCTAACATAACCAATGCCAGAAATTTTATTGAATTAAGAAAACCTGCTAGAAATGCATGTTTTTATTGCATATGTGTTGGTCATACTGTTAGAAATTGTTATTATAGAAATGTTGTTGTTCCTCAAGGACTATGTGTATGGATACCAAAGGAACATGTAACAAGAACTAACAATCAAGGACCCAAAGTCAAATGAGTACCATCAACCAAAACTTAATTGCTTTTGCACGATATACAGTTGATGCAGAATTGTTATGAAGGATTAATCAACTATGGAACATATAAAAAACCTTGAGTGTATACAACTGGTAAATCTGTATCTATCCACTGTATCATGCATATTGTAATTGATTGCTGCTGTATGATTGTTTGTGTTGTGTGTTAAATGGTCTGATTGATTGAATTTGGCTGAAATGATTTTTATGAGTCACAGTCGACTCTAACTTTAATTTAACCGACTGAGTCATTTGAATATATGAAAAACTCTGTTTTCGAATGTTAAGGTTTAAACTTAGGGTTTAAGAAAAATCCTTGGCGCGTTTTTCATTCTATAAATGAATGTGATAGTCTGAGGCATTCACATACAACTTGGTAAACAAACCCTTGGTCTGATTCTAGTATAAACCCTCCATCTTCTTATGCTCAAATGGCTGCATCATCATCAAGACCAGGAAAGCGTCCTATGTCTACGAGAATAGAGGCTGATCCTTTTGGATGCTTCAGTGATGATGATTAGAGAACTGATTTTATATGCAAATGGGGATTCAAAGAAGTTTTGAGGCATAAGTGCACAAATACCGAATTCTATAGAAATGAAGGCTTCAGGTTTCAGGATTGGTTGACTAGAGAAAATCTGACAAGGTTTGTGGAACTACAAGGTGAATGCTCTCCAAATTTAGTCAAAGTGTTCTACTCAAATCTCAAGAGGGAGGGAAATAATCTGATATCAAGAGTAAAAGGAACTGATATTGTTATTAACAATTCCATTGAGGAGAAGGTTGCTGGCCTACAAACTATGGGACTATCTTCCCATCTTGGAATTGCTGGTTATGACAGCAGAGGACTGTACAACACCATGCTAAGAAGACTTGGTTCTTCAAAATATTCTGATGACTTCAACATTAGAAATCTCCAAATGGACGAGTGCTTATGCGCCTATTTTATGACATGGATACTGCTTCCCAGGAAAGATGATCATACCTTACTTAGAAACGAAGACATATATCTAATTTCTGCTTTATCATCTGGGATTCAAACGAATTGGGCATTTGATGTCCGTGATCAGATGATGAAGTTTATCAAAGGTCATGGATTATGTCTATCCTATGGAGTACTCATCAGCAAGATATTGAGGTTTCAAAAAGTTGACATCACAAATGAAAGGGTTATTCAATGCGAAAAGTACAATGTTATGGAAACTCAATTCCTGGACTCAGTCAGAATTATAAAATTTAAGGGTTGAATGGATAATGATTGATGATATTCCATCCACAATTGAAATGGATCCTCTTAAAGTTGATGCAACAGGATAAAAATTTCATCCATCAAGCATCTTTGAAGGCCATGTAGATAAAAGATTTGATCAACTGGAGAATAAACTGAACATGATGCAAAACTCTTTATCGGATCTTCACAAGAAAATGGACTATGCTCTCAGGATAAAAGCATTTGAAGAATCCTCCATTGGTGACACAGACAATGGTATAAACATTGCTGACAAGATGATTGAAGAATCATCTGAATGAAAATAGGGTTTTGTTTATCTAAGTTGTATTTTGAGTCCTAGACTAGAGCCTTTTAATTTTCAATATGGCATATAAAGCCATTTTTTGTTGTTTTCTTTGTTTTGTCTTTATTTCCTTGTTCTTGCACCATCATTGTAATATCTTTTAACCAAGGAAATGAAATTAGTCGTTTGAATCAACCCAGTTACTTAAATTTGTCAAATGATATCTGATACTCTGTTTGATCGATTCGACTGTACTATGTTTGAAGTCAATTATGCTTAAATTGTCATGCATTCTTATACATTGACTTCTGTTATAATACGATTTAATTTTTGCTTAACCATCATGCTTGATCTAGAAAATGTTGTTGAAAGGTTTTGCAGGAAGGACATTGCTTTGGACGTCAAAAAATTGGAGTTCAACATTTGGAGAAGCAATGCATTCGACTGATGATTTAAAGCATTCGACTGCGTCTAAACTGGTTAACAATTCGAATTCTGGAATTTGATTCTATCCTTACTGTCTGCTTAAATCATAGCTAATATAATATTATCTCTGCTATTTACATGTTTAAATATTTGATTTGAGATAATATTGTGAGATTGTTGATATTTGTATCATTGCATTTACATGTGATTTGATAATTTGACTAAGATACAAATTTGTGCTTAAACTGTTGCTTACTCTGCGATATTCTGCATTATGCACTCAAACTGTTTTTGAATTTCATGCATAATGACAAAGGGAGTGTCACTGCATTACACACTGTTTCATCACACACTTATATTTCAGGGGGAGTTTAAATTGTTTTGTGATGAACTTGTGATCTGTGAGAGCATCATTATGTTTACAAACTGCATATCTTTATGAGGCATCTCTGTTTTCAAAAACTGCATAAATATCTGAAGCATTCCTTTTTTGTTAATGCACAAAGGGGGAAAGATATTCATGAGTGTATGAGAGCAAGTCTATATGGGGAGAATTGCTGCATCATACTTTATCTGCTTGATATTTTTGTTGTATATACAGAGTAACTGATTTGTTATGATTGTTTATGATATTTTTTTTACTCTGTCATATGTGGAATTGTACAAACATGGTAGAGTTATTAATCATAGTTGTGTATCATAAAAAAAAAGGGAGATTGTTGAGATTGTTGACAACACAAACTCTGTATCAAACTTGTTTTTTATGATGACAACACAATGCTTAATAACAGTACATATGTTCTAGTATTACATGTTCGTGTTTTTTTGCTTGACATATCTGCTGAACATGTTTTGGTGAATTGTAATGTATGTTCCTATGCTTGATTATGTGATATTATTATGGAACATGCTTGTTTTGAAATGTGAGATAAAATGTTTTTGATTACTACACATTTAAGAAAGAAAAAGATCACAAGCACGTTTATGAACTTATACTTGTTGTGACAAAGTTCTAGTTCAGTTGAATACACTCATAATGGATTCGACTATGTTAAACCCTTTGTACATATTTTATGAAACTGTGTTGTGTGAGATTTTGAGTTGAAAAGAATTTCAAAGTGTTTTCTCATGTGTCAGTCGATAGTGTGGAACACACATTCTACTGTATTACTCATATATTTGGAATTCTGTTAAGCCTACATGCTCCAACGACTATATTTTTCAAAAGTTAGTTAAGATTGACTGACTTGGTCAGCTGTCTTAAATGGATATTGATTTGGTTGACTGAGGAGCCTTTGTGTTGACTGTCTGTTATAATTGCCTAATACATTCGACTGAATTAGTAGGTTATTCGACTGAGATGTAATATGAAATAACAGAAAACTATAAATAGACAGAACACGATTTGTTCTAAAGACTTTTTGTGATATAACATTTTCATTGTCCTGTTTCAGATTGAATTCTTTGTTTTAGAAGCTCCAAGAATTCTCCAAGAAGACGGTGGTGATCTTTCTTGAGAGAGATTCAAAGGGAGGAGTCTTTTGCGCATACTGTTTGATCACCATATGCACAAAGAAGGTGCTTCTGGTTTGCTCTTGATGGGCTTGGCATCCTGTGAAGACTGTTGCATTTGACTGAAGGCTTGGCAACCTGTGAAGTGTGTTGTGATAGGCTTGACAACCTGTGAAGTGTGCTGTGATAGGCTTAACATCCTGTGAAGAGTGTTGGTTACACGTTGATTATTGTTCGACGTGGGTGCAGATTGCAGAAGAGGGGATTCTTGCTGCAATTCTGGTTTTTATGTGTGCTCCTATATTTTGGTTTTGGGTTAGAGAGGAGATTTATATTTTTGCGTGGTGCTTCTATAAATTCCTTGTTGTAAAAATCGCAACCGTTATAGTGCATTTGCTTCCTAGATTGGAAGGACACTGGATGTAGGCATTGTTGGCCAAACCAGTATAAAAAGTAGTGTTTGATTTTCTCTATCGCTGCACTCTTTATTTCCAGTCGACTTTAATTGTTTAGCAGTCAAATGCACTTTTGTGTTTGATTTTCTCTATCGCGGCCTAAGAGTCCTTTGGGAAAACGATACTTGGACTTACCCGTTTTATATTACTTGATAATGATCTGGTACACTTGCCAGGGACTTAAGAAGTTTTTGGCGCCGTTGCCGGGGACTCGTGGTTTAACTTTTCTTATAGTGTAAATTGATTGAATTTGACTTGTTTGTATATATTGTGTATTTTGCTCTTGTTTTTCTTTTTCTTTTATTTTTTTATAAAAAGTGCTTCTAGGGTATTTGTTTCTTGTGTATGCAGGAAGCTATACATACTAGGAGTAAGAAATGTCAGCAACCGCTTCTAGAAGGACTATCGGACAAGAGAGGAAGGAGAGTTAGACGTCCGTCCAAAGAACTGTATTCCTCTCCTGAGAGATTATTACATTCCTCACCAAAAGCTCTTATACAAGATTTGGAAGAGATGGCAAATGAGCAACCTCCTCCCAGACGCACACTGGGTGATGCATCCAATGTTGTGGGTCCTTTCCACTTCAACAGCATAGCCATGCCCACAGATAATACGACCAACATGGTGATGAATCCCGCGCTAATCCATCTTGTACAGGGCAATCAATTTCACGGTTTGTCAAATGAGAACCCCTATGATCATTTGACAGTTTTTAGTGAAATTTGTAGTATTGTCAAGATGATTGGAGTGTAAGATGAACAAGTAAAGCTTAGCATGGTTGAACTCCTTTCCGGAAGGAACATTGGGAGGAAATGCTAAGGCATGGTTGAACTCCTTTCCGGAAGGAACATTTACTACGTGGGAGACTGTGGCGTCAAATTTTGTAAATAAATATTTTCCACAGTCAAAGGTCACTAAAGGGTCATTGAAACAGGACATGGAGGAGACTCTCGGTCAAGCCTGGGAAAGATTTAAAGGCTTATTAAGGAAGACACTAGTCCACGGTTTTGACAAGACCACTTTAGTTCTTGCATACCTTGGAGGTTTAAACACTAAGTCAAAATGATGCTTGACGCCTTAGCTGGAGGTGACATTAAGAGGAAGACTGAGGATGAAGCCTATGATTTGATCAAGAGTATGACTGCTAATGAGCAGGAGACGTTTAGTGAGAGAGGTGCACCGGTACAAAAAAAGGGAGTTTTGCATTTGCCTGCTGATGATGCCATGCTAGCTCAAAGTCATCTTCTTACTCAAAAGCTGGATAATTTAACGAAGATCCTTTCTCAGCTTCCAAAGGAGATTCTAAATGTCTCCAATGCACAACAACTTTGTGACTTCTGTGGTGGTGACCATATTAATGGTCAATGTGCTGTGCCAGAAAATATGCAACATGAGGCTAATTATATGGGTAACCAATTCCATTATAGGCAGGGAAATTACAACCAAGGCAATTCTAGCCAAGGTTGGAAAAACCATGCTAGTATTAGACAATCTCAAAGTAACCCATCTGGGCAATCATGAAGCTTTCTGAATAACAGGCCACAACAACCATCACCCTTATGGTAGCTGTTAGAGACCTAAATGACAGATTTGACAAATTTTTGAAGGTTTATGAGTCTCAACATGCAGCTGACCAAGCCAGCTTCAGATCTTTGGAGATGCAAATTGGTCAATTGTCAAAAAAGGTAGAGACCACGAAAAAGAACCACTTTAGGGCTAATACTAATGTTAACCCTAAATAAGAGTGCAAAGTTGTTAAAATCAGGAGAAAAAGGAAAGTTGAAAAGGAAGTTATTGAAATTGAGAGTAGTGAAGAGGAAAAAGAGAAAGAGATTATTGAGCTAAGTAGTAGTGAAGGTGACGAAGAAGAACATGAAATTTCTATCCAACCAAAAAAGGGAATGCATCCCCCAAAAATGAAGGAGCCAGTGTGTTTGACTTTGCCTTGTGTTATTAATGATGTTGATGTAGGAGAAGCTATGCTAGATTCTGGATCGAGTATTAATATGATGCCCTTGCGCTACTTGAAAAAAATTGGAGGCTAGTATTAAAACCATCTGAAATTTCTTTGACAGTTGCGGATGGTTCAACCAAGAAGACATATGGTATGGCGGAGGATGCAATTGTTCGTATTGAGCAGCTGGAGTTTTTGATTGACTTTGTGGTTGTGGATCTAGAAAAGGATGAAAAGATTCCAGTGATTTAAGGAAGACCTTTTATGGCAACTTCGAAATTGCTTTTTAGTGTCTATACCGGAAGGATCATTCTATGAGATCAAAATAGGGATTGTTGTATGATGGCTATAAAGAGGATAATGTGAGAATAAAGAAGAGAGCCAGACATAAAAAGTCAAGAAGAGATGTTGCACCTGAAGAGAGCACAGGTACTGATATTGATAGTTGTAATGTTTTGCAGGTACCTGTAGTGAAGAAGGACGAACAATCCGTCATGAAGCAAAAGAAGACCCATTCCGACCGAGTATAAAGGTGAAGTACAAGAAGAAGGAGTGAGTGGTAAAAGAGCTGAAAGAGAAAGGAGTGGTGGAGATTGAAGCACCATACTCCAGATGTACCAAGAAGGTGGATAGAAGAAAGCTGAGGATTTGGTGTACTAGCGACACCAACACAAAAGAGAAGACGTGATTTGCTGGAGGAATAAATTATGTTGTAAAACAATTTTTAATTTTTATTTTTTATTCTGGACATGTAATTTTTGGATATTTAAACAATTTTTGGGTAGCATCTACTGAGGGATGCTAACTTTTATGTATCTACTGAAGGATACAGGTAAGCACACCCACTGAAGGGTGTTGGGAAACACTTACTGATGAGTGCTAGACAGGTTTGGGTCAGGCTCGTGATGTTAAACAAGCGCTACCTGGGAGGCAACACAGTTGATTATTTCTTGTTTTTAACTCTGTTTTAAGTGCATTATATGTTTGCATGTTGCATTTGAGAGGGGAAAGACATGAAATTGAAAAATTGAAGGTTGAAATTAGGTGCTACAGGGTTGAATCACACAAAAGCAAGAAAAAAAGAGGAAGTGGTTTCTAACGCGCACCGCTGAGCGGTTGCGGTGCAGACCACGCTTGGGCTTTTTAAAGCTCAGTGTTTTGGTGGTTCTGCACTTTTTCACTCCTCTTTGAAGCTTGCCAAGCGTTCTCTGTGAACCCTAGCACCCAATTTTCACTTTCAAAGGTTTTCCAAAGAGATTTCCCTACTTTTTCTCATCACCCATTCACAAAAACCTCATTTTATACCATTCTCTTGTCAAAAGTTTGGGGTTTTTGGTGAGAGCTTTGCATCGGGAGGCATTCATCATCAATTGGAAAGAATCTTGCAAGCATTTTGTATCTCCACTCAAGTAAGTGTTGCAATTTCATTCTTAGGGTTTCTAAATTGGATGAAGAACATGTGTAGAAACATGATAAATTAAGGCTTTTTTATTTCTATGCTTGATTTGATGAAATAGAAACTGTTTGAACCGATTGAATTGCATATATTTGGTCTGGAATGATGAATTATTGTTAGAGTGGAGATTAGGACGTTTTGAAAAAGTTTTTTGAAAAAAACATTGTCGCTGTCGGTGAGCAGTCTGCTTGGACGTTGAGAGGTGGCACGATTAGGGGGAAACAGCTGAGCGGTCTGTTTTGATGCTGAGCGGTTTGCTGCATTTTTGTGTGGATGCTTGATTTCTAATGGAGGGACGCTTAGGGGCCCTGTTCTTCCCTCAGTGTTAGCCTGTGTTGGTTTAAATTTGATTGATGATGTACTAACCTCTATTGATGAGTTCCTGTGATTTTGTGAACTTTATTTTATGCAGGAATGTCATCATCATTAAGAAGGGTGAAAACTCCTGGCAACAAGAGGAAGGAGCCTAAGAGGCCAAGAAGGTTTTATTCTCCTAGGTTCCTCTCTAGGAAACATGAGGAGCATTACTTGATTGTGCAGGAGAGGAGATTATTGATGGATAGGAAGGCCACTTTCATCCTATACTTGGCTCCTAAGTTAGGAATGGAGATTATGAAGAGATACTGGGAGAGGCTGACCACATATCCTGCATCAGCAAACATTGAGCTGGTAAAGGAATTTTATACAAATGCCTTGACCAGAGGAGAAATTGATGCTGGGAGATACATGAGCTATGTGAGGGGACAAATTGTTCGGTATGACCCTGACACCATCAACAACTTTTTGGGTACTGAGTGGCCAGGTGAGTAGTGCCAGTATGCAACACTCGTAGGGGGGTTTAGAGACATTGCAGATATTGAGAGGGTTATTGGCCTTCCTGGAAGGCATTTTCAGAACAACCCTAATGGAGTACCCATCAACATAAAAAGGGCAGATTTGAATCACTCGCATTTGCATGTTTATTTTCGTTCCTTCCATTCAGCCCACAAGATTTATTTTTCTACAAGTCTTACAAGATTGATTTACATGAAAGTTAAGGCCTAAGAGTCATTTGGGAAAATGATACTCGGACTTACCCGTTTTATATTACTTGATAACGATTTGGTACACTTGCCAGGGACTTAACACTTGCACACATCCATTATGATGATACAAACTTGCTTCAGGTTTCAAGTGATCCTTTAAACCATTGCTACTCAATTTTACCACTGCAACTACCATTTTTCGGGCCATTTTACTGCTGTAGACAACATTCCGTTTGCTATCTTCATCCTAACAATCAAAGATTTTCAAATTGGATTGACACAAGCTGGGGAATTGATTTTCAATTAACTTTCAATGCTTCAAGAGCTGTAAACACATGATAAAAACATTTTATACCTCTGCAATCCAGTTTGAGAAATCAAAATCCAGAAAACACCAAATCTGCAGCTCATTGTGGCATTTTATCAAACAGTTTTGAATTTTCATAAAAAACTTACATTGTACAGAATTCAATCACTGTTTGAGTCTTTTACTGATTGTTTAATCTGTTCTAGATCATTTCCTAGGTTCCTTTTGTGTTCCTCCTTTTATTCCAACCTTTAAGTCATTTGAATTCACCATTTTTGGCTTCCAATTGTGCTTAGCAATATGTTTTTGACTAAATAATTACTGTTGCAGCAACTGTGCTATTCTTCACTGGTTTTGTGATTGGCACTGGTGCAGTGACGTATTGGTGAGGTGTGCAAGCTCCAAAAACCTCTCCAAGAGGTTAGCTTCCTAGGAAGTGGAGAGATTGGAGAATTGGTCACGAATGTTGCTCTCAAAGTTGCAACCTTGCTTCGGAAATCAACAGCATTTCTTCAACTTTTGCACCAATATTTTCAAACACCTTGGAGCTGTACTACATTTAGATTTTGTAGCTTACCATTTTGTATCAGTTTCAACTATTTTTCTCAGTTTTACAGCCTTGTATCACGGAACCTTTGAGGTTTAAATGTTCCTTACATTTGCAACTTAAAGTGACTTAGGAAAATTCTTTTCAAGGAGTTCCAAGTGCACCATTCTACATTGTAATAGTCTAGCTTCCACATCTTAGTGTGAAAGTGTGTTAAGGGGCTCCAAGTGTCACTTACACTTTCACTTAAGGCCATTTTCATTTTCTTTTCCATTGGCATTACTTTACTTTCTTTTTCTTGATTGACTTTTATGTTTTAAGTCTTCGTGATACTTAGGAGTGTGTTTCATATAGATAAACCTTCGTTTGGTTTCTAGGAGCATAGCATTTTTGCATTCAAAAAGGTTTTGAAAGACTTCTATCTACAAACCTGGGTAAGAAACGTCAGGAGATACTCTGGCTAAGGAAGGACAAGGTTTCTAAGCTTGTCCATCATGACTCACCTCTCCTTCCTGGGAGCTATTCGGTTTCTTCACCTTTAGAATCTCTATATAAGTCATTCACCAAAAACAAACAAACAAATCTTTAAAAAGTTATTGATTCAATACTTTTGAAGCCTTTCAAAACACTTGCGAAAATCATTTTTCCACTTCACAAGTATGAGGCACTCCAGTGTACAACACAGTATTCGAAATGGTCAGGAGAATGTACAATTGAGTGAGGAGCTTCAGAGAACACAAGCTCAACTTAATAGGACCGAAGCTGAGCTCACTCGAACTCAACCTGAGTTAACTAAGCTTCGACAAATGGTTACTGTTAAGTCCATGGCAAGTGTACCAGATCGTTATCAAGTAATATAAAATGGGTAAGTCCATGTATCGTTTCCCAAAGGACTCTCATGCCTTAACTTTATGTAACCTAATTGCATAAGACATGAAAAACAATAAATTTGGGTTTTTGAATGTAAGAACAAAAGTAAACATGCAATGCAGTGAATTAATTGGCAAGGGAAAAACTATGAATGAATGGTGTTGTTGGGGTTTACAATTTCATCTTAACCACTCTCTTATTTCTACTCTTCTTATCTAATTTTCTTATTTATCATATTGTCATGCAAACTTTCTTGATCTACCCTTAACCCAATCTCTTGGCGAAAAGAGCTTATTACTAATTACCAGCTTGCTATCTCTAGCCTCCCCTAGTAACTAATAATGCATGATAAATGAAAGCAAAATACAATTGATCGTCCTTCCCCTATCTCTAGGCGGTATTAGTGTAACTGAATGAGTTAAACGATAAAAGCATTAAGCAAAGGTAAGGAACCCAACAATTGATAAATCAAGCATATGCACGCATATAAAATAAATAAGAATTTGGATATATGAGAGTTTCAAAAGATTACATTGTTCCCCAACAACAAAGGGTTTATTTCACCATAATCATGGTGAAACTAGAGGAAATATAATGGAAGAATGGAAAAGTAAACCCTAAATTTGGTAGATTGGAGCCTAAGCATCCAAGGAAACTCTTCAAGGTGTGTAGAGTTGCTGTGGACGTTTCTCTCTGCCAAAGAATTGAGTTTTGAATCGCACTGGGGCTATTTATATCCCAAAAAGATAACAGAATCTATCAGAATCTAAGCCAAATAAAAACAGACAACCGCTCAACGCCTAATTAAACAGCTCAGCGGTTTCCCTCTAAGCATCAAACCGCTCAGCGGTCCCCCAGGCGAAAAATAGTAAAAAAGACGCAAAACTGGTACCGCTCAGCGCCCAAAACTGCCGCTCAGCGGTTTTGTCAGCATTCTGGTCAACTGGTTGACTTTTCTGGTTGACTGGTTGACTTTTCTGGATTTTGGTTGACTTTTCTGGACCGCTGTTGACTCCCTGGCAAGCGTACCAGATCGTTCCAAGTAATATAATCAGTAAAACCCGATATCGTTCTTCCCAAGAGACTCGAAAGACCTTATCGTTCGTGTGAATTAAAATCGTAAGACTTGTAGAGAAAAATTAATTGTTGTGGATGCAAGAACACAAAATAAACATGCAATGCGTTGATTCAGTTGATGAAAAAGACTATGGATGAATGAAGTCGTTGGGGATTTACAATTTCATCTTATCCGCCCTCTCTTATCTACTCCTCTTGTTTAAATTGCTTTGTTATCTCATTGTTATGCAAACTTTCTTGGCCTACCCTTAGCCCGATCCCTCGGCGAAAAGAGCCTATTACTAATTACCGTCTTGCTATCCCTAGCCTCCCCTAGCAACTAGCAATGCGTTACCAAACAGAAGCAAAAAAAATTGATCGTCCTACCTCCCTATCTCTAGGTGGTATTTCATTGATCAAGGAATTTCTCACCAGTTCATGACATTACTGTACGTTCCTGTATCAATAGAGACAAACAACAGTTATCGAATGAGTTAAACGATAAAAGCTTTAAGTGCAGATGAGAACCCAACAATTGATAATCAAAGCATATGAAAATCATATAAATAAACAAGAGTTTCAATAAAAGAAAGTTTCAAAAGATTACATTGTTTCCCCCAACAACAAAAAGGTTTAGTTCACCATTGTCATGGTGAACCAAGATGAAGATAATGGAAGAATGGAAGAGTAAACCCTAGATAGGATGAAAAGGAGCCTAAGCATCCAAGAGATCTTCTCCAGAGAATGGAAATTAGGTCTGGCCACCCTCTTCTCTCAAGAGAATGAGAAGGAAATCGCAATAGGGTTATTTATAGCTGAGGAGCGTCACAGAGAATAGGCCCAAGCCCAGCAGTCAACCGCTCGACGTCGCACTTATGCCACTCGGCGGTTTGCCCACAATCGCGCCACCACCCTGCGCTAGGGGTCCACCGCCCGGCGGTTTGCCTCTAATCGCAAATCCGCCTGGCGGCCACGCCAGGGTGCCAACTCCTCGCATTTGGCCGCCCAATGGTGTATTTTTGCCGCTGGGCGGTTCTTAGACTCTTCTCTTCTTAGTTTTCTTCCTTTGTCTTGAGTCTAAGACCTTCATCTTCAACTCCATTCTTCACTTCCATCAAAATTGCTACAAAACAATGCAAAACAAGCATAATATCGCTAAAAATAGCTTTTGACTTTCGACTGACTCATTTATTGAGTTTTGCTTGATACTAAGCTCGTTCTAAGAAGTAAAGGGAGTAATTTGGTCTAAAATAACATATGAAAATAACGGTTTTTCAACCGTTATCAACCGCAACCCTTTGATACTTCAACCTTTCTTTCAATTCATTCCAAAAGCCTACAAAATGAAGGGAAACCAAGCATAAAACCAAGAAAACCAACTTTGATTCTCTTGTTCTCTAACTTAAGAAAAATGCATGATTTCAAGCTAATTCTAAGCCATACAGGGTGTGATTTAATATCAAAATCAAGTATGATAATAACTGTTTTTCAACCGTTATCACAGTCCCAAACTTAGAATTTTGCTTGTCCTAAAGCAAAACAAGATGTAACTCAGTTTTCAAACAATCAATACAATGGATTAACACTTTGCAAACTCTTTCTTCCAAGACAAGTAATGACTCTCAGCTCATTATAAAAATATCAGTCAAGATGTATAGATGCATTACTTTCATTAAACTCAATATGGTGTTCATATAATCAAAATCTTTCCAACAGATGCTATTATCATGAATGACCAATTAACCAAGCACAGATGTAATCATGTATAATTGGAACTACTCCTCACCAAGGAAAGTGTTTCACTCAAGCACACAGATGTATATTGAGGTGACTCATTCTCTCTACTACCACAATGTCACACAAATTAACTTTGCCTTTCATTTAACCACAATCAATCATACTCACAAGCAAGTTATCATCACAAGGACTTTTTATGGCTTGTAACGTGGTTGGGCTAAGAAGAACATTGGTTTTTCTGGATCACAAAATCCTTGAGTTAGGAGAGTTATTCACATTTATAATTTTAGCACAAACTCTCTTTAAACAACCAATCTCACTCATTCCCAACTTTCCTTTTTCTTTGCATTGAGCTTTTCTTCTCATTTTATCCCTTTTTATCTTTTCTATCTTTTTCATTTTTTCATGTTTTGCTCAACACATTAGCTCAATGCTTATCTTTTTCTTTTTCAACTTTCGCTACAGCCCCAAACTTGAACCTTTATCAATACCACACAATAATTTTCAACTTAACTCAAGGTAAAGATTTGCAAAAGGGTTTTCTCATACTATTTAAGGCTTAGGTTGAAAAAGGGTAGAACACATTATGCTCTTTTTAATTGGGACACAACTTTTTGCATTGGCTAAGAAATGGCTTAATCAAAAATGGCCTTGATCATATGACACATGCAAGCAAGTGATTTAATCATAGAAACCTGGGCAAAGTCATTCATGCTCTCAAAGTAATAGCAAATCATTCAAAAAAAAAAAACTCTAGAGTTCAAAACCTCACAAATGCTAATTTCAAGTTCCAATACATAGATACACATCCTGCCCAGTATCATAATCACAATCATGTTATCATGCATCTGTTCACACATATTGTGAACCTCCAACTGTATAGAGCATCTCAACATCAATCAATATAAAAGCCTCATCAAGCATACTCATCACAGATCATCATCAACCCATTGCAACAGATATAAGTTTTAAACCCAGTACATCATGCCCTATTCTAAAAACAGAAGCAAATAAAGCATTAAAAGGATAAGTTTAGAAAACTGGATTGCCTCCTAGGTAGTGCTTGTTTAACGTCACGAGTCTGACCCAAAATCTTTCTAGCACCCATCAGTAAGTCCAATCCTTACCAACACCCATAAGTAGGTGTACCTTCCTGGTATCCTTCAGTAGATACCTAAATCTTCTAACATCCCTCAGTAGATGCTATCCCAGCAGCATTCATCAGTAAATGCTGACAGTGACATCCCTCAGTAGATGTCTATTCATCGTCCTCTTTCATAGCAACATCCATTAGTAGATGTTGTAGAAGCATCCATCAGTAGATGCTATCATCACTGCAATCAGAAGCAATATTGAACCTAAAAAAAACTCAAACAAGAAAAAATATCAAATCCACACCACACAAATAATTCAATCAAAATGCATGCATATTTTCAATTCAATTCAATTCACATGATCACATATTCCTCAACAGATGTTACACTTTATGAATGACACTCAAGTGTAAGCAAAAATGTAAGCATGAAATTCAACAATTTCTTACCAAGCAAGTGTTTCACTCAATCACTCAAGTGTTTAAGGTGACACTCCAACTCTCTATTATTCACAAGTTACATGAAACAAAATTGTCATTCATCTCAAACAATCAAAATCTTCACATGCAAATGCCATCATAAGGACTTTTCTAAGGCTTGTATTGAGGCTAGGCTAACAAGAAAAATTGGTTTTTCTGAAATGCAAAATCCTTGAGTTAAGAGAGCTACAAAGATGTTCAAAATTTAAGCACAACTCTCTTCCTTACCAATCTAGCTTATTCCCAACTTCTTCCCTTTTCTTTTAATTTTACATTGAGCTCATCTTCATGCTTTTCCTCTTTTTTTTCTTTTTCTCATGCATTTTTCTTTTTCCATATTGGAGCTCAATGCTTTTTTTCAATCCCCCACATAACCCCAAACTTGAACCTTGTCAACATTTAAGCTCAACCCAACTCAAGGTAAAGAATTTCGAATCAAGGGTTTACATCCTGTTTCAGGCTAAGGTTCAAAAAGGGTATAATATTTGAAGCACTTTGGGTGAAAAATTTGGCTAGAGAAGGGTTTTCAAAAATGGCCTTGATCACATGACATTCACATGCAATTCAATCAATCATTAAGATTAAGGCAATATCATTCATGTTTTCCAGTGAACAATACATACAACAATGAAAACTCTAGAGCTCAATACCTCTCACAACATGTTTTCTCACACACATCATTCATTCATACATCCTGCGTAGCATCATAACCACAATCATAATTCATCACACATCTGTCCACATTGCTAGTGAACTTTGTCATTTGAATATCAACACGCAACACAACTCTATTATCATTCACATCACATCATCATGAAATAGACTTATCATGCATGTCATTTAGTTAAACATTGTCAGAAAAGTTTCAAGCCAAGCATAAACACTGAAAATAAAAATTCAACCTATTCTACGAATTCAAAATGCAAATGTGAAAGAGAACCTAGGTTGCCTCCTAGTACCGCTTGTTTAACGTCACGAGCCTGACCCAAACCTGTTCTAGCACTCATTAGCAAATGCCTCCCAACACCCTTCAGTAAGCGTCCTGTCCTGTGATCTTCAGTAACTTTGTAAAAATTAGCATCCCCCAGTAGATGCCACCTAAAATTTGTTCAAAAACCCAAAAATTACATGTCCACAATTAAAAATAAATAACAAAATGTTTTAATATACAAAGTGTGTTTTCCAGCAAATCAAATCTTCTTCTTCACGTTGGGGTCTCCATCATCCCAACTCCTTAACTGTCTTATGTCCACTCTTCGAATTGCTGTGGAGTATGGCCTTCTGATCTCGACCATTCCTTCCTCTTTAAGCTTCCTGTTGACAATCCACTTCCTGTTTTTGTATCTTACTGACATGCCATGCAGGAATGGTGTGTTCTCTGAGTGGATTGACTCTGCTTTATCTATCTTCTCCTCTTCAAGTGTCTGCAAAATAATACAACTATTAAGATGATCAATACATGTGTTGTTATGCTCTTTTGCAGCTTCACTTCTGGCTCTTTTATATCTGGATCTTCTTCTTATTCTCATTTTGTTGTCTTTAGATCCACTATAAGTTAGCACTTGGTCTTGATCTTTTAATAGCATTCTTCCGTCATGGACACGTATCACCATCTTAGAAGTCCTCATGAAAGGTCTTCCCAAGATTAATGGAATCTTCCCTCATTTTCCATGTCCACTACTAGAAAATCAATCAAGAACTCCAACTCCTCAATTTGAACAATTGCATTTTCCACCATACAAACTGGCTTCTTAATAGATCCATCCGCAACTGTCAGGGTAGTATTAGCTAGTTTTAATTTTAGCCCTCCAATTTTATTTAAATCACTAAAGGGCATCAAATTAACACTTGATCCTGAATCGATCATGGCTCTTCCTATATCCACATTATTAATAACAGAAGGAAGAGTCAAATTCCCTAAATCCTTCAATTTTGGTGGATGGTCCTTCTTTCTCGGCTTAACAACCCTTTCCTGATCTTCATCATCATCAAGATCAATTACCTCTCTAAGATAGTACTCGATCCTTTTATCATAATCAGGAATTTGCGGGAGTACTAAAGGAGTAACAGTCACCTGATTAAAAATTTCCCTGAATGGCTCTCGGAGACTTTCTTTCTCTTTTTCACTCTCATCTTCTTTTTCTTTATCTTTGCTGCTTTTCTGCTCTTCAAATTCGTCAACATTCATCATCTCTTCATCTTCTTCCTCGCTGCTCTCAATTTCAATTATTTCCCCTTTTGTCTTCCTCTTACTTCTTGTTAGAACAACTTTGCACTCCTCCTTAGGGTTAACATCAGTGTTAGCCCTAAACTGATTCTTTTCGGTGACCTCTACCCTTTTAGACAGCTGCCCAATATGTGTCTCCAATGTTCTAAAGCTGGCTTGGTCACTAGCTTGTCGAGACTCGTTAACTTTTAGGAATTTATCAAATCTATCATTTAAGCTTCTAACAGTCTCTGTCAAGCTTCTCACCTGCTGCCATAAAGGTGATAGTTGTTGCTGCCGGAAGTTTCCTCCTTGTCCAGAAGAAGTATTCTGATTCTGTCCAATACTGGGATGGTTTTTCCAACCTTGGCTAGAATTTCCTTGGTTGGTGTTACCTTGCCTGTACTGGAATTGATTTCCCATGTAGTGAAAGCACATTGACCATTAATATGGTCACCACCGCATAAATCGCAAAGTTGTTGAGTCTGAGAGATATTCCTTATTCCCTTTGGAAGCTCAGAAAGGACCTTCGTTAAGTTGTCCAATTTTTGAGTAAGGAGATGATTTTGTGCAGCCATAGCGTCATCAGCAGGCAGCTGCAAGAGTCCTCCTTTCTGTATGCCCCTCTCACTTTGTGTTAATTCATTCATAGCCATTTCTTCAATCAATTTGTACGCCTCATCTTCAGTCTTTTTGTTTATACTGCCTCCAGTTGAGGCATCTAACATCATCTTTGACTGAGTGTGTATCCCTCCAAGGAAAGCAAGTAAATATGAGGTCTTGTCAAACCCATGGACTGGGGTTTTCCTCAGCAGGCCTTTAAATCTGTCCCAAGCCTGTCCAAGAGTTTCTTCCATTCCTTGCTTGAATGAAGAAATTTCCAGCTTCCCTTGATTGATCTTTGTCTGCGGAAAGAATTTAGTGACAAATTGTTTTGCCACAAACTCCCAATTTCTGAAAGTGCCTTCTGGGAATGAATGCAACCAATCTTTAGCGTTTCCTCCAAGAGAGAAAGGAAACAAGCTGAGTCTGACCCTGTCATCCGAAACTCCGTTCATCTTGACGGTATTGCAAATTTCACCAAAGATGGTCAAATGATTATAGGGATTCTCATTTGACAACCCATGAAACTGGTTGCTCTGAACTAACTGGATGAGTGCAGGGTTCATCACCATATTTGTTGCATTGTCTGCCGGTATGGCTGTACTGTTGAAGTGAAAAGGACCCACTGTGTTAGATGAGTCCCCAGGTGTGCGTCTTGGAGGAGGTTGGTCCACCATCTCCTCAATGTCTTGTGCGGAAGTCTCAAATGAATATGCAAAAGTCTTTAAGGAGAGGGAGAATTTTCACATGAAGGACGTCTGATTCTCCTTCCCCTCCTGTCTGATAACCCTTCTAGAAGAGGTTGCTGGTTCTTTTTGCTTCTAGTGTGTATTTTTTCTTGTATACACAAAAACAAAAACCCTAAAAGCACTTTTACCGAAAAATAAAAATAAAACAAAATAAAACAAAACAAAATATAAACAATAAATACAAACAAGTCAAATTTCAATCAATCCACACTACTTGAAAAAGTTAAACCTCGAGTCCCTGGCAATGACGCTAAAAACTTGTTAACGGAAACTGGCAAGCGTACCAGATCGTTCCAAGTAATATAATTGGTAAAACCCAATATCGTTCTTCCCAAAGGAGTTGAAGGCCTTATTGTTCATGCAAATTGAAATTGTAAGACTTGTAAAGAAAAAGTGATAGGTTTGAATGCAACAAACAACAATAAACATGCAAATGCAATTGATTCAATTGACGAGAAAAAGACTATGGATGAATGGAGTTGTTGGGGTTTACAATTTCATCTTATCCACTGTCTCTTATCTAGTCCTCTTATTTAATTCGCTTTGTTATCTAATTGTCATGCAAACTTTCTTAGTCTACCTTTAACCTGATCACTCGGCCAAAAGAGCCTATTACTAATTACTGGCTTGCTATCCCTAACCTCCCCTAGTAATTAATAATGCATTATAAACAGAAGCAAAAACAATTGATCGTCCTACCCCGCTATCCCTAGGTGGTATTGCTTAATCAAGGAATTTCCCCCAGTTCATGACAGTACCGTACATTCCCGTATCAATAAAGACAAACAACGATGATCGAATGAGTTAAACGATAAAAGCTTTAAGCGCAGAAGAGAAACCTAACAATTGATAATCAAAGCATACGACAAGCATATAAATAAATAAGAATTTCAATAAAGAGAGTTTGAAAAGATTACATTGTTCCCCAACAACAAAAGGGTTTAGTTCACCATTCTCATGGTGAAACTAGATGAAAGATGATGAAAGAATAGAAAAACAAACCCTAGATTTGATAAAAAGGAGGCTAAGCATCCATGAGATCTTCTCCAAGGAGTGAAAATTAGGTCTGGCGCCCTCTTCTGTCAAAAGAATGCATCTCAAGTCATAATAGGGCTATTTATAACTGAGGAGCGTCACAGAAATCAGGCCCTAGCCCAGCAGACAACCGCTCGGCGCCCTACTTATGCCGCCCGGCGGTTTCCCCTTAATCGCTCCACCGCCCGGCGGTGAATTGCGCCGCCCGATGGTTTGCCTCTGTACCGCCTGACGGTTTGCCTCTACACCGCCTGGCGCAAGACAGTGGCTCCCCCTCGCATTTGGCCGTCCAGCGTTGGATTTTGGGTGCTAGACGGTTCCTAGACTCTTCTTTCTTCATGTTTCTTCATCTTTCTTGAGTCTAAGACCTTCCATCTTCAATCCCATTCTTCATCTTTTTCAAAAATGCTGCAAAACAATGCAAAACAAGCAAAATATCGCTAAAAATAGCTTTTGACTCTCAACTTACTCAACTTACGTGTTTTGCTTGATTCAAAGCTCGTTCTAAGCCTTAGAGTGTGTATTTTGCTCTCAAATGAAAAATGAAAATAATTGTTTTTCAACAGTTATCAACCATCCTCTTTCATTGCAACATCGATCAGTAGATGTTGTAGAAGCATCCCTCAGTAGATGCTATCATCACTGCCATCAGAAGCGGTATTTAACCTAAAAAAAACTCAAACAAGAAAAACAAAATCAAATCCACACCACACAAATAATCCAATTAAAAAGAAAAAGTTAGAACCTGGGTTGCCTCCCAGCAAGCGCTTCTTTAACGTCTTTTCGGTGCAAGATCAAGGCGTAACAGAGATAGACGATGTATAAGAAACCCAGGAATAACCACCCTCTTTGATTGTCTTGAAATATGCTATCCAACCAGTTCCACATTGATTGTTATGAAAAATCCAAATTCCCTCCATCAAGAGAGTCTTTCTTGCACAGAGTAGTTATTATAGAACTCACTATAGATGTGGTTGGTTGTTGACCAACAGAGAAAGCACGAGAGAAAGATGCACAAAAGAAAGGATTGAAGAGCTTAGTGTGAGAAACAAAGGATAAGGAAAAAGGGCGACTTCAAGTAAAGCAATCAAAGAGAATGAGTCAGAAGTGAAAATGAGTTTAGCTTGACCCGGTAAAGCCCAAACACCCATCAGTAGGTGTTAAAAGTGTTTTATGTTAGTGTTCTTCCTTCCTTCATGACACCAACAACATCTCAGAAATTTCCTTGTCACTAACTTTAAGAGCTCTGTTTTCTTTAATAGTCTTGACAACCCATAACCTATTCTTGAATTTCACTTGCTGTGCCAGGTTTGGGTTTGTCACTTTTCACATCAGGGTGTTCGTGAACCAATTCTCCTTTCTTACTGCCTCCTGATGATCTTGTGCTCCTAAAACAAATCTTTATCCTGCACACACTAAAGAACATTGCACTAGAGCACAAAATTAGCCCAAAAAAACAGTAAAAGATATTATTTTATTTTATTTTTTTTTTAATTTAATTTTTTTTTAATAAAAACAGAAAAAGATAATTTTTTTAAAAAAAATATAAAAACTGTAAATGATATTATTTTATTTTATTTTATTTTTTGTTTTTTATTTAAAGATAGAAAAATTAAAAAAAAACAGAAAGATAAAAACAGAAAGATACTCCCCTTGCTTGATATTCTTTTTTGTTTCTTCTTCCTACTGAATTTTTTCAAAAAGTTGAGAACACCAAGCATCTATTTCCATGTTTCAATCATAAGTACTTTGATCACCAATTTCTTGAAGATCTCCATAGAGCACATAAATTTCTTTTCTTTCCTTTGATATTTCTTTTCATGAGGAAGGAGTTTTGCATATAATCTTTTCATCTTTCCTCTCTTCCTCTTTTTCTTAATCTCCTCCCTCAACTTTCTCTTTTTCTCTCTTCTTCTTTATTTTCGCATATTTTTTCTTTTTTCTCAACCACTACTTTTTCTCCCTCATCATCTTTATCTTCCTCAACCAACTTTTCTGTTTCTGCTTCCTTTAAATCTCTCTCTATCTTTTCTTCCTTAATCTTCTCCTCCTTTTTCTCCAATTTTTTCTCCTCTATCTTTTCCTCCTTTCTCTCCATTTTTTTCTCCTCTATCTTTTCCTCATCAACAACCTTATCAATTTTTGTCTCCAAATTCCTGAAGGTAACTTCATAGCTCTTGGAATCGTACTTCTTAAAAAATTTGTAGAACTTTTCATTAAGGGTTTTGACTTGCTCCGTGAAATTAGCTACCTGATGACATAGTTGTTGATCGTCCTCCCACGTTTCCATTGGTAAAGAGAGTTGTTGCACAAATTGGCTTTGATACATGTTTGAATGAGGTTCCAACCAGTGGTTGAAATTATTTTGGTAGAATTGAGTGTCCATATAATCAAATTCTTGTCCGTACTGCATCCTGCAAACATTAGGCACAAAACCCTAGAAAACATTTACTACAACAAAAATAAAAATAAACATAAAAATCAAGTCAAATTTAATCATATTTACACTACATGAAAAGTTAAACCATGAGTCCCCGGCAACGGCGCCAAAAACTTGTTAAGTCCCTGGCAAGTGTACCAGATCGTTATCAAGAAATATAAAATGGGTAAGTCCAAGTATCGTTTCCCAAAGGAAACTTAGGCCTTAACTTTATGTAACCTAATTGCGTAAGACTTGAGAAAAGAATTATATTTGGGCTTTTGAATGTAAGAACAAAAGTAAACATGCAAATACGGTGAATTAATTGGCAAGGGAAAAACTATGAATGAATGGTATTGTTGGGGTTTACAATTTCATCTTGTCCACTCTCTTATATCTACTATTCTTATCTAATTTGCTTATTTATCATATTGTCATGCAAACTTTCTTGGTCTACCCTTAACCCAATCTCTTGGCGAAAAGAGCCTATTACTAATTACTGGCTTCCTATCTCTAGCCTCCCCTAGTAACTAATAATGCATGATAAACGGAAGCAAAATACAATTGATCGTCCTACCCCTATCTCTAGGCGGTATTAGCTTAACCAAGGAATTCCCCCCAGTTCATGACATTATTATACGTCTCCGTATCAATAAAGACAAACAACATTTACCGAATGAGTTAAACGATAAAAGCATTAAGCAAAGGTAAGGAAACCAACAATTGATAAATCAAGCATATGCAAGCATATAAAATAAATAAGAATTTGGATATATGAGAGTTTCAAAAGATTACATTGTTCCCCAACAACAAACGGTTTAGTTCACCATAATCATGGTGAAACTAGATGAAATATAATGGAAGAATTGAAAAGCAAACCCTAAATTTGGTAGATTAGAGCCTAAGCATCCAAGGAACCTCGTCCAAGGTATGTAGAGCTGCTGTGGACGTTTCTCTCTGCCAAAGAATGGAGTTTTGAATCCCACTAGGCTATTTATAGCCCAAAAAGATAACAGAATCTATCATAACCTAAGCCAAAGAAAAACAAACAACTGCTCAGCGGTTTCGCTCTAATTGTTGGACCGCTCAGCGGTCCCCCAGGCGCAAAACAGTGAAAAATAGGCAAAATTGGCACCGCTCAGCGGTTTGGTCAACATTCTGGTCAACTGGTTAACTTTTCTGGTTGACTGGTTGACTTTTCTGGTTGACTAGTTGACTTTTCTGCACCGCAACCCTTTGATACTTCAACCTTTCTTTCAATTCATTCCAAAAACCTACAAAATGAAGGGAAACCAAGCATAAAACCAAGAAAACCAACTTTGACTCTCTTATTCTCTAACTTAAGAAAAATGCATGATTTCAAGCTAATTCTAAGCCATAAAGGTGTGATTAATATCAAAATCAAGTATGAAAATAACTGTTTTTCAACCGTTATCAGTTACTAACCTTACTCTCAATCAGAGAGGACAAACTCAAAGGGATAACTCTCATCAACACTCCCATGATTGTGATGATCACTCCCAACATAGTGATCGCCATAGTTCTCATATTTATGATCACTAGCAACCCCCCTTAAAAGACATCACACTCATAGGGAACCTCATGTGGAACCCAAGCTTGACCTTCCACCCTTCTATGGAAGAGATAATGTCGAAAAATACTTTGAGTGGGTGATGAAGGTCGAACAAATTTTTGAGTGTTTACCATATTGATGATAGGAGGAGAGTGACTCTAGCAACATTGACCTTTCAAGGCGTAACTCTATATTGGTGGACATCCATCATAAGAGATCAAAAGATGAATGAAGACTACACCATCCAATACTAGAATGAGTTGAAGGCCGCCTTACATAGAAGGCACGCTCGACCTATTATGCTAGAGAAGTCATGGACAAGCTCCATCGACTTCAACAAATAAACATGAATGTAGAGGAACACCGGTAGAAATTGGAATTACTCATGTTACGCATTAGGATAAAAGAAGAGGAAAAATTCTCCATAGCTAGATTCCAGAGCGGATTAAACTATGTGATCAGAGATATGGTAGAACTCTTACCTTACTTAGATCTAAGTGACTTTGTCCAAGTGTGTGTAAGAGTGGAAGAACAAAACAGGCGAAAAGCTTCCACAAAGAGATCCTACCCTACCACATCTTCCTATAAGAGAGATCTTAAGAGGGAGGATAGTTTCCCAAGATATGAAGAATCCAAAGAAAGAGAGCGAAAGAGAGACATGGATAAGAGCAAAAGCAAGGATAGAGAGATAAGAAAAGACAAAGTAATCTTTAAAGTAAAAGAACAACAAAGGACTCCAAGAGAGAAAAACCGAGATACTAAGAGTAGGGAGACTAGATGTTTCAAATGTGGAGCCAGAGGACAATATTCAACTGAGTTTCACTTCAAAAAGTCAACCTATATCCTTGAGCATGAGAGTCATAGTGAGGTATCAACCTCCAGCGAGTCTGAGTTGTTCTCATCTGAAGATGAACATGAAGCTCCACCTTGTGATGGAGATCTTCTCATGGTTAGGAGACTCCTTGAAGCAAAGCATGTTGAGTTAGAACAAACTCAATGAGAAAACCTATTCCACACGCGCTGCAAAGTTCTTGATAAAACTTGTTCTATGATTGTGGATAGTGGTTCTTGTTGTAATTGTTGTAGCTTTAGAATGGTGGAAAAGTTAGGATTAACTCCTACTCCTCATCCTAACCCTTACAAAGTTCAATGGATAAAAGAGGATGAAGGAATAGTGGTTAAGGAACAAGTAAGTGTACCCATTTCCGTTGGCAAGTATGAAGGTCAAATTATTTGTGATATTGTTCCAATGGAAGCGAGCCACATATTACTTGGGCGACCTTGGCAATTTGACAAACAAGCTTTGCATGATGGGGTCACAAACAAGATCACCATCCAACACAAAGGCAAAAAGATTATATTGATCCCTCTTACACCATGACAAGTGCGAGAATATCAAATAGTACTTAAGAAACAGTTGGATGACGAGAACAAGCTTAAAAATAAAAAAGTTCCCAAAGAGAAGAATTTGAGTTTGGTAGGAAGTGCCTTAACCAATGAAGTTGTCCAACCAAAGCATTCTAAAAATATTTTTCTTGTACAACCTCACTTTCTTCTCTATTCCAAAGAGGTACTTGTTTCCATAAATCATCCACTTGATTCTATTCCAAAGGGGTTACAAAAGCTTTTGGAAGAATTCAATGATTTATTTCCTAAAGAGGTTCCAAGTGGTTTATCACCTCTTAGAGGAATTGAACATCCAATTGATTTGATTCCTAGAGCTAGCCTTCCCAATAGGCCAGCTTATAGGACTAACCCCACAGAAACCAAAGAGATAGAGAAGCAAGTCCATGACTTATTGGAAAAGGGGTGGATACAAAAAAGCCTTAGCCCTTGTGCAGTGCCAGTGTTGTTAGTCCCAAAGAAAGATGGATGTTGGAGAATGTGTACAGATATTAAGGCTATCAACAACATTATTGTCAAGTATAGGCACCCTATTCCTCGATTGGATGACATGTTAGATGAGTTATATGGAGCAAACATTTTCACCAAAATTGATCTTAAAAGGGGATATCATCAAATAAGAATTAAGGAAGGAGATGAATGGAAAATTGCTTTTAAGACCAAATTTGGCCTCTATGAATGGTTAGTCATGCCTTTTGGCTTAACCAAAGCTCCTAGTACCTTCATGCGACTAATGAATCATGTCCTTCAGGAATACATAGGCAGCTTCGTTGTAGTCTACTTTGATGACATCCTAATATATAGCAAAGGTCTTAAAGAACATCTTCACCATGTGAGGAAAGTTTGGCTTTTAGTTAGACAACATCACTTATTTGCCAACTTTGACAAATGCACCTTTTGTCAAGAGAGTGTCATTTTTCCAGGATTCAAAGTTGGGAAAGAAGGTGTACACGTTGATCCTAGCAAAACCAAAGCTATCCAAGAGTGGCCTATCTTGAAAATAGTGGGGAAGTAAGAAGTTTTCTAGGTCTAGCAGGTTTCTATAGATGATTTGTAGAAAATTTATGTACTATTGCTGCCCCCCTAAATGAACTTCTAAAGAAAGATGTGTCATTCAAATGGGATGAAAAACAAGTTTAGCCTTTGAGACCTTAAAGCATAAGTTAACACATGCACCCATTCTACATTTACTAGATTTTTCTAAAGCTTTTCAAGTAGAATGTGATGCATCCGGGGTAGGAATAGGAGCTGTTCTCATACAAGAAGGTCACCCCATAGCCTATTTTAGTGAAAAACTTAGGGGACCTACATTGAACTATCCTACCTATGACAAGGAACTATATGCCCTCATTCGTGCATTGAAAACTTGGGAGAATAATTCGGTGTCTAGAGAATTTATTATCAATACTGACCATGAATCTCTCAAGTATATTAAAGGGAAAGGAAAGTTGAACAAGCGACATGCAAAGTGGATAGAATACCTCGAGCAGTTTCCATATGTCATCAAACATAAAAAAGGTTTACTAGACGACATGTTTTATCTAATGCTGTTGCGGATGCTTTATCTAGATGACATGCATTATTAGTTACTCTAGGGTCACAAATATTAGGTTTTGATGACATCAAACAACTTTATGAAACTGACCCTACTTTTGCATCCACTTATGCATCTTGTCTTAAGAAGCCATTTGAAGGATTCTATATTTCTGAGGGGTATCTTTATAATAAAGGAAAACTATGTATACCCCAAGGCTCTATTCGAAAGCGTCTTATCAAGGAAAGTCATGGAGGGGGACTCATGGGCCATCATGGAGTTGATAAAACTCTACACACTTTAAAAAGAAAATTTTATTGGCCACACATGAGAGTAGACGTCCAAAAGTATTGTTCTAGTTGCATAGCTTGTTTACAAGCTAAATCTAAAGTCATGCCTCATGGACTCTACCTTTCTCTTCCCATAGCTAGCACCCCTTGGGAGGACATTAGTATGGACTTTGTCCTAGGAATACCAAGAACTCAAAAGTTGTTTGATTCAATCTTTGTGGTGGTTGATAGATTTAGTAAAATGGCTCATTTCATACCTTGCCACAAAGTAGATGATGCTAGCTATATAGCAAAACTCTTTTCCAAAGAAGTAGTCAAATTACATGGCTTACCCAAAACTATAGTTTCTGATAGAGATGTTAAGTTCCTTAGATATTTTTGGAAAACAATTTGGGCCAAGCTAGGAACTAAACTACTATTTTCTACTACCTGTCACCCACAAACTGATGGGCAAACAGAAGTACTAAATAGGTCTCTATCCATTCTATTAAGGGTAATGTTAAAAGGTCATATTAAAAATTGGGATGATCATCTACCTCACATAGAATTTGCTTATAATAGAGTAGTTCACAAGACTACTAAACTTTCTCCTTTTGAGGTTGTTTATGGTTTTAACCCCTCACACCTCTTGATTTACTTCCTCTTCCAGAATCATCTTCTTTTCTTCATAAAGAAGGGATTTCTAAAGCAGAATTTATCAAAAAGTTGCATGAAAAGGTTAAGACACATATTGAAAAACAAACTAAAAAATATTCTGAATACAACAACAAAGGGAGAAAATAAGTAATTCTTAAAGAAGGAGACTTGGTTTGGCTTCACTTGAGAAAGCATAGATTTCCTTCTCAATGTAAATCCAAACTCAGCCCAAGAGGTGATGGTCCTTTCAAAGTGGTCAAAAAAATAAATGATAATGCATATCAATTAGACCTTTCTGAAAGTTATGGCGTCAGTCCAACTTTTAACATTTGTGACTTAATTCCTTTCACAGGAGATGCCCAACATGATTGCCCAAATCTGAGGACAGATCTTTTTCAAGAGGGAGGGACTGATGGAGGACCATCCAAGCTCAACATAGGACCTATAACAAGAGCAATGTCTAGAAGAATACAAGAAGAAGAGGGATCACTCACTACCTTACTCTTATGAAGTATTACTTACTAATCCTTCTTCTCTTTAGTAAATACATTTACAATTGTTTTATAGGACATTAATAAAGGTGAGAAAGCATGCCTATGCATCTTAGGAAGGCTACCGAGCAAGAGGGAACAGAGGAAGCCAAGAAAAGTGAAAGTAGACAACTGGCGCTCAGCGCTACATGTCCACTGCTCAGTGCCAGCGAGACAGCGAACCAGTCTTCTTCTTCTTCAATGAGCTGCTGAGCTGGCAGCTGAAACTTGCAACCCAAGCTTCCCAAGCTGTGTAGCTTCTCCAACACGCTTCTTTTATAGCTTTAGTAGCTTGCTAGGCACGTTTTAGAGTCCTCTCTTCATCTATAAAAGGGAGACTCATACCATTGTAAATTCAACTTTGAATTGATACGAAAATGCTGTTGAGATTTCTCCAGACCTTGTTTCAGAGTTCAAACTTACTTGTGCCAATTCTGCACTCCCTCCTCTAGCTTCCTTCAATTTTGGAAGGATTTCGGAGCTTGAGAGACCCTACACACTCATCAGGCTTTCACGAAACCAAACATCAAACACTTTGTGTACACCTCATTCATCCATCGACTTCATTTTTTCCACTGCATATTCTGATTGGAGTGGTTGTTTGTGCTTGAAGTATGGAGTTGCTTCCATCAAAACCACAATCCACAGATTGAAAAATCAACACTAATATGATTTAGAACACCTAATAATACTTTGAATCTTTCGAACTACAATAAGTAGGGAAAACAAATAGTTCAAGCACAAACAAACATATAAATACAACTTTGCATAATGTGTGTAAGAAACTATTAAAACATTTATGTTGTTGTCACCATAAAAAACACACAAGGGTTTGAGTTTAGCTTTCACATAGCTCCCCCTATCAACATTTTTCTCATGATTTCCTCACTCTCTATTGCTTCTTTTTCTATTCTTTCTTTTTCTATTTTCTCCTTCAACATAAGTTGACCCTTCATGACTTGTCTAACTGTCATAAACTCTAACTTCATTTTATGTCGCTCATGCCTCAAATAAAGGGAGTGTTCTTTGAGATTGAATGTTTTAAAACGAAGCCATGATCATCCTAAAATAATATGACAAGAGTCCATGGAGCAATATCACATAATACTTCTTGGACACATTGCCTTGTAGTGAATCTTATCCATTCTTGATTCGGATAAGAGCTTGTTGGTGAGTGGAATTTCTCTACTAATCTTTGGCTCACAACATTGTTGGCGCTTGCATAATTACCATCACCCACTCAAGTTTGCATCTGAATATCATTCCTTTCTACAACGATAAACAAACAGATCAATGTAACAAGAACAATATATATATATATATATATATATATATATATATATATATATATATATATATATATATATGTATATATCTGTGTGTGTGTGCGTATGTATGTATGTGTGTGTGTGTGGTGTTTTAAACCTTTCTCACCTACTCAAGTTTTTGCACTCAACAAATTGGATTTTACTCTAATGTAACTCTCTTGGCTTTTGCCACTCAAATTCTCTTTCGGTTCATAGGAAATTCAAGAGATTATGGCCACAAAAAAAAAAAAATAATCCACCAATATGTGCACAATAAGGCTAGGTCGATAAAGAAGAAGACAAGGCTAACACAACAACAAATGACTACAAGAAAATTGGTAAACATGAGAATTAACAACAATCCTTCAACAACACTAATATATTTCCTTATAACAATTTTCTCTCAAACATGAATCATTTAACCTAATATTTTTTTTTAAATATTGTAATACTTTTTTTTTTCAAGGGCCTAACTTCTGCAATGATACAGCACAAGCACAAAAATGTGAAAATAAGGTAATGAATGGGTAAAAAAAGAAACAATGATAAGATATTTCCAATTTGACGTTTAAACCCATAAATTGAAGCTCTGAATACCACATGATGTGAACCACATTTACAAAAGGGCTTATTGAGGATCTTTAGGGTTAAACCTTGAAATAAATTTTCAAATTTAGTATTAAAATAGGGAACATAACAAACAAAATGTCAATATCTTGAGCTACAAAACTCTAATTGGGGTGTTTCCATAAACGGTGTGAAAGATCACGGTTTGAACTACAAATTAGGCTCACGAGATACTCAATTTGGATGTGTAGAATGCAAGTTATGATTATCAGATAAACTAGACAAAAATATAGATTCTATAAATTGAGAAGGGGAAAGAAAAAAAAAGAGACACAAAGATAAAAATGGAAGGAGAAAATCACTCTTCTAGAGGAGGTATTTTTTATTTGTTTCCTTTTTGAGATACTTGTTTTTGTCCATGTTTAATTATGTTTTTGCCATTGTTATGTTGTCCATGACTTTTGTTGATAGGGGAGCTTAACTTCTTTACATCTTAGTTTTAGCTAATGAATATGTTAAATGATTAATAATGATTTTAATATTGCTTACACAACAAAAATGGCATAAAAAATGTTTATATCTTTAACATGTTAGTGCTAGATGTTTGAATCCATTAATGATGAGTGAATCATGCCTAAAACAAATTAGAAATCTAGTTTCTAGTATAAATAATCAATTACATAAGTTTGATAATCTGTGACATTTAGTCAGAACACTTAGAAAGTTAAACAGGGGAAAATAACTTTGTTATAATCGACTATATAAGTTACATATCCGATTAAAATAGGGAGGAAGCCATAATTTGTTATATAAGTAACATAATCTGTTAAGTTACATATCCGATTACATATCCGATGTTCGTGAAACGTTTCTGAACGTCTGATATTGTTTCTCCTTGCTTCATCCTGAACATTTCATATTCTTGGATTAAGGAATTCTTTCTCGCTCTCTTCACATCATCTGTACCTTCGTGGGTTACCCTCATCACTTCCCACATTTCTTGAGCAGCCTTACAAATAGATATCCTGTAAAACTCATCAACGGTTAAGGCAGATGAAATATATTACGAGCTTTTACATCGTTTTGAAACCTTTTCTTCTCTTCAGTAGTCCACTGAACACGGGGCTTTGGTTCCTGCAAATTGTTAGTAGGAATAGACAACCCAGATGCAATAACATCCCATATCTCACAATCAATATACTCAATAAATATTTGCATTCTAACCTTCTAGAATGTGTAATTTTCACCTGTGAATAAAGGTGGTCTATTGATACAAGCACCCTCTGTGAAAGTTTGATATGATCCTTTTAATGAATAAAGGTGGTCTATTGATACATTTGAATGACTATCAAAGCGAGCTTTGATACCAATTGTTAGAATGGTTGCAGCAGAATTGTTAGCGTGGAATAACAAACCAAGAGGGTTTTTAATATTAATTTGTGCCTTTTAATTACTACTCAATTTATCTTACTACACAGATAATAATTATAAATAAAAGAGTAAGAGTGAGAGAAATTTGCACAGATGATTTTTATACTGGTTCGGATCTTACCAATCCTACGTGCAGTTGCTTATCTCAAACCGAGATAAACAGTTCACTAAGCACAAAACAATTACAAATTACAATCACAAAGAAAAATAATTTGTAAAAGTTTAGAAACCACCTCTCTTGATATCACAAGAGATGAACCTGCACCTCCTTTGAATCTTCACAAAGGATGAGACACCTCCTCCGAATACTTCACGAAGGATGAAACACCTCCTCCGAATACTTCACGAAGGATGATCCTCTTCCAAACACCTCCTTAGACGCACCAAGGATGAACTGGCTATTCCTCTGTCACCATAGCAGCACTTCACCAGCTCTACAGACAAGAGTTTCTCAAGCCGAACAAGAGCACACACTTCTCAAAGAGTTCTGAGTGTTTTAGCACAAGGGAAGAGTTATTGTTGATGGATAAAGAGAGCCTATTTATAGACTCAAGCAAAAACTCTTCCATTCTTCGAAATTGGCCATTTAACACTTTTAATCGATTAATATTAGTGTTAATCGATTAAAATAAGTACAACGGCTAGTTTTTCAAATGAGAAACCTCCAACGGCTAGTATTAATCGATTATTCTCAGGATTAATCGATTAACTAATCCATTAAAACTTGCTTTAATCAATTATTCCAAAGCTAATTGGGTTTTGGCTTCTGCAGCGATTTTAATCGATTATATCAGGGATTAATCGATTAAAACGGGGAAGTTTTGATTCTAAACAACAAATACAAAATATAAAGGTACAAGAATCAAAACCTACTACAAATCTAAGCCCTAAACAATTAAACTACAATTATTACAAAAGCTTTTCATAAAAAAAAAATAAGTCTTCAAAGGATCTTCATGAAACTTGATAAATCTTGACTTGATTTGGACATCATCAAAACCTCATCTTCATCATTTTGCTAACATTCTCCCCATTTTTTATGATGGTCAAAAGCTCCTTTGAATTAAAGCTTTTAGTAATAATCTGAGTAAAAACACAACTCATGAAGGATAAGGGCATTAGTGAATAACAATAAGCTTTAAGATATTTTCTTTTAATCGATTAAAATAAGTACAACGGCTAGTTTTTCAAATCAGAAACCTCCAAAGGCTAGTATTAATCGATTATTCTCAGGATTAATCGATTAATTAACGATTAAAACTTGCTTTAATCGATTATTCCAAAGCTGATTGGGTTTTGGCTTTTGCAGCGATTTTAATCGATTATATCAGGGATTAATCGATTAAAACGGGGAAGTTTTATTCTAAACAACAAATACAAAATATAAAGGTACAAGAATCAAAGCCTACTACAAATCTAAGCCCTAAACAATTAAACTACAATTATTACAAAAGCTTTTCATAACAAAAATAAGTCTTCAAAGGATCTTCATGAAACTTGATAAATCTTGACTTGATTTGGACATCATCAAAACCTCATCTTCATCATTTTGCTAACATTCTCCCCCTTTTTTATGATGATAAAAAACTCCTTTGAATTAAAGCTTTTAGTAATAATCTTATTAAAAACACAACTCATGAAGGATAAGGGCATTAGTGAATAACAATAAGCTTTAAGATATTTTCTCCCCCTTTTTGATCATAATTAAAAATTTGTATTTCATGTTCTCCCCCTAAGATAATACTCCCCCTTAATAAAAGCATGTATGCATAAAATATATTTTAAATTTAGAGATTCATTCAAACATACACAATAGGGGATTTAAAGAAAATAATTTTAGGATAAAGAACTTTAAAGAAAAATCATACTCTAAACCATACAAGATAGAAATTTTAAAGCATAAAACAAAATATGGTTAATTTTTTTTAAAAAAAAAATGCATAAAATGGATCAAATGAATATAAATGCAATCCTAAGAGATTTCCAAAATTCCTAGATCTCTTCTAATGCTACCCCTTTAGAAATGTCTCCATGATGATAATTTGTTGAGATCTTAGTCTTGGGGATTGTCATCATTCTTCTCTTCATTTGTTGTCTTTGTCAAATCTTCAAAATTACCTGCATTAGATTCATCTGACTCAAGAGATTTTACCTCAAGGTCCACAATTAAATCAAAGACAACATGTTTGGAAAAAAATTTTATTTTTTTTATTTTTTAAATTTTGTTTAAAAAATATTTTAAATGAAAAAAATTTAAATTGTAAATTTTTAAATTTTAAAATGCTTGGAATGAAATCATTTTACAACCCAAACATATCTACCACTTGGAACACCAAAATGCTTAATTTTACATTTATTTGAGGTGTGACCCTTTTTCATACAATAAAAGCATGATATAAAGTTTGTGTTCCTATAAGCTGTTCCTTTTTCTACCCATGTTCTACGGGCTCTATTATTATGTTTATTTTTAATTTTAGGAACATGCTTATTTTTAACAACAACCTTATTTTCATTATTTTTACTGCATTCTCCTAAGGTTGTGTTGTTTAGTAGTTTCTTAAAATTTTCACAAGAAGCACATTCATCACTACTAATATATTTACCTTTTTCAAAAAATAAAACTTTATTTTCTTCAAAAATATTTTCAAAATTTGATTTTAAATTTTTATTTTCTTCAGAAAGATTTTCAACATTTAATTTTAAATCCTTCTTTTCTTCATAAATGTTTTCAAATCCAATTTTAAATTTTTATTTTCTTCAAGAACATTTTCAAAATTTAATTTTAATTCTTTGAAATTCTTTTTCAATTTCTTATGTGCTTTATCTAATTTTTTAGATTCAATTATTAAAGCAGCATAAGTTTCATGCAATTCACTTTCACTATATTGACTATAATTATCAGAATCGCTAGATGTACTTACTTGGCTTCCAGTGTCATCGTCTGCCACTAAACAGATGTTTGCTTCCTCATCAGATTCGCTCAAATCAGAAATTGTTTCGTTGTCATCGTCCCATGCAATGTAGGCTTTCTTTTTTTTGAAGAATTTATTTTCTTTTATTTCTTCACTCTTCTTTTGATTTGGGCAGTCCGCTTTTAAGTGCCCTCTTTCTCCGCAACCATAACATTTATAGTGTGAGGAAGATCCTTGATTTTCTTTCTTTTCAAATTTTAATCTTCCTTTGTCTTTTGATTTCATGAACCTGTTGAGCCTTTTTATCATGAGTCTCAAATTTTCTTCATCTTCTAAGTCCTCATCTTCTATTTTGCTCTTGCTCCTTTCTACCTCAGATTTTAAGGCTAGACTCTTTTTCTTGGTTTTGGCTTTTGCTTCTTCTTCATCAAGTCTTCCAAGATCAAGTTCATGCTCTCTCAACGTTCCGAATAGTGCCGCCATGGTCATTGTGTTGAGATTTTGTGACTCAGAAATTGCACTCACTTTTGGTTGCCACGACCTGTCTAAAGATTTCAAGATTTTAATATTAAGTTCATCATTTTCAAAAGACTTACCTAGTCCAATGAGATGATTAACGATGTTTGTGAAGCGTTTCTGAACGTCTGATATTGTTTCTCCTTGCTTCATCCTGAACATTTCATATTCTTGGATTAAGGTATTCTTTCTCGCTCTCTTCACATCATTTGTACCTTCGTAGGTTACCCTCAGCACTTCCCACATTTCTTGAGCAATCTTACAAATAGATATCCTGTAAAACTCATCAACGGTTAAGGCAGATGAAATAATATTACGAGCTTTTACATCGTTTTGAAACCTTTTCTTTTTTTCAGTAGTCCACTGAACACGGGGCTTTGGTTCCTGCAAATTGTTAGTAGGAATAGACGAACCAGATGCAATAACATCCCAAATCTCACAATCAATAGACTCAATAAATATTTGCATTCTAACCTTCTAGAATGCGTAATTTTCACCTGTGAATAAAGGTGGTCTATTGATAGAAGCACCCTCTGCGAAAGTTTGATATGATCCTGCCATTTGAATGACTATCAAAGCGAGCTTTGATACCAATTGTTAGAATGGCTGCAGCGGAATTGTTAGCATGGAATAACAAACCAAGAGGGTTTTTAATATTAATTTGTGCCTTTTAATTTCTACTCAATTTATCTTACTACGCAGATAATAATTATAAATAAAAGAGTAAGAGTGAGAGAAATTTGCACAGATGATTTTTATACTGGTTCGGATCTTACCAATCCTACTTCCAGTCGCTTATCTCAAACCGAGATAAACAGTTCACTAAGCACAAAAACAATTAAAAATTACAATTACAAATTACAATCACAAAGAAAAATAATTTGTAAAAGTTTAGAAACCACCTCTCTTGATATCACAAGAGATGAACCTGCACCTCCTTTGAATCTTCACAAAGGATGAGACACCTCCTCCGAATACTTCATGAAGGATGAAACACCTCCTCCGAATACTTCACGAAGGATGATCCTCTTCCAAACACCTCCTTAGACGCACCAAGGATGAACCGGCTATTCCTCTGTCACCGTAGCAGCACTTCACCAGCTCCACAAACAAGAGTTTCTCAAGCCGAACAAGAGCACACACTTCTCAAAGAGTTCTGAGTGTTTTAGCACAAGGGAAGAGTTGTTGTTGATGGATAAAGAGAGCCTATTTATAGACTCAAGCAAAAACTCTTCCATTCTTCGAAATTGGCCATTTAACACTTTTAATCGATTAATATTAGTGTTAATCGATTAAAATAAGTACAATGACTAGTTTTTCAAATTAGAAACCTCCAACAGCTAGTATTAATCGATTATTCTCAGGATTAATCGATTAACTAATCCATTAAAACTTGCTTTAATCGATTACTCCAAAGCTGATTGGGTTTTGGCTTCTGCAGCGATTTTAATCGATTATATTAGGGATTAATCGATTAAAACGGGGAAGTTTTGATTCTAAACAACAAATACAAAATATAAAGGTATAAGAATCAAAACCTACTACAAATCTAAGCCCTAAACAATTAAACTACAATTATTACAAAAGCTTTTCATAAAAAAAAGATAAGTCTTCAAAGGATCTTCATGAAACTTGATAAATCTTGACTTGATTTGAACATCATCAAAACCTCATCTTCATCATTTTGCTAACATTCTCCCCCTTTTTTATGCTGGTCAAAAACTCCTTTGAATTAAAGCTTTTAGTAATAATCTGAGTAAAAACACAACTCATGAAGGATAAGGGCATTAGTGAATAACAATAAGCTTTAAGATATTTTCTTTTAATCGATTAAAATAAGTACAACGACTAGTTTTTCAAATCAGAAACCTCCAACGGCTAGTATTAATCGATTATTCTCAGGATTAATCGATTAACTAATCGATTAAAACTTTCTTTAATCGATTATTCCAAAGCTGATTGGGTTTTGGCTTCTGCAGCGATTTTAATCGATTATATCAGGGATTAATTGATTAAAAGGGGGAAGTTTTGATTCTAAACAACAAATACAAATTATAAAGGTACAAGAATCAAAACCTACTACAAATTTAAGCCCTAAACAATTAAACTACAATTATTACAAAAGCTTTTCATAACAAAAATAAGTCTTCAAAGGATCTTCATGAAACTTGATAAATCTTGACTTGATTTGGACATCATCAAAACCTCATCTTCATCATTTTGCTAACAACCCCGTTTTTTGATTATGATATAAGGCCTGACATTTCTTATAAGTTTTTTGATGAACAATTTTGGGTTCTAAGTTTGTTTCCTGGTTTAAAGTATTATTTTGTGCAATAAAATTTGTTGTGGACTTCTGTTTTTCACTTTGTTTTCCTTCCTGCACTTACGGTCATGTCTAGTATTCTTTTTGGAGGAGCATGCTTGGTTGATTTATTCCAATTTATTTTCCCTACTGTGATATGCTTTGAGCAAAATTTTTTATGGTGTATTTCAAGTTTTCTTTTTGTCTTCATGTTGACAATTATTTTTCTATTGAGTGTGTTGCTTCTTTCTTCCATTTTAGCTTATTTTGTTTTGTGATAAGTGATGGCAATGCTCTAGCTAGGACGAGCCAAATCTTGAAACAAAAAAGCCATGAACTCAAGATGCTCACTATTTTTATGATGGTTTGCGGAATGGTGGTGGATGACAGAAAGAGGTTCACGGTTTTGGTGTGTTGAATGGTGAAGGAAGAAGTGTTTAATGTTCCCTACGAGATGTTGGGCCACCTCTTGGAGGAAGGTGGCTAGAGGAGGCCACTTGGGTTGCTCTAGCAAATGGTGAACTTAGAAGAGGTTGTGTGCACAAAATGGAAGCATAACTTTACTCTATTTCAAAAGGTGATTACATGATGGAGAACACCTCTTTATATAGAATATAATGTCTCAAAGTGAGTTTCAACTTTAACCTAAAAGAGTCACCTTGGTTGTAATTGAGAGCAAGGAGAAATCCTCTCCAATAAGAGAGAGACAAGTGGAATATATCCTCTCAAATGAGGGGGTGACATATGACAACTACCTATGGAAAAACTCTCCATTCCTAGACTGACACGTGACCACTAACTAAGAGGAAAAGCTCTACAATAAGGTGCGTGCACATGGCAAGGTCGAACTCCTTCCTTGTCCACCAAGCTTAGCCAAAAATGTCGACCCCTTGGTCAATTACTCATCTTGGATGTTCAATCTCACAGTGTTTCTAGTTTTTGATTATTACAACACATTATAAATAACACATGTATTGATATGTCTTACATGTTCATTACTTTCATGTTTATAATCACTTGAGAACATGTTTGTGTTAATTCTGTCATTGTGTGCGATATCACTTTGTTCTACAAGAGATATTATTTGTGATTGCATAACATTTTATTTGAAAAAGAAAAACCACATGCACTTTTGTTGAACTTATATTGTGTGGCAAAAGAACAGTTTTAAGTCAACTTCATTATGAAGCAAGTTGATTAAAACTCGTGTCTTTGCACAAACTTTTTCAAAGTGTGTTGTGAACAGTTTTGCAAAGAAAGTTTTTCAAAACTGCATTAAAGTGTGACTCAGTCGACTATGTGTGCAAGCCATTCGACTTAATTAGTTTTGTTTTGAAAATCTGTTAATGCCTGTGAAGTATAACGACTATATTTTATATCTTTGACTAAACATTAATTGTGAGTCAACTGCATTAAATGCATAATCAATTAAGTTGGTCTGATTGTTGCTATCTGTTATAACTGTTATAACGGTCTGCATTGAGTCGATTGCATTAGTAGCACAATCGACTACATGAGCGTCAGTTTTGTGATAAACTATATATAGCCGCAAATTTGATTTCAAAAGCTACTTTTGTGAATTTAACGATTTCAGTGATTCTTTTCAGATTTTGCAGAACGTGCTAAGCTCCAAGAACTTATCAAGAAGATCGTGGTGATCATTCTTTGTTGGTTGCTTGAAGAGCAAGAATTTTGTGCTGAAAGACAAATTTATCATACTACACATAGAGGTGTTCTGAAACGTGATCAACTACTTCTCTCAATCTTGTGAAGATTGTAGCTGCCCTGTTGTGATTACAAGACGATGTGTTGCGTTCTAGGACTTTGAGGATTGTTCAAAGTGGTTAAAGACTGCAGGAGAGGGGATATATTGTTGTTGTTCTTTGTTTTGTATATGCCTATTGTTTCGGTGGATATTTTGTGGGACCGAGACACTGACTTGGCAGACACGCCTTTATCACTTTCTGATGCTTGGATTGACTGGATCGCTTGCTTTCCTTGGATCTTGACCACTCGTTCTCTTTCACCTTTGACCGTTCGGTGATCTTCAAGCTTTGACGCTCAAGTTAGGAGCGGTTTGATGAACCTCGGTTCATTATTGAGTATGTAGTGATTTTATGATCACTGTAGAATATTTGTGAATGTGATTGGAGAGTGATTAGAGGTGTGATTGGAGGATACCTGGCTTGTGGCTCTGACCCTCTCTTTATAATTTGTCTCATGAACCTTGAACTGATATAAGCACAATAAAATATAAACAGATTTACCTGAAAACCTAGTTAGTTGTTAAATATCTTTAAGTAGATATTCTTGATTATTTTATATCTTTAATAAGATATATCGTAACCGCTCGGCCTTGATATCACACTGTACATTATGCCCCCCAAGTCTGAGTTAATCGTTCGGCTTTAGCCATGATTAGCTATAGGACTTATGAGTTTGAGGGAGATTTTTCTCGTTGTATTGAGGAACTTGCTTTTCATATCGTTGTATCTTATTTGCGCTGGACGGTTGAGTACATGTGATTCGGTCATTGTCAACTTTCTGGTTGATGAAAGGGATTTACCGCTCGATATTTTCTTCAACGAGAGGGTTTTACCTCTTGGCGATTCCCCACACTGGAACTGATTCCCCATATAGTTTGCTTCCTGCTGTATCTCCTCTAGTAAAGCACATTGACCATTGATATGGTCACCACCACAAAAATCACAAAGTTGCTGCGTTTGGGAGACATTACGAATCTTCTTTGGAAGTTTTGTGAGGATCTTTGACAAGTTGTCTAGCTTTTGATTCAGAAGATGATTTTGAGCTAACATGGCATCATCTGCAGGCAAGTGTACCACTCCTTTCTTCTGTACAGTTGCGCCCCTTTCACTGTAAGTTTCCTGCTCATTAGCAGCCAAACTCTCTATCAAGTCATAGACTTCATCTTCAGTCTTCTGTTTGCTATCACCTCTAGCTGAGGCATCCAACATCATCTTAGACTGCATGTTCAGACCACCTAGGTAAGCAAGAACTAGGGTTGTCTTGTCAAACCCGTGGACTGGTGTCTTCCTTAGTAAGCCTTTGAATCTTTCCCATGCTTCACCTAGAGTCTCTTCCATGCCTTGCTTGAATGATGAGATGTCCAATCTTCCCTGAGTAACCTTGGACTACGGAAAATATTTATTGACAAACTTTGTAGCCACAGTCTCCCATGTTGTGAATGTTCCTTCAGGAAAGGAATTAACCACGTCTTAGCGTTGCCTCCCAATGAGAATGGGAACAAGCTAAGCTTTACTCTCTCATCTGATACACCTTCCATCTTCACAGTGTTGCAGATTTCACTAAATGTTGTCGAATGGTCATATGGGTTCTCATTTGACAAGCCGTGAAACTGGTTGTTTTGCACTAGGTGTATAAGTGCTGGATTCATCACCATGTTAGTTGTATGCTCCGTAGGCATGACTATGCTGTTAAAGTGGAAAGGGCCAACAACATTAGATTGATCTGCAAGAGTGCATCTTGGAGGAGGTTGTTCAGCCATCTCCTCTGCTCTTCGAATTGGTGAAGGTGATAGTAATCAGTCAGGAGAAGGGAACAAATCCCTAGATGGGCGTCTGACTCTCCTTCTTCCCTTTGTCTCACTTAAGCCTTCAAAAAGAGGTTGCATATTTTTCTTGCTCCTAGTATGTCTAGTCTCCTGCATGCACAAGAAACACAAACCCTAGTAGCACTTTTATATAAAAATAAACAAAAACAAAAATAAAATATATACAATCAAGTCAAAGTTAATCAGTTTACACTACTAGATAAGTTAAACCACGAGTCCCCGGCAACGGCGCCAAAAACTTGTTAAGTCTCTAGCAAGTGTACCAGATCATTATCAAGTAATATAAAATGGGTAAGTCCAAGTATCGTTTCCCAAAGGACTCTTAGGCCTTAACTTTCGTGTAACCTAATTTCGTAAGATTTGAGAAAAGAATTAAATTTAGCTTTTTGAATGCAAGAACAAAAGTAAACATGCAAATGCAGTCAATCAATTGACAAGGAAAAACTATGAATGAATGGTGTTGTTGGGGTTTACAATTTCATCTTATCCACTCTCATATATCTACTCTTCTTATTTAATTCGCTTATTTATCATATTGTCATGCAAACTTTCTTGGTCTACCCTTAACCCAATCTCTTGGCGAAAAGAGCCTATTACTAATTACTGGCTTGCTATCTCTAGCCTCCCTTAGTAACTAATAATGCATGATAAACGGAAGCAAAATACAATTGATCGTCGTACCCCTATCTCTAGGCGGTATTAGCTTAATCAAGGAATTCCCCCCAGTTCATGACATTATTGTACGTCTCCGTAGCAATAAAGACAAACAACATTTACCGAATGAGTTAAACGATAAAAGCATTAAGCAAAGGTAAGGAACCCAACAATTGATAAATCAAGCATATGCAAGCATTTAAAGTAAATTAGAAAGTGACATTAACATTAATGAAGGAGTTGAATTCGTAAATACATGAGAGTGGATAAGATAAGTCGGAAACCCCAACAACATAATCATTCCATATATTATACATCATTCACCTACTGATATGATCATAGATGGGGCAACAATGAAGAGTTTTTAGAGTTACAAAAAGTACGAAAAGAATAGTGTAAGTTTCATGGGCTTTTATTTTGCCTCTTTTCCTTTCATTTCATTTCTAGTGAGGAAACATTTATAAACTCTTCATTTTCCTCTAGTACAAGCAATGTGGAACTTCACATAGCTTGGAATTAGAAGAAAAGAAGAGTAATTTGTTTTCCATAGCTTGTTGTACAAGTAGTCTTAGCTAGCTTTCAAGTTTTGAACTATAGGAGAACTAGATGACTTATAAACCCTTTGGAATGAAGAGATTTAAGCAATGTGGGACTCAAAAGCTCCTAGAGGACGTGCAGTAACTGTTGGCCGGCCTTGACACTTATAAGTCCCACATCTCTTAAATCTATTCTCCAAACTCACTCCATTGGCTATATAAGAAGGCTTAGGGATCTCCTTTGTACACAACCTTTGAATGAATTGAACTCTTGAGTTGAATTGCAAATTTGCATTCCTCTTAAAGATAGTTTTCTGTCTCTTTAGTCCATTTTAGGCAAACCTTGTCTTGCTTAAAGCGAGTGGCGATCCTTCTTCGACACTTATCTTGAAGCCTTCTTCAAGTGGCTTGTTTACGAGTCATAAGTTTCCTCTTCTCTATTCTTTTCCGCTTTTTATTTCCTTTCAATTCTCTTGTATGTCATTTAGTATATTCTCTCTAGGTATGCACTTCCCCATCATGTGGTGTCATGAGCCTTAGGTTTTTATCTTCTTAGGAATTGCATGCTAGAGTAGTAGTAGTGCTTTTAATTCAGTAATTTTCGCTTAGAGTTTTTCATTTTCGCTCAGGGCCTGCGTAATGATAAAACAGATTGTTTACTCTAGTTTAACTTCATTTCTTATCCGTTTTGCATGCAATTTTTTTTAAAAGTTTTGTTTGGATGACTACTATTATGTATAGTTTTGACTTTGTTTCAATTTGCTTTGTACTATTCACAATAAATTGTTTTCTCCACTATGTTCATCCAGTAACTTTTGAAGTATTTCTAAAACTTTTTGCATTATTGTTTGCTGTTTGGTAACTTTGGCTGCTGGATTTCCTCCCTGGACCATGCTATAACACCCACACCCTCTTAAGAAAAGAATCAAAACTTCAAATCAAGGCTTGTGCAAGCAATTCTTCTTCAAACAGCAACAATGCTATTGGAGGTCTTCAACAAGTAGGTGTCTTTATTCCATTTTGTGTGCCTGTTCCAGTTTGTTTTCTTTGTCCTAGCTGGATTGTATATGTCTTTCTTTCTTGTTAGCTTTGCTTTGAGTCATATGTTTGTACCTCTTTAGGAGTTTTCTAGAAAAAAACTTCTGAAATTGCATAGCTAAGAGTAAATTTTTGCATCTTCATACTTGTATGTTGAATTGAGTTTGATCACCATAGGATTTAACTGTGTAAAATTTGCTTATATGTTCTGTATCAATATAGGCATTCAACAATTCCAAATTTCATTTTAATCAAACACATTTTCAAGTTTGAATGTGCTTGGCCGAGACACAAAATTTCCACTGCTGCTTGTTGTAAAAAAAAAAATTTCAAGCAATTTCAATGTTGTTTGCAATTGTATGAGTCTGGCTGAGCTTTGCTTGATGTTTCCAGTGTGTTGATCATTCATTTAAAGCCTCTTTTATCATCAAAACATACAGAATATATAGGTTTGAAGTTTGCCAAAATTATTTCCATCATTACTAGATTTTACTCTTCATATATGCATAGTATCTTGATGTGCTTTGCTTCTTAGTTGTGCTAATTTTGTTTGTTGTCTTGTTCAATTTGTGTCACTGTTTTGACTCCATTTTCTTGTTTTTTTGTCTCTTCTAAATATTTAAATTGTTGCCACCTTGTTTTGTGCCAAGTTTCTTATTTTTGGGTTCTATTTTCACCATTTGTCTTGCTGTTTTCATCCAGTTTTTTCGCTTCTAAAGTGTGCTGTCTTGGTTTGGTCTCCTTTTGTGTTGAGGTTGGACTGTACATCTTTCCACTTGCTTTAGCCTTGAATTGGTACTCTTAAATTTGGACTTGTGAGACACATTACTATTTTGAAAGAAGAGTGCATGTGAGGGAGTCTTCTTGTTTTTTCTTTCACCAAAAAACCGCGAGTTTTGAGCCTAAATGTTTGGTGCTGCCGTAAGGGAACCTTGTTTCTTTTTTTTCCTTTAATTTTGCTGTTGTTTGGAGTGTGTGCTGCTGTTATAACAAGTTTGCTTTGTTAGTTTTTTGTTTGTGTTTGCTTTTAAACATGTCGGCAGGTTCAAGCCAGTCCTCTTCCAATAGAGCTAGCCATCATGGAAGTGCATCTAGAAAGTTTGATATGATGAAGGCATTTCAACAAATACAACACCAACTTGATTCAATTAGTAGGCGGCTGGACACGGAGGTAAAGGGAAAAGGGAAGCAAACACATGATCATGAGCATGGTTCTTCCAAGAAGAAGGAAGAAGCTAGAACCGTAAATGTATATCTTCCCTCGCCAAAGATCCATCAAGAAGATAAAGCTATGGACCAAGGCCTTGCAGTACCAAAGTTGAACTTGCCTACTTTCATAGGGGAAGTCGAGCCATCTATTTTTCAAGATTGGATAACTAAAGTAGATCAGATTTTTTATTTGTATAGTGTAGACGAACCTTTGCGTGTTAAGTTAGTTTGTTTAGCTTTAGAGGGATACGCCAAACAATGGCTACATAGGAGAAACTTAACCATGGCCTCACCCGCGAGTATATGGGAACATTTCAGGGACATTTTGTACAAACGTTTCATATCCCCATACTACCATAGGAACCTCTTGATTAAGCTCCAACGGCTTACTCAAGTTAGACGAAGTGTGGAGAAGTATGCTCGCGAGCTCGAAGTTGTCATTAATGAATCTACCTCTTCCTCAATTACACACACTTATAACTCCTTTTCCTCATGAAGTAAAGAAAAGGAGAATGACATGCTTCATTGTTTAAATAAGGACATTCAAGATAAATAAGAGGAGAGAGCACAAGAAGAGAGGACAAAAAGAGAGGAGAGAGCAAAAGTGGAAAATGAAAGGAAAGCAAGAGAGGAGAGAGAAAAGAAAGAGAAATAGGAACTTGTGAGAGAAAAGGAGAAGGAATATGTCCTACATACACAAGAAGTGCTACTGAAGGCACCTTCCACTCCCATCATTCTACAGGATTCAAGCAAATTTAGGGTAGTTTTTCCATCCTTCCACTTTTCCCCAATTATTAAGATTTGTTCTTTTCCTCCACCCTTTTGTGAAAATATCCCACCTTTCTCATCTCTTATTACCACTTCTTCACACACCATTTCCAACCCACATCTTGAGTTACTGTATTCTTTTTTCCACTTAACTCAAGACAAAAATAAAAGTTTTTCTAAAGAAGGAATTTTAGTTTTCCCTAAGAAAATAAATCAAATTTCAAAAACCCATTCTTTAAATATTCCTTTTCGATATACATTGTTTGGTAAACATCAATTCATTCAAAAAATGTTTGATGTTTTTTGCAGGTTAACATTTGATCCAGGAAGAGTTTGTTTGGATTATAAACCAAATAAGTCACTAATCTTTCTTTGTTGCAGGTGTTTCAAGATTAGAGGTCGAATCCTCTCCAACCTGGGGGGATGATATGATCATAGATGGGGCAACAATGAAGAGTTTTTAGAGTGATTAAACTACAAAAAGAATAGTGTAGGTTCATGGGCTTTTATTTTTCCTCTTTTCCTTTTGTTTCATTTCTAGTGAGGAAAGGTTTAAAAACTCTTCAATTTTCTCTAGTACAAGAAATGTGGGACTTCACATAGCTTGGAATTGAAAGAAAAGAAGAGTAATTCGTTTTCCATAGCTTGTAGTACAAGTAGTCTTAGGTAGCTTTCATGTTTTGAACTATAGGAGAACTAGATGACTTATAAACCCTTTGGAATGGAGAGATTTAAGCAACGTGGGACTCAAAAGCTCCTAGAGGACGTGCAGCAGCTGTTGGTCGGCCTTGACACTTATAAGTCCCAAATCTCTGAAATCTATTCTCCAAACTCACTCCATTAGCTATATAAGAAGGCTTAGAGGTCTCCTTCAAGGGTCTCCTTCGTACACAACCTTTGAATGAATTGAATTCTTGAGTTGAATTGCAAATTTGCATTCCTCTTAGAGATAGTTTTCTATTTCTTTAGTCCATTTTGGGCAGACCTTATATTGGAGGCTTCTTCAAGTGGCGTGTGTATGAGTCATAAGTTTCCTCTTCTCTACTCTTTTCCGCTTTTTATTTCCTTTCCATTCTCTTGTATGTCATTTAGTATATTCTCTCTAGGTATGCACTTCCTCATCACCTGCGCATCGTTTTGGTCAATTGATCAACACTTGCATTCATATTTACCTTTTTGCATTATAAACACAATGATTTTCGTTCTCAAGTCTTAAATAATCAACAAATCATATGACTGTCTAGGCCAAGGAGTCTCTAGGGAAATTGATACTTGGTCTTACCATTTATATTACTTGATACGATTCGGTACACTTGCCGGAGTCTTAACATGTTTTTGGCGCCGTTGTCGGGGACTCAAGGTTTAACTATTCTATTCGTGTGATTATTGATTAACTTCGACTTGATTTTTTTATTTTTGTTTTTGTTTGTTCTAACAATTGATTTTTAGGGTTTTGTTTTCTTGTTTATGCAGGATACAATTCGAACTAGGAGCAAGAAAAATCAGAACCTCTTCTTGAAGGATTGAGTGAAACTAGAAGGAGAAGGAGAAACAGAACATCTAGAGAATTGTTTCCTTCTCTATAAAGACTTTTACAACCCTCACCAAGAATCTGACCAAAGCACTGAAGAGATGGCTAGAGATAACAATGATAGACGTACTCTGGCGGATCTCACCATTGTTGTTGGCCCTCATCACTTTAATAACATTGCAAGGCCAAGGGTCAATGCTGCAAACATGGAGGTGAAACCGACATTGATACAATTGGTGAAGAGCAACCAATTCAACTGGACTATCTCATGAAAGTCCATATGAACATTTAACCACATTCAACGAAATTTGCAACACTGTGAAGATCAATGGTGCGCCGGATGAAGCTATAAAGCTTAGTTTGTTTCCATTCTCCTTAGGAGGAAATTCTAAGCTATGGTTGAACTCTTTCCCTGAGGATAGCTTTATTGATTGGGAAGCTGTGGTGTCAAAGTTTCTGAACAAGTACTTCCCGCAGTCTAAAATCAACAAGGGTAAGCAAGCAAGAAATTTCTTCTTTCAGGCAAGGCATGGAAGGAACTCTAGGTCAAGCATGGGAAAAATACAAAAGCCTACTATGGAAGTCACATATGCACGGCTTTGATGAAGCATCAGTAGTTCTTTTGTTCCTTGGAAGTCTTGGCTTTCAGACGAAACTAATGTTAGATTCCTCAGTTGGAGGTAACATCAAGTGCAAGACTCTAGAGGAAGCCTTTGAATTGATTGACAATATGGCTAGGTCAGAATGGACAAGCTGGACAAGCAGGGCAATTCAATAGACCACAGTAGCAACCATCACTATGGCAACAAGTATGTGCTTTGAGTGATAGAACTACAAAGTTGGAAGAGATGTTCCAAAAGTTTATGCAGGTGACTGTTGAGATTGTTGACAACACAATTTCTATATCAATCTAGTTTTTGATGATGACAACATATTGCTTAATAACACACATATGTTGTTGCTGCATCACATGTTCTAATGTTGATTGATTGATATATATATATATATATATATATATATATATATATATATATATATATATATATATATATATATATATATATATATATATATATATATATATATATATATATATATATATATGGAACATGTTTATATGTACTTTATGTGCTATGTGCAATGCATCATTACATATTGTTAGAAAACAAGTTGCCTTATTTCTTCACCAAGAGGGCGGTGGATTGGTGTTGTTTCAAAAACAAGTTCTTTTCACAATCTTGTAATCAAAGTCTAAAGCTTTTGAAACTTTCTTGAAATGCAAGCAATCAGAATATGTATGCAGCGGAAAATACGTAGTTGACTGCGTAATGAACAAAGTCAACTGTAATGTAAAAGATAAGGGATAGAGAAATGCAAACACAGGATTTTATACTGGTTTAGCCAACAATGCCTACATCCAGTGTCCTTCCAACCCAGGAAGCAAATGCACTATAATGGTTGCAGTTTTTACAACAAGGACTATATAGAAGACCTCAATGTCAAAAATATAAATCTCCTCTCTAATACTCTACTAATTCAGTCGACTGTATAATGAAAGTCATAACAGATCAGTCAACATAGCAACTTTCAGTCAACTAAAAACAAACCACATTTAATACTTTTGACCAAGTCACCAATGTTCAACTAACTTTCAAAAATATAGCTGTTAGAGTACAAGAGCATAACAGAATTCCAAATCAGACAATAGATACAGTAGAATGTATAATTCACATATTCGACTATCAACATGTAAAACACTTTGAAATTCTTTTCTTCTCAAAATAACACATAACACTGATTCTCAAAGGTTGTACAAAGGTTTGAGCAAAGTCGAATCCATTAGTAATGTAGTCAACTGTACTATCACTTTGTCACACAAGAATAAGTTCATAAAAGTGCTCGTGATTTTCAGCTTTAAAACATGTGCAATAAAACATGAAATGATGCATATCACATAACACATTAAGTATGTAAACACGTTTCAGATATATATCAATCAATCAACATAGGAGCATGTAACACAACACATAAACATGTTCAACAGATATCACAATTAGTCAGCATAAGAACATGTAATGCAACAGCAACATATGCTTGTTATTAAGCAATGTGTTGTCATCATCAAAAACTAGAATGATATAGAAATTGTGTTGTCAACAATCTCAACACATATGTTTTACTGCACATGTTTTAAAGCTTAAAACCACAAGCACTTTCATGATCTTATCATTGTGTGACAAAGCTATAGTATAGTCGACTACATTATTAATGGATTCGACTTTGCTAAAATCTTTGTACATATTTTGAGAATTAGTGCTTTGTGATATTTTGAGAAGAAAAGAATTTCAGAGTGTTTTGCATATTGAAAGTCGACTATGTGTGCCACAGATTCGACTGTATTAGTTGTCTGTTTTGAAATTTTGTTATGCTCTTGCACTCCAACGACTATATTTTTAAAAGTTAGTTGAGCATTGATGACTTGGTCAACTGTATTAAATGTGTTTTATTTTTGGTTGACTGTATGCTACTAGTTTGACTGAACTATTATAACAATAATATCTAGTCGACTGAATTAGTAGCGTATTCGACTGAGTATCTGTCTGTCTAACAGAAATCTATAAATAGGCTGAACACGATTCTGTTCATGGACTTTTGATGAACTAACATTTTGATTTCTGTTTCAGATTGTATTCTTTGTTTTAAGAAGCTCCAAGAATTCTCCAAGAAGACGGTGGTGATCTTTCTTGAAAGAGATTCGAAGGGAGATTGTTCTACGCACACATTGATTGATCATATTCTGCACAAGAAGGTGCATCTGGTTTGATCACGCTGAGGCTTCGCATCCTTGAAGACTGTTGCATTGATTTTCTGGCTTGGCATCCAAGAAGACTGTTGTTTGTACCTGTTGGTGATTACAGGGGTTTGTTCACTTTGAGGATTGTTCAAAGTGGTGTTAGTAGAGTGCATAAGAGGGGATTCTTACTATTGTTATTGCCTATATTTTGGTTAAGAGTTAGAGAGGAGATTTATACTTTTGACATTGAGGTCTTCTATATATTCCTTGTTGTAAAAACCACAACATTATATTGCATTTGCTTCCTTGGTTGGAAGGACACTTGATGTAGGCATTATTGGTTGAACCAGTATAAACACCAGTGTTTGATTTTCTCTATCCCTACACTTTTATTTTACAGTCGACTCTATCTTTAGCGTAGTCAACTACGTTTCTGCTGCACACAAATTTTCATTACTTGCATTTCAAGAAAGTGTAAAAAGTTTCATACTTGGATTTCAAGATTGCGAAAAGATTTTGTTTTTGAAACAACACCAATTCATTCCCCCCCCCCCCCTCTTGGTGTAAAAACGAAGCCTACCTATTTTCCAACAATTGGCACCAGAGCTAGTTTTCATAAGATATTCGAAAAACTAGTCGACTCTTTTTTTCTTTGATTCGACTATAAAACCTGGGGGTGGCCTTCCTATTTTCAAACTTTTGATGAAGGTGCTTCAACAAACAGACCACCTCTGTTTGATGGCGAAAATTATCCATTTTGGAAAATCAGAATGCAAATCTTTCTTGAATCGCAAGATAAAGAATTTTGGATGCCACTTTGATGGTCCTTTTGTGCCTACAAAAGCTGTTGAAGAGAAAACTGTTTCGAAACCTTTTACTGAGTGGACTGCTGATGTAAATAAAAAAGCTCAGTATGATATTAAAGCTAGGAATATTATTGCCTCTACAATAACTATTGATGAATTTTTCAGGATATCTCAATGCAAATCCGCAAAGGAAATGTGGGATGTCTTTGAGGTAACTCTTGAAGGCACAGATGAAGTAAAGAGAGCAAGAAAGAATTCCCTGATACAAGAGTATGAATTGTTCAGAATGAAAGCTGGAGAAAACATCTATGATGTGCAGAAACGATTCACTCACATTATAAATCATCTTATGGCTCTCGGGAAGGTTGATGAGTCAATATTTTATTAACTGCACTTAGTTTATTGTACCGAATTTAATCAGGGAAGTGTGCTTAATTGTCCGGTATTTTCGCGTTTTTGCTAATAGTGCTTAATTTGACCGGAAATTCTAATTTTAATTAATTTGAATATTCCGAGCTAATTATTTGCATTATTAACTGGAGGGAAATTTTTGACATACATTTTTGGACATTTGAGAGCACATAAATTCATTCAAGACTCTCCACATGGAAAATTTAGAATTAGTTATATTTTAATTTAGTAGTTTAGAATTAATATCAAAATTGTAATTTAGAAGTTTAGTTTTTTTTAGACAAGCTTGTGCACGTTGGGCCAAATTTTGGCAAAAACATGATGGGCCCAAATAGACGAAGGAAACTTGGCAACTTTAGGATTTTTGGGTGGACCCCACCCATCCTTAAAAGAGGACACATGGTCGTAGGGATTCTAACATTCCAGCAGCCGTCACTTGACATTCATTTTTTGCTGGAACGGGTTGTTGCTGAGCTTTGAAATTTTTTATGGAGCTTCCTTGGAACATTATTATTGACACGGGTTGAAGTCATGGAATCTTAGAAGCACATTCCTCTTTTCTTTTATAATAACACGGTGCATTTATTTTCTTGTTTTTGCTTAGAGGAAAGTTGAAGTGTGATTTTTAGTTTGGCTGGAAAAACAAAGGCAACGAGTTAACCGCTGATTGATTCACGGTTTGGAGATTTAAGAGCTACTGGCACACATTTATTTTTCTTTGAGAAACGTTGTTTAAATTGGAGGAGAGCTGCCACTCATTTTCTTTTACGCTGCACCCAAATTCTTTTTTTTACTTTTGTTTGCTTTTCTTCAAGAACGCTGATTGAATTGGAGCCGACACACACCATTTTGTTTTGTGCTGTCACGGTATGGAGAAAACAAAGCACATGAGATAATTCTAGCTAGAGGGGTTGATTCGTCCTTAATTGGAGAGCTGCTGATTTCATTTGGAGAAAACTTGAGGTGTCACGTCCAGCAAGCACAAGTCCAGCGGAAGATTTTGTCTTCATTTTAGAAGCTCACGGAAGGCGGTAGTGTCCAGAGGATTCATCTAGGAGAAAAGGGTCAAAACTTTTGTTCTTTTATATTGTCTTTACGCTTCAACTAAAAACTATTTTTATATTATATGATGGGGAATTACATTTACCGTTGAGTGCTTATTCACTTTTATTTGATTTTTGTTGATTAATCAATTATGTCTTTCAATATACGTGTTTTCTTTGTTGATTCCCGTGATAAATGTGCATTTTATTTTTAACTTACTCGTTGAATTTTAATAGCTTCAATTGTGTCTGGATAGTTATTTATTGCAATTGTTCAGTTTACTTTCCACACTCAGTATGTTGTCTGTTATGTTTGGTTTATTGTTTCTGTTTCCTTTAATGATGTCTAGTTTCTTTAGTTGTGTTAATTTAATTATCATGTTGGCTTAGGTTAGTTGGTTGGTTATTAGCGATATTATAATGTTTCCTTAAGATTTCTGGACTGTAATTGTATTTGCCACTCTGACTTGGTTAATATGAAATGTGTATTTGCACTTGCAATTGGGTATACACTTAGTTCACTAGCGAAAAAACGTTGTTTAACGTCACCCATTAGACGTCGGTTTGCGTGTAATCCGACATAAAGGAGCGGACGGTTGCATTATTGTAAATAGCTGGTAAAAGAGACGTCGGGTTTATCCGCAAGCCGACGTCTATTAATTTCAAGACGTCAGACCTGCAACTCTCCGACATCTACTGAGCTGCATTTAATGCGTTTCACCTAATTCTCAGGCGCTTCGACGTCCGATAGACCAAATCCGATGTCTGTTAGGCGGGAAATGGCAAAAATCTTCAATGTTATCGTCGGCTTTTCGGGGGCCCGACGTCTAGTATACATGTAATAATTATTTTTACAAATCTCGAGGGCCATAGATGTCGGCTATTGAGGGTCCCGACGTGTATGTTATTATTGACGTCGGAGCCCCATACCAACTATCGTGAACATCCCTGACAGGATATCAAACGTCAATCGGTTCAGTTCTATAGACGTCGGTTCCCCCTGACAAAAACCGACGTCTCATGGGAATTCAAAAAGTTAGTTTTAAGTGTTCACGTGGACGTCACATTAGTAGGGTAACCGACGTCTATAGACGTCGGCTACTACAGAATAACCGACGTCTGATATCGATCGTCTTCCTCTTCTCATTTTTCTCTTGCCACACCTCTTCTTTTCCTTTCTTTTCGGCATTCTATTGTTGTTTCCCGTCTTCCTCCTCTCCTTTTCATCTCTTGCATCCCAGGTGCGTGGTTTTTTTTTATGCTCACTGTTTAAACTTTGTTTCGTCTTTCATAGATTATCTTGTAGTTCAACTGATGAAAATTTGCTTTCTTTGTGTTGTGTTTTATTGCAGTTTTGATCCTCTCTTTGGCTAACATAGTACAACATTCTCCCTTTGCTAGTTTCCTCACAAGAAGAGTGGCGACTTTTGAGTTTTCCATGGCTTCTCGACCCAAAATGGAACTTGGGTCCTTGTCTAGTTCTCGTGTCACCGTAATTATTTTCTTTTGCGGTTGAATAATGGGAAGTAGTCATGGACCCAGGTTCGGTTTTGGATTGAAATGTCATAGGAGATTCAAAAGACACAAGCTTTTTCTGTGGGGAAACTAGCGAGAGGAGGATGTTGCACAATGCTACTGAAAGTCTGAATCAAAACTGCACTAAAACACAACGCCTTTGTTAGACGTCGGTTAGTGCCAAGTCCGACATCTATAAGTAACATAGACGTCGATCAGTGTCATTTTAAACATCTATATATTTATGTAAACGTCGGTTTTTTACGTAGGTGGACGTCTATATAGAGAAATTAGACGTCGGTGTGGGTATAACTAGACGTCTTTACGGACGTCGGTGGATATCGTGAACCGACGTTTATATTTACATCGGTTGGGAGGATTTCCGACGTCCCATGGACGTCACCCTTATAGACGTCGGTTGTTTAAGTGACGTTATAAGCCCAAATTAACCGACGTTAAATAGCGTTTTTCCACTAGTGGTTGCCCAGTTGGTGTTGAGTCTTCTCTTAGTTGATGAAACTGCATGGTCTAAATTGGATTTGATGTTAACATGACGTTCTCTTAGTTCGTTTTTATGAAAACATTGTTAACCTTTGCTTAGTTAGTTAACTGTGTTGGATTAGAGGTTAGAGTCGTTGCTTTTCTTTGGTTGATCTGTGATAGGAAGCATTGTAGTTAAGTTAATGACCAACCGTTTCCATTTTGTCTTTGAAACCGTTTTTTGATATGTGTTTAATTATCTGTTTGCGTCAGTGTTTTGATTTAGTTCATCCGCATTCACCACAAACCATTCACAAACCCCTCCCCCCCACTTCGTGTCTAACGTAATTATCGAACCACATTTGGTGCTTGAGAGACGACCTAAGAGTCATTTCCTAGCTATACTGCATTTCTAAATTGCACACCAAATTTGTGTGGGTTGCGACAACCCATCAAAGGTATGTGACAAAGAGGAGATCAATATCAAGATTTTGAAAAGTATGAATAGAAATTAGCAACCAAAAGTCACAACAATCCCTGAGTCCAAAGATCTCACAACGATGAACATGGCTACCTTGTTTGGCAAGTTACGTGAACATGAATTTGAACTTGGTAGATTGAAGGATGAAGAGGAGATTGGAGAGAAGAAGTCCATTTCTCTGAAGGCTACAAGCAAGAAAAACTCTGAACCAGACATGGACGAGAAAGAATTGATGACCTTGATGGTAAGAAAGTTTAGTCGACTTATTCATGATAACAGTCAACCGACTAACCATGCAGGTCAAGGCAAAAATAATAGCTTCAGTACAAATGTTGTCCAGTGCTATGAATGTGGAAAGGAATGACACATCAAGCCTGATTGTCCTGAATTAAAGCTTAATCAGAAATGAAAGAAAAGATTCCCTCAAGGCAGAAATATGAAAAGAAAAGGAGCATACATTGCTTGGGAGAACACAGATTCTGAAAGCTCAAGTGATGAAGATGTTGATTAAGAGGAAGAATCCAACATCTGCCACATAGCTGGAACATCAAGTAATGGCACTGATAGTGATGAAGAATTTGAGAAGCTACTAATAGAAGAGAAATATCAACAACTTATAGAGACATTCAGAGAACTACATGCTGAAGTAATGCGACTACAGTACAAGGTTAATCTACTAAACTCTGAGAGAAGAGATTATGAATATAGGATTAATAACCTTGTTGCTGAAAATGAAAAATTAGAGAAAGAATTAAATGAAGCTGTGTTATCTGCTAAGAATGTTGAAACTAAAATTGTTATAGTAGAAAAGGATTGTGAAAATTGTCCTGCTCATATTGAAAAGATAGATTACTTGACTAGCACGCTAGCTAAGTTTACTCAAGGTAGAGACAATTTAAATGTTGTATTAAAATCTTCTGGCAGAGCTATATACAGGCAATGATTGGGATACAAAGCTCAATCTAATAGAACCAATGCTAAAAGATTTACTGATTTAAGTAAACCTATGAGAAATGCATGTTTCTATTGTAATTGTGTTGGTCATACTGTTAGAAATTGTTATTACAGAAATGTTGTTGTTCCTCAAGGATTATCTGTATGGAGACCGAAGGAATAAGTAACAAGGACTGACAATCATGGACCCAAAGTTAAATGGGTACCAGCAACCAAAACATAATCTGTTTTACAGGTTACATAGCAGAAGCAATATGACCTCAAGAATGAATCACTTTGGAATAAACGAAAATCTTGAGTATCTACAACTGGTAAAATTGTATTAATTTGCTGCATTATTGCTAAATTGAATTGGTTGTGATTATGAGATTGTATGAATGTTTTGCCTGATTGCTTGATTGATTGATTGCGTTTGAAAGTCTGTTTTCATATATCGTAGCCGACTGTGTTAATAATTCATTCAACTATGTTTGTTTTTCAGATATCTACATGCACAATATTTTATCAAATTTTCTTATGGGTTTCTTTTGATCTTTCGCGGCATTTCTATCCATGATGTCATTGATGCACTCTTTTCTGACCTTAGCACACACCTTATTTGTGTATTTCCAATGACCTTTCGCTGAACTCTGGACATATTGAATAAGTCAAAAAATGGCTTCCTCAATTCACCTCTCAAGAAGGGAAAAAGGAAAATCCATTCCCATTTTCAAGGGAGCCGATACTGAAAATTTGAATTGTGATAAAGATTCTGAAGTGAAAATCCATATGGGATATCCAAAGGAAGTTACTCCACCAAGATATTTGGATTTGAGGGTATTTGAAAAAGAAAACTTTAAGTTTCCTGGATGGCTTGAGAAACAAAGCTGAACTACTTTGATACAAATGGATGAAGAATGGTTTCCTGATCTCATTAGAATTTTCTATCATCATCTAAGAGTTGTTGATGATAACATTTGCTCAAGAGTCAAAGGTGTTGATATCGTCATTAGTAATGATATTTGGCGGCAGACAACTGGTCTTAATTTTGACGGAATCCTCTCGCGTAAACTTGGTTCTCAGATAAATAACATGTTAGATAAAAAGGATATATTTAGAGGTTGGCTCAGAGTTCCTGTTAGTGAAACAAGGGAAAACATGTTACTTCATAAGGATCTTAAGATTGAAGAGATGTTACTCGCATACATTCTAGCACAGGTGATTCTGCCAGGAAGACTGGTGCAGGACGAAATGACTGCTGAAGATGTATATCTCTTACATGCCATTAAGAACGACATACCCACCAACTGGGTAGAAGTACTCAAGGACCACATGATCAAGGCTGCTCAATTTTGTGTTCGATACTTGCCATATAGTGTTCTTGTTAGTAACATACTGGTACTTCATGGAGTAAACGTCTCTAGTGAAAGAAAGTATTCAACCACAAATACAAATATCATAAACTTCAACACTCTTGTCTCTCTTGGACTTGTCTGGAGTCAAAAAAGATGGCATTATGATGAAGATGTTTACTAGACACACTTTATTGGAGAGATTTCTTCAACTAGAACTCTTAAATCTGACTCTGTGTCTAACAGTCATTATGAAATCTATTTCAACTGATTGGTGATAAGCTTGAACAATTGGAGTCAAAGATTAATTTCATTATGCAACTCCTAAAGGATAAGGACCAAGATGAAAGTATATCCATGAGTTCAGTCGATGAAGGAAAGGAATGAATAATACACATCACTTGTCCTATCTTTACATAGTTTTACTTTATATGGCTTATCATGCTATCTTTTGTTTGTCTTTTGTTCCTTGTCTGATCTATCATTGTAATATCTTTTTCAAGGAAATGAAATTAGTAGTTTGAATCAATACAGTGCTTTTGATTTGTTTAACATTGTTTGATCTGATTGAATGATTCGATTGCAATATGATTGAAGTCAACTATGCTTTATCTATTAAACATCTTTACGTATTGACTTCTGTTATTTTTTATTATATTTCTTGCTTAAGAAAAATGCTTGATTTGGAAAAGATCCTTGAAAGGTTTTTGTTACGCCCCTGGCAAGTGTACCAGATCGTTATCAAGTAATATATAAATGGTAAGTCCGAGTATCGTCTCCCTAAGGACTCTTAGGCCTTAACTTTCATGTAAATTAATTTTATAAGACTTGTAGAGAAATATACTTGTGGTTAAATGCAAAGAACAAAAATAAACATGCACATGCAATTGATTCAATTGACAAGGAAAAGATATGGATGAATGGAGTTGTTGGGGTTTACAATTTTATCTTATCCACTTTCTTATATCTACTCTTCTTATTAAATTCGCTTTATTATCTAATTGTTATGCAAACTTTCTTAGTCTACCCTAAACTCGATCCCTCGGCGAAAAGAGTCTATTACTAGTTACTGGCTTACTATCGCTAGTCTCCCCTAGTTACTAGCAACGCATTATAAACAGAAGCAAAATACAATTGATTGTCCTACCCCTATCCCTAGGTGGTATTGCTTAATCAAGGAATTTCCTATCAGTTCATGACTTCCCCGTACGGCCCCGTATCGACGAAGGCAAACATCATTATATCGAATGAGTTAAATGATAAAAGCTTTAAGCACAGATAAGAAACCCAACAATTGATAATAAAAGCATATGCAAGCATATGAATAAAATAAGAATGTCAATATAAGAGAGTTTCAAAAGATTACATTGTTCCCCAACAACAAAGGTTTTAGTTCACCATGGACATGGTGAAACTAGATGGAATTAAATGAAACAATGAAAGAGTAAACCCTAGATTGGATAAACCGGAGCCTAAGCATCCAAGAAATCTTCTCCAAGGAGTAAACCCTAGATTGGATAAACCAGCGCCTAATTTGGCCGTTGAGCGGTTTCCCTCTAATCACGCCACCGCTCAGCGGTTTATTTCACCGCTCAGCGTCACTGCCTGGGCGCCAGACAGTGGCTGCTACCTCGAATATGGCGCTCAGTGCTAGAAATTAGCTCTGAGCAGTGCCTTTGAGTCTTCTTTTCTTCCTTTTTCTCTTTCTCTCTTGAGTTTAAGTCCTTCCTACTTCACTCTCATCTTCAATTCGCATCAAAACCCTGCAAAAAATGCAAAACAAGCATAATATCTCTAAAAATAGCTTTTGACTCTCATATGACTCAACTAAGTGTTTTTACTTGATTCTAAGCTCATTCTAAGTCATAAAGGGTGTGTTTTGATATCAAATTTATGCATGAAAATAACGATTTTTAGACCGTTATCAGTTTTGTAGGAAAAAACATTGCTTTGCAAACTACAAGTGGAATTCAACAACTTTGGAAAGCAATGCATTCGACTGGGAAAATAATGCAATCGACTGATCATAACAAGGTTATAAATTCCAATTCTGGAATTTGATTTTCTTTCATAGATTGCTTATTTTGAATATCTGCTATTATCTCTGATATTAATTGATTTTAAATATCTTGATTGAGATAATGTTGTGAGATTGTTGATGATTGTATCATTGCATGACTAAACTGTTTGATATCTTTTGCTTGATACAACTCTGTACCATATTGTTTGTACACTCTGTGATATACTGCATTGTGCATATGATCTGGTTTTTAATATTAATGCATAATGACAAAGGGAGTATTACATTTTACACATTTATCTTCACATGCCTCCATTTCAGGGGGAGTGATTACTTACATAGTGACTCACTGGCAAGCGTACCAGATCGTTCCAAGTAATATAATTTGTAAAACCCAATATCGTTCTTCCCAAGAGACTCGAAAGCCTTATCATTTTTGCGAATTGAAATCGTAAGACTTGTAAAGAAAAATTAATTGTGTGGAATGCAAAAACACAAAATAAACATGCAATGCGTTGATTCAGTTGACGAAAAAAACTATGGATAAATGGAGTTGTTGGGGGTTTACAATTTCATCTTATCTGCTCTCTCTGATCTACTCCTCTTGTTTAAATTGCTTTGTTATCTAATTGTTATGCAAACTTTCTTGGCCTACCCTTAGCCCGATTCCTCTGCGAAAAGAGCCTATTACTAATTACCGGCTTGCTATCCCTAGCCTCCCCTAGCTACTAGCAATGCATTACTGAACAGAAGCAAAAATAATTGATCGTCCTACCTCCCTATCCCTAGGTGGTATTTCATTAATCAAGGAATTTCTCACCAGTTCATGACATTACTGTACGTTCCTGTATCAATAGAGACAAACAACAGTTATCGAATGATTTAAACGATAAAAGCTTTAAGCGCAGATGAGAACCCAACAATTGATAATCAAAGCATATGACAATCATATAAATAAACAAGAGTTTCAATATAAGAGAGTTTCAAAAGATTACATTGTTTCCCCCAACAACAAAAGGGTTTAGTTCACCATTGTCATGGTGAATCTAGATGAAAAATAATGAAAGAATGGAAGAGCAAACCCTAGATAGGATGAAAAGGAGCTTAAGCATCCAAGAGATCTTCTCCAGCGAGTGAAAATTAGGTCTGGCCACCCTCTTCTGTCAAAAGAATGAGAATGAAAGCACAATAGGGCTATTTATAGCTGAGGAGCGCCACAAAAAATAGGCCCAAGCCCAGTGGACAACCACCTGGCGTCACACTTATGCCGCCGGGTGGTTTGCCTCTAATCGCGCCACCGCCCGGCACCAGGGGTCCACCACCCGGTGGTTTGCCTCTAATCGCAAAACCACCAGGTGTTCACGCCAGGGTGCCAACTCCTCGTATTTGGCCGCCCAACAGTGAATTTTGCCGCTGGGCGGTTCCTAGACTCTTCTTTTCTTCGTTTTCTTCCTCTTTCCTGAGTCTAAGACCTTCATCTTCAACTCCATTCTTCGCTTCCATCAAAATTGCTACAAAACAATGCAAAACAAGTATAATATCGCTAAAAACAGCTTTTGACTCTCTACTGACTCATTTAATGAGTTTTGCTTGATTCTAAGCTCGTTCTAAGCAGTAAAGGGAGTAATTTGGTCTAAAATAACGTATGAAAATAACGGTTTTTCAACTGTTATCAGAGAGCATCATTGCATCTTGATAATTGCATATTCTTTTTTATGCATCTTTGTTTGATATTTCAGCATAAATATCTAGAGCATACCTTTTTTGTTAATGCACAAAGGGGGAGAGAATGCATGAAAGCTTTATGAAAAGGTGAGAATGATTATTCTGTCTCATATTCTGGTTGATATTTTGTTGTTTAAACTGTGTTACATGCAGAGTAATTGAACTGTGATATATCTTTTATTATCTTTTGCTACTCTGTTTTGTATTTGATTGTGCAAACATGGTTGGTTATTAGTCATGGTTGTGCATCACCAATAAAAAGGGGGAGATTGTTGAGATTGTTGACAACACAATTTCTATATCAATCTAGTTTTTGATGATGACAACACATTGCTTAATAACACGCATATGTTGTTGCTGCATTACATGTTCTAATGTTGATTGATTGTCATATCTGTTGAACATGTTTACGTAATATGTTACATGTTCCTTTGTTGATTGATTGATTGATATATATATATATATATATATATATATATATATATATATATATATATATATATATGTATGTATATATATGGAACGTGTTAATATGTGCTTTATGTGCTATGTGCAATGCATCATTACATATGTTTTACTGCACATGTTTTAAAGCTGAAAACCACAAGCACTTTCATGATCTTATCATTGTGTGACAAAGCTGTAGTACAGTTGACTACATTATTAATGGATTCGACTTTGCTAAAATCTTTGTATAGATTTTGAGATTCTGTTGTCAACATTAGTAAGAAATGTGTTGTCATCATCAAAAACTAGATTGATATAGAAATTTTGTTGTCAACAATCTCAACAAAGAGGAGGTGATATTTGATGTCTTTAATAATAAGAAGATTCAAGTAAAGAAGAGTAGTCATAAAGCTGCATGTGAGGATGCTCTAGTGACTAGCCTTAAAGCTTTCAAGCCGGTCAACAAAGGTAAGAATTGTTTCTTATTTCAAGTTAGGGAAGAAACGACAATTCACTATGACTTTGAGAATGCACAATTCAAACTTGGCACCCATATGATATTCAAGAACAAGTTATGTTGTGAAAGATTTCAAAGAGAATGGAGTGATAGAGATTGAAGCTCCATATTCTAAACGATTCAAAAAGGTGCATCGGAAGCAGGAGAAACACCAACATTGAAGATGGAAATTTAGCTTTATTGGGTCAAGCTAATGACGTTAAAAGAGCGATTGCTGGGAGGCACCCTAGTGATTTAAAAATATTGATTTCATTGATTTTTTTTTATTTTGGCGATGTAATTTTTAAATACTTTGGAACATTGTTTTATTGGGTTATGAGCCTGCTAAGGCATAGCATCTTCTGATGGATGCTAGATGATTGAGTATCTACTGAAGGATACTAAAAAGGTACACCTACTGATGGGTGATGGTAAGAAGGTTTGCACCTACTGATGGGTGTTGGAAGATTTTGGGTCAGGCTCGTGAGTTTAAACAAGAGCTATATGGGAGGCAACTCAGTTGATTGAATTTATCTTTGTTTGTTTGTTTTGATTTTGTTCTAGTTGCATAAGAGGGGCTTAATGGTTGAATGTTGAGTGGTGTGAGAGACTAAGTGCATTGATTAAGTAAGAGTGTGTGGAGTGAATGAAAAATATATGAGATTTGAAAAAGTTGAGAGTGGAAGTTGAGAGGCATTGGTGATGGACGCTTAGGGCAAGCTAGGAAGAAGGAGAATTAGTACCGTGCATGCCGCCCAGCGCCAGTCTGGCGCTGAGCACTAGTCATGCAGATTTTCTTTTTGGGTTTTTAAAAGTAGGCTTAGTGTGGGTAGGCCCATTCAGCATTTTTAAAACCCTAGGGCGCATCTAAGCTGCCACTTTCAGCCTCCATTCTTCCCAAGCACTCTCCAAAGGATTCGCTCCAGTTTCCCCTTCACCGCTTTTCACAAAAGCCCTTTCTCCACCAATTTTTCCACCAATTCTTCATCCAAGTTTGGGGTTTTGTGAGAGCACTACTGTTAGGGGTTGATTTCTTCACATTCATAGAACATTCTTTACACATTAAGCATCTTCACCCAACTAAGTACATGCATTTTACATTCCAGGGTTTTGAAAGAATGATTTTGAAGGAATGTAGTTGTCTGAGCATGATTCTTGAGGGATTTTGATGTTCGTGCATGATTGTTTGAAATAATCACTTTTTGGACCGATTAAATTGCTTGATTTAGGACGGAAACTAGGAAAAATGCATGTGGGTGGAGATTAGAAGTCAGCTAGGGAAATTATGTAGCAAATCTAGTTGTCGATTAGAACAAGTTTACCGTTGAGCACGACTTCTGCAAAAAATTGAGTTGTTTACTGTGTTGATGTTTTCTTTGTGTTGGTAACGTTGAGGGGCCCTATTTTACCCTCAATGATGATAGGAAGTCTGGTTCGAGGTTGTTTTGTGATTTACTAATGCTTGACAATGTTTCTTGTGGTTTTATGAATTGTATTTGATGTAGGGATGACCTCCTCATCAGGGAAGAGAATCAAGACTGTGGGAAACAAGAGGAAGGAACCAGAGCATCCTTATTCCAACAAATTTCTCTCTAGGAAGCATGAATAACACTTCTTGATAGTCCAAGACCGAAGGGTTTTGATGGAGCAGAAGGGGGGTGGATACTAGACTTGGCTCCACAATTTGGAGAGGAACTAGAGAGCAGGAATTGGGAGAGTGTAGCCACTTACCCTACACCGGCCACAATAGCGGTGGTCAAGGAATTTTACACCAACGCAAGGCCTCTGGAAAACTCACACTGAGGACTACACGAGCTTTGTTAGAGGAAAGATCATTCGGTATGATCCTGATTCTATTAACAGGATCCCGCATACTGAGTGGACTGGTGTACAATGTCAGTTTGCACTGAATATGGAAGGGGAGGTAGATTTTGATGATATGGACAATGTACTCTGTGTGCCTGGAGGGCATTTTAAGAGGAACAGGAATGGTGCAATTGTGCACATTAGGAGAACTGATTTGACGTCCTTGGCGAAGTAGTGGATGACATTTACTCGTGCCAACATCCAGCCATGTTATCATGTGTCTGACATTACTTTCGGTAGGGCCCTTTTCCTGTATTATGTGCTTAGAGGGTTGAATATTAACATTGGGGAGGTTATAGCAAATGAGATTAAGACTTGTGCCAATACTGTGAACAACAAGGCACCCTTGGGGCATCCTTCTCTGATCACACACCTCTGTGAGTTAGTGTGGGTTAATCCTTCCATACCGCCAATGGAACGACCAAGGAAGGCGATTGATGAGACCTATTATAAAAAATATTGCGGGGGAGATGAGGCAGCCCAGCCAGTCCCACCACGAAGCCCTAGAAGGAGAGGTCCACCACCAGCACAGATGCCACCTCACGATGCATAGCCTTTTCATATGAGAGACATGTATATGTCTCTGATGGAGGCTAGGATGCAGTCTATCCACATAGGGTGGGTGGCCACTGTGGAGATGATCATAGGGATGTATGATACACCCCTTGGATGACGGTGGACTATAGACAAGTTTAATATTGTGGTGGCATGGCCAGAGGATGATGCACAGGCCAATGGAGTTGGAGCAGCTGAAGCTTCAGTTATGAAGGAGGAGGATGAGGATAATATTTTGCAGATGCTGAAGAAGGAGATGAGGAAGATGATGAAGAGGAGGAAGACTTTGATGACAGCATGGGTTGAGGAGTTGAGATAGCATCTACCTATGGATGCTACCTGCACTAGAGCAGGATTTTTCTTATCTTTTGTTTTGTATTATTGATCTTATTTGCTTCTATTGTTACTATAGGTTTCATGTACTCGGTTGGAAACTATATATGATGTGATGGTTTGATATTGATTTGCATGTGATGGGTATTGCTTGATGATGCTTTGATCTGGATTGATGTTGAGATTGCGCACTATATGTTGATATACAGGTTGTTGTTCACAAGTTATGTGAACATATGCATGATGTTGTGATTATGATTATGATGCTAAGCAGGATGTGTATCTGGAATATATGGAATGATGAATGAGCCTATATGTGAGGTTTTGAGCTCCAGAGTATTTGTTGTGAATGATTGCTATTTACTTGAAAGCATGAATGATTTTTCCCAGGTTTCTATGATTGACTGAATTGCATGCTTGTGTCATATGATCAAGGTCATTTTTTTATTATCCCTTTCTTAGCCAATGCATGATTTTCGTCCAAATGCAAAAGAGCACAATGTGTTCTACCCTTTTTGAACCTTAAGCCTTAACCAAAATATGAAAACCCTTTTGAAAATCTCTACCATGAGTTATGTTGAGAATCATTGTGTGGTATTGATAACGGTTCAATTTTCGGGTTGTTGGGAAAGTCGAAAAAGAAAGATAAGCATTGAGCTAAGTGTTGAGCAAAGCATGAAAAGAAAAAGAAAAAAAAGATAGAATGAAAGAAAGAAAAGTTCAATGCAAAAAAAAAAAAAGGAAAGTTGGGAATGAGGGAGATTGCTTTGTTCAAAGAGAGTTTGTGCTTGAATGGTAAATTTTTTAATGACTCTCTTAACTAGAGGATTTTTTGATCCAGAAAAACCAATTTTTCTTCTTATCCTGGCCACGTTACAAGCCTTAGAAAGTCCTTGTGATGACACGTGTGTGTGCGTATGTTTAATTGTGGCAAATGAAAGGCAATTTTGTTCTATGTGACATTTGGATAGTAGAGGGAAGGAATGACCTCTAGAAACACCTCTGTGATTGAGTGAAGCACTTTATCTAGTGAGGAATGATTCCATGAATACATGATTACATCTATGGTTAGTTAATTGATCATTCATGAGAATATCATCTGTTGGATATTATGTGATTATGTGAACACCATGATGAGTTATTTTGAATCAAGGCATGTGTGCATCTTGACTCAATTCTATTTGATGAGCTTATTTCACTAAATTACTTGTCTTGAAAGAAAGGTTCTGAAATGTGTTGAACCATTGCATTGATTGGTGGAAGACTGAGTTACATCTTGTTTGCTTGAGTGCAAGCAAAGTTCTAAGTTTGGGGTTGTGATAACGGTTGAAATATCGTTATTTTTATACTTAATTTTGATACTAAAAACATCCTTTATGACTTAGAAAATAGCTTGAAATCATGCTTTTGCTTCAGTTGAGAGAATAAGAGAGTTGAAGGTGGTATTATTGGCTTTATGCTTGATTTTCCTTGTTTTGGCAGTAATTAAGAGGAATTGGATGAAAGAAGTTCAAGTAGCAAGGAATTAGACTCAGGAAAAGCTGAAAAATTGCTTAACAGAAGAATCGCAGCCAGCGCTGAGCGCCACTTTGCCGTTGAGCGCCACTTTGCCGCTGAGCGCCAAGATCGCTGTGGAGTTCTTTGTCTGACGCTTGAGCGACATCGCTGAGGGCAAAATCCAAGTGTTGCACCTACCGTTGAGTGCTATTTTACCGCTAAGCGCCAGAGTCTACTATTGAGTTCACTGTCTCATGCCTAGGCACCACTGTTGAGCGTCATTCTTAGTGCCGCACCTACCGCTGAGCGCCATTTTAGCGTTGAGCACTGTCAACGTAGGCCTGGGCAAGTTTTCTATTATTTTTATAAACTATACAACGGTTTTGTCGACCTAGAGGGTCTATTTTTTGAAAGAAAGAGGCGCAGAAACACTCTCTTCACCCATCGGAGGCATATTTTGGATGTAGAAGCTGCAATCTCCAACTTTTAGGGTTCTATCTTTCATTATTTTCATCTAGTTTCACTATGTCTATGGTGAACTAAACCTCCATTGCTGTTGGGGAAACGATGCAATCCTTTGAAACTCTCATGTACTAAATTGATTCTTTTTATATATGCTTTACTTCATTAATTGTTAGGATTTTTCCTCTACACTCTATGCATGCTTTGTTTAACTCATTCAATTGCATGATCTTTGATATTGTCGATATGGACACATATGGGGAAATCTAGAACTGGGGAAATTCTCCCGAAAGCAATATTACCTAGACATAGGAATAGGATGATCGGTTGCCTTTAAGCTTATGTGTGAATGTAATGCATAATTAGTTGCTAGGGATACAAGACATTCTGAACTAGTAATTAAGAGTAGGCTGTCTTCACCGAGACATCGGGTTTAAAGTAAATTAGAAAGTGGCATTAACATTAATGAAGGAGTTGAATTCATAAATACATGAGAGTGGATAGGATAAGTCGGAAACACCAACAACATAACCATTCCATATATTATACATCATTCACCTGCGCATCCTTTTGGTCAATTGATCAACACTTGCATTCATATTTACCTTTTTGCATTATAAACACAATGATTTTCATTCTCAAGTCTTAAATAATCAACAAATCACATGACTGTCTAGGCCAATGAGTCTCTAGGGAAAACGATACTTGGTCTTACCATTTATATTACTTGATACGATTCGGTACACTTACCGGAGTCTTAACAGTTTCCACACTCCATAATTGTTGACAACTGCAAGCAATTCATTGACATCGGCTTTGAGGAGTTCCTAGTCCACCTCGACATAAAACATAGGCTTTGATTAGTACAACACCCTTAAGAAAATTTCCAAGCAAAAGCTGCCAACAAGTTATCCTCACTGATTTAAGGAAGAAGCTTAGGAGAGCTAAAGGTCTCTTAACCACGGAGATACCAACTTTGTCATGGGGTTACCATTGCACCCCACAATCCTCCACAAGGGAAATACCCTTACAACCAACTTATGACACTGATGCCATGATACCAGTAGAACTCAAAAAAATTTCTCAGTGTAAATAACACTTTGATGAAACACTCAATAAAGAAAACTTCCAAGCTGAGCTAGACCTTATACATGAGGTCCAAGAAGAAGCCCATGTAAGAGATCTAATGGCTAAACAAATAGCACCCGAATGTCACTAGAAGGGAGATTTAATATGGAGAGTTCTTGGTAGTGCACACAAAGACAAGGCTGAAGGAAAGCTCAACCCCAATTAGGATGGGCCCTATCGTATAGTGGACTCTCACCAGAACAATACCTAAAAACTAAAGGAGGTTGAAGGAAAGCACACCCTAAGAACGTGGAATGTGTTAAGCCCCTGGCAAGTGTACCAGATCGTTATCAAGTAATATAAACGGTAAGACCGAGTATCGTTCTCCCAAAGGACTTAGTGGCCTAGATGTTCGTGTGATTTGATTGCATAAGACTTGAACGAAGAATAATTTGTAGTGTTGATGCAAAGATAGAAATAAACATGCAAAATGCAAAAGTTGAATCAATTGGCAAAGAAGACTATGAATTATTGGAGTTGTTGGGGTTTACAATTTCATCTTTTTCTACCCTTTTATATCTACTATTCGTGTTAAATTCGATTTATTAGCAATCTCATGCAGCTTTCTAATCTACTCAAAACTCGATTCCTCGGTGAAGAGAGTCTATTATCAATTACTAGTTTACCATTCCCAGTTTCCCTAAGTAATTAATAACGCATTATAAACAGAGGTTTAAAGCAATTGGTCGTCCTACTCATATTCCTAGGTAGTATTACTTAACCAAGAGAATTCCTACCAGTTCGAGACTTCCCCGTAAAATTCCCGTATCGACAAAATCAAGTATCATAACACCGAATGAATTAAACGATGCAAGCATTAAAATCGGATAAGAAAACCCAAACTATTGATAATACAAATAAAACAAGAATTTCGATAAAAGAGAGTTTCATAAGAGTACATTGTTCCCCAACAATAATGGGTTTAGTTCACCATGGACATGGTGAAACTAGATGGAATTAATGAAAAGAATGGAAGAATAAACCCTAGAATTGGTGATTCGGAGCTCCCGCATCCAAAAACCGCCTCCAAGGAGTGAAGGAGAAGCTTTGGACGTCTCTGATTGCCAAAGGATTAACCTAGGAATCCCACTGGGTCTATTTATAGGCCAGAAAAATAACAGAATTTCGGCCCAGGCCCATCATTTAGGCATTCAGCGCTAGCTAACGCTCAGAGGTGGCCACGCAGAATGCTAACCAGTCTTTGGACGCTCAGCGATCTGCGTCTTCGACGCCCAGTGCTGGGTTGCTGCTGGGCGATGGTTGATAACGGATTAAAATACCGTTATCTGGTGTGTGATTTTGATACAAAAAGAACCCTTTTTGACTTAGAAACTTGCTTGAACTCATAGGTTTTAAGTAAATTGTGTGAATAAGAGAGTTGAGGTTGATTTTGACTATTTTCTAACAAATTCCCCTTGTTTTAACAGAGATTGAGGTAATAAAGGAAGAAGATGTAAAAAGCCATGAAGACGGAGCTCAAAAGGTGTCAAAAAGGCACTAAGAAGGGAGAAAACTCGAAGTCTAGGAGAGAAGAACGCAAAAATTGTGAGAGGAACATCACTGCTGGTCGCCCGGGCGACGGACTTGGCGCCCGGGCGATGGCCGCTTGAAGCCTGGGCGAGGAAAACTGGCGCCCAAGCGCCACATGAACTATGATTCACACTTGGGCGAGCTCCTAGCAACGCTTGAGCGTGATTTGACCTGGATCGGACCCTGTTTCTGCTCTGATTTGATTCTTTTGGACCGGGCCGCAATTTGGGACATTCCTGACACTATTTAAAGGACCCTAGGACTCTAGGTTTTGCATCCCTGGCAAGAGCAAGCATAGCAATACACTCCTAGCCAAATTCTTAGTCTCTTCATTCTTTCTTTCTTCCATTATTCATTGGGTTCCACCATGTTTATGGGGAACTAAACTCTATTTGTTGTTGGGGAATTATGTAACCTTGTGAACTCTCATGTATTTGAATTTGTTCTTAATTCTATATGCTTTATTCCATTAATTGTTAAAGTAATTTATCTGTTCTTACTGCTTCCTTATACAATAGCATGATTTGTGAGTTGCATGAGTGCGTAGAGGTTCCTTACAATTTAGGTCCTTGTTAAATTACTCCTAAGGGTTATATTGCTCAGGGATGAGGGTATGAGTCTTAGTCGTCTTAACCTCTTGGTCTTCACATCTTTTTATCAGGAATGCTAGGAATTGTATGAACTGGTAATTAGGGACAGACTTATTGACCGAGGGACCGGGTTTAAGTGTTTTAGTGAGGGACGTTGGCATTAATGAATAAAGAAGAATTCTTATATACATGAGAGGGAACTTGGTGAAGTCTAACCCCAACAACATATCCATCTCATATTAATCAACCTCCATTCATCTCTGTGCTCTTTTGCCATTGATCACATTTACTTTGCTTTATTTTATTTTCTTTGCAATACAAACCATGATCTCTTTTTATTTTTAAGTCTTAATGAATCCTGTTTTCACACAATTGTTCAGCGTGGAGAGTCCTCTGGGATACGCTACTTGGTCTTACCATTTTATATTACTTGTGTGACTCGGTACACTTGCCGATTTGTCCCAATAATGGTTGTGGCCTCTCCTTTTCATCTTTTCTCGTTCTTTTTCTATTCCAATTCCTTCCAAAACAATGTAAAACCAAGCATAATATCTCTAAAACCACTTTTGACTCTCTTCTTCTCTAACTTAAACAAAATGCATGATTTCAAGCTAATTCTAAGTCATAAAAGTTGTGTTTTGATATCAAATTAATGTATAAGAATAACGGTTTTTAGACCGTTATCAGAATGCCACACATTTAAAGATGTATTATAGTTAAACATTTGAGGACATGTGTGCTCTTTTTGCTTCACCTAGAGAATAACATTAACTAAAGCTCTCTAGGTGAGAAACCAAGTTACTTATATAGTAACATTAACTAAAGCCTTGTATACTAGGCACTAAATTACTTAGACAATAAAACTAATTAAAGCCCTCTAAACTAGGCATAGAGTTACTTAGGGGAGACATCGAGTTATCTAAATTGTGACTCAAAATATAAGCCCTTAAAGGAGGCACCAAGTTACTTAGATAGTAACTTAAAATGAAAGTCCCTAAAGGAGACACTAAGTTATCTAGACGGTAACTTAAAATAGGGGCACTCAAAGGAGGAACCAAGTTACTTAGATAGTAAATTAAAATGAAAACCCTTAAAAAATATTGAGTTCTCTAGATGGTAATTTAAAATAGAGGACCTCAAAGGAGGGACAAAGTTATGAAAGAGCAAAAGATCCAAAGCAAGTACTATCTAACAAACATTTAATTGAAGTCCATAAATTGAAGATCTTTGAACAAAAGAGCAAGAGAATAAGCACACACATACAAAATAAATAATCTAAGAAGAAAAGCAAGCTCAAAAGAAAATAAAACACTTCCACCTCAACGATAAGGGCGTTATCAACCACATCCTTATAAATGTTAAATCAATCTAAAGGCAACCCAGGCATAAAAAAGGCACCCTGCCTCTTGGCCTTCTCAAAACCCACTATGTAGGCAACTATAACACTAATAATAAGGTTGACCTTATCCTCGTTCACAAAACCCACTTCTTCTTGTAATAAGAAAGCACTTGCCCCATCTTCCTCCAATTGAGTGCTAAGTCCAAGATTTTTATCCTTCAATAAGACAAATATGCTTGAACTCTTGTCCAGCACTAGACCCTTGTTAGAAAATGTTTCCCCTATGCTGTGATTTTGTTCTTCAAGCTTGCTTGCTTGATCTCTAGCTAGGCCACTGTTAGCGGATTGGCAAGTGTACCAAATTGTATCAAGTAATAAAAATGGTATAACCCATTATCGTTCTTCCCATGAGACTCGAAAGGCCTTATTGTTCGTGTGAATTAAAATCGTAAGACTTGCGGAGAAAAATCAATATTTGTGGTGGATGCAATGACAGAAAATAAATATGCAATGCGTGATTCAATTGATGAGATTAAGGGAATGGATGAATGGAGTTGTTGGGGGTTTACAATTTCATCTAATCCTCTCTCTTTTATTTAAACCTCTTCTTTAAACGGCGTTATTATCTAATTGCATGCAAACTTTCTTGGCCTCCCCTTAACCTGATCCCCCAGCGAAAAGGGCCTATTACTAATTACCAGCTTGTTATCCCTAGCCTCCCCTAGCAACTAGCAACGCATTACAAACAGAAGCAAATACAATTGGTCGTCCTACTCCCCTATCCCTAGGTGGTATTGCTTAACCAAGGAAAAATCTCACCAGTTCATGTCATTACTGTACGTCCCCGTATCAATAAAGTCAAACAACAATTACCGAATGACTTAAACGATAAAGGCATTAAGCGCAGTATGAGACTCCAACAATTGATAATAAACGCATATGAAAAACATATAATTCAAACAAGAGTTTCAATAATCGAGAGTATCAAAAGATTACATTGTTCCCCCAACAACAAAAAGGGTTTAGTTCACCATAGTCATGGTGAACCAAGATGAAAATAATGGAAGATATGGAAAGCAAACCCTAGAAAAGACATAAAGGAGCCTAAGCATCCAAGAGATCCTCTCCAAAGAGTGCAAAGTAGGTCTGGCCCCCCTCCTCTGTCAAAAGAATGAGTTGGAATTCGTAGTAGGGCTATTTATAGGTGAGAAGCGCAGCAGAAAAATAGGCCCAAGCCCAGCTGATCACCGCCCGGCGGTGGACCTTGAATCGCACCACCGCCCGGCGGTAGGGGTCTATGACCTTCATCTTTATTCCCAATCTTCACTTCTGTCAATTTTGCTGCAAAACAATGCAAAACAAGCATAAAATCGCTAAAAACAGCTTTTGACGCTTGGCTGACTCATTTATTGAGTTTTGTTTGATTTCAAGCTCATTCTAAGCAATAAAGGGCGTAATTTAGTCCAAATTAGCATATGAAAATAACGGTTTTTCAACCGTTATCACAACCCCAAACTTAGAAATTTGCTTGTCCTACAACAAAACAAAACAAAAACAAAAAAACAAAACAGAGCTTGACTTTCTACCCTTTCATCCAATGATTCAACATTTCCAAAGTGCATGACAAAACTTACTCAATTTCAGATAATTAGTGAACTCAAATCAAGATGCATGCTTGTTCTCAACTTAGTTTAGCTCATGCGTTCCTCAACAGATGCTACACAGTATGAATGCTCAGTCCACTAAACAAAGAATGCAATCATGAACTAAGAAGTTCTCACCAAGCAAGTGTTTCACTCAATCACTCAAGTGTTTAAGGTAGCACTCCACTCTTTATTGTTCACAAATCACATGAAATAAAATTGCCATTCATCTCAAACAATCAACATCCTTTCATGCAAATGCCATCAAAAGGACTTTTCCAAGGCTTGTAATGAGGTTGGGCTATCAAGAAAAATTGGTTTTTCTGGATCACAAAATTCTTGAGTCAAAAGAACTGTTTCATTAATGAAAAGGTTCAAGTTTAAACTCTCTCTTGTTACCAATTTCACTCATTCCTAACTTCTTCCCTTATTCTTTTTCATTGAGCTCATCTTCATGCTTTTATTCTTTTCTTTTCTTTTTCTCTGTTCATGTATTTTGCTTTTCAACACTTGAGCTCAATGTTTTTCTTTTGCTTTACCAATTTTCCCTTGCAACCCCAAACTTGAACCTTTTCATTCCATACAATTATTTTCAACCCAACTCAAGATAAGTAATTTCAAATCAAAGGGTTTCATCCTGTTTCAGGCCAAGGTTCAATACGGATATAATTTTTAAAGCTTTTTGGGTGGAAATTTGGCTAGAAAAGGGTTTTCAAACATGGCCTTGATCATTTGACATTCACATAAAAATCAATCAATCATCAAGATTAAGGCAATAAAATTTATGCTTCAATGTGATCAATACATACCACAATAAAAACTCTGGGGCTCAATACCTCACACAACATGCTTTCTCACGCACAGTCATTCATACATCCTGTTTAGCATCATGACCACAATCATACTTCACCACACAACTGTTTCCCAGGATGTCAACATGCATACAACTTAATAATCATTCACATCAAATCTTTATCAAATAAACTCATCATGCAAAGTAGTCAGTCAAACATCTTCAGAAAAAGTGTTCAAGTCAAGCATACACACTGAAAGAAAAAAAATTCAAAAATTTAAATGCAAGAGTGAAGAAGAAATCCTAGGTTGCCTCCTAGTAGCGCTTGTTTAACGTCGCAAGCCTGACCCAAACCTATTTAGCATTTGTCAGTAAATGCTACCCGTCCAACACCCTTCAGTAGGTGTACCTTCCGGGTATCCTTCAGTAGATACCAAATGTTTAGCATCCCTCAGTGGACACCAAAAATTAGCATCCCTCAGTAGATGCTACCCAAAAACTGTTTCGAAATTTACAAGTTCAAAAATAAATCACAAAAAATAAAAATTTTCTTAAAGTATAAAACAAATTCTTCTCAGCAATCAACTCTTCTTCCTCACACTGGAATCTTCATCATCCCACCTTCGCAGCTTTTGTCTTTCAACTTGGCGAATAGCAGAGGATGATGGTCTTCTTCTCTCCACCATTCCTTTTTCTTTCAGTTCCTTTACTAACCATTCTTTTTTCTTAAATCTCACTTTGCTCCCTAGGTGGAGTGGATCTTCTTTTGATTTTTGGTGAATGGTTCTTCTCCCTTTATCTTCAGGTACCTGTAAAAAGTAACAGCTGTCAGAATAGTCAGTACCTGCGATGCTTCCTTCTTGTTCTTCGCTCATCTCTGGCTCTTCAATTTTGTCTCTTCTCACTGTTTTGATCTCATCCCTTTCACGGCCAGTATAGAGGAATAGATAATTTAAGTCCCTCATCATTATCCTTCCTTCATGAACATTAATAAGCATCTTTGATGTTGCCATGAAGGGTCGCCCCAAAATCACAGGGTACCGGTATCGGATGGGGTAATTTTCGCAAAGTTTAACGCAGCGGAATAAATAACTCAGAGAGCAGAAAGCGTATTCGATCACGATTAAAAACAAATTGGTCCTTGTTACAAAAATAATTTTCTTTTAGAAAATTTAACGAGTAGTTGATATACGTAATATAAAATGAGTATGGGGCACAAGAAAAACACACAAGGATTTTATACTGGTTCGATTCAACAGAATCTACGTCTAGTCGTTAATCACTACAAAGAGTGATTAACAGTTCCACTAAAAATAGTTTAACAGATTACAATGAAGAATACAGAAATAGAATGAAAGGAACCACTCTACCAACTTGAAGAGAACTGCTCCGGCAATCGACAAACGATTCACGAGCTTCTCCTTTCACAAGACCAGGCAGAGAACCTTGCCAACTTGAAGAGAGTCCGCTTCGACTATCGACACACGATACGTAAGCCTCTCCTTACACAAGACCAGGCAAGGGAACAAAGTAAACAAAAAGCTCTCAAGAACGTTCCTCTGACTACTCAGTGTTCTAAGCTTTCTCAGTTTACACAAAGTTATTTTCTGAAGCTCTCAAACACCAATTATATAGCCAAGCACATTGAATGCCAAAGGTCAGCTCCCAACTGCCATGAATAATCGATTATTGTAAGTGATAATCGATTATTCAAGTCCGTTATAGAAATTTCAAAAAGTGATAATCGATTATTTGAAGTGATAATCGATTATTCAAGTGTGACTTGTAATAATCGATTATTGCTTCATGATAATCGATTATTTTAGTTGCAAAACATCTGATAATCGATTATACCTTAATCATAATCGATTATACAAGTAGAAATTACAATATTTATCATTTTCCTACTACATTCAAAATCTACAAGTTGCTTTTTAAGTATTCTCCTATTACAATCAAGAATTACAATTTGCAGCATCATCAAAACTTGTCTTCAGGTTTTACAAATACTCCCTTATTGGTAACACTCTTCCTCAGTTTTTACATCCATAACAATGAAATATGCTAAGAACTCAAGCCGATCTGCCCGTACAACAACATTTTCTACCATTCCCACAGGCACTTTCGCAGAACCGTATACCATTGCTATAGTCAAATCAGATGGTTTCAACACAAGCCCACTAATTTCCTTCAAAAGTTCCATGGGTATTAAATTGATACTAGATCTCGAGTCTATCATGGCTTCCACATCTAAATCATTCAGAGTACATGACAATGTTAAGCATCTGGGATCTTTAACCTTGAGAGGATAACTACTCTTTTGTGGTTGAAAAACATGATCCTCCTCTTCCTCACTCAGCTCAACTTTTTCCTCAAAGTTGATTTTAATTCTTTTAGAATAAGGAGGAAGCTGCTTATTTTCTAGAGACACCACAGTCATTCGGTTGAAAATTTCTCTAAACCCCCCATTATGATTGATTGTAGTCCCTATTTCCTCCTTTTCTCCACCATCTTCTTCTTCATTATACTCTTTTCTTCTTCTTCGCTATCTACCACATGGAATGGTTCACAGTCTGCTTCCCAACCATCCTGGCTCGTGATGACTTTGCATTTTGTCTTAGGATTCACCTCAGTGTTGGCTCTGAACTGGTTTTTCTCAGTAATTTCTATTCTTGTTGCCAGCTGTCCAATCTGAGACTCTAGTGACTTAAAACTGGCCTGAGTGTTATTCAACTGCTGCTCATATTTTTTGAAGAAGTCATCAAATCGGTTACTTAAGGTCCTGACAGACTCAGTCAAATTACTCACTTGCTGCCATAATGGTGAAGGTTGTTGTTGTCTAAAGCTTCCTACTTGCCCAGAAGTATTGTTCTGATTTTGTCCAATACTGGGGTGATTCTTCCAACCTTGGCCAGAAGTACCTTGGTTGAAATTACCTTGTTTGTATTGAAACTGGGCCCCCATGTAATTAACATCCTGCTGCATTTCTTCAGTGAAAGCACATTGACCATTGATGTGGTCACCACCGCATAAGTTGCAAAGTTGTTGAGTTTGAGAAATATTTCTTAACCCTGTTGGAAATTCAGAAAGGACCTTTGTTAGCTTGTCCAATTTCTAGTTAAGAAGATGATTCTGTGCGGCCATTGCATCATTAGCAGGGAAATGCAATATTCCTCCTTTTTGTGCGCCCCTCTCACTTTGGGAAGCTTCATTCAGAGCCATATCTTCAATTAAATCATAGGCTTCATCCTCAGTTTTTCTATTTATACTGCCTTCAGCTGAGGCATCCAGCATCATTTTTGACTGAGTGTTAAGCCCTCCTAGAAAAGCAAGAAAATAAGCAGTCTTATCAAATCCGTGGACGGGAGTCTTTCTCAACAAGCCTTTGAATCTGTCCCACGCCTGCCCAAGAGTTTTCTCCATCCCTTGCTTGAATGAGGAGATTTCAAGCTTCCCTTGATGAATCTTGGTTTGTGGAAAAAATCTAGTGACAAACTGTTTGACCAACGCATCCCAGTTTCTGAACGTCCCTTCAGCAAATGAGTACAACCAATCCTTGACGTTTCCTCCCAAAGAGAACGGGAATAGGCTAAGTCTGATCCTTTCAACTGAGACTTCGGCCACCTTAACAGTATTGCAAATTTCGCCAAAGATAGTCAAATGTTTGTAGGGATTCTCACTTGACAATCTGTGGAACTGGTTACTTTGGACCAACTGAATAAGTGCAGGGCTCATCACCAAATTCATTGCATTGTCTGCAGGAATGACAATGCTGTTAAAATTCAAGGGACCCATAGTGTTGGCTGAGTCCCCCAGTGTACGTCTCTGAGGAGGAGGTTGTTCTGTCATCTCCTCCAAGTCCTGTGCAAAAGGTTCAAAAAGTGGTTCAGGAGAAGGAAAGTTTTCACGTTCAGAATGATTAACTCTCCTCCCTCTCCTGTCTGGTAGCCCCTCGAGAAGAGGTTGCTGATATTTTCTGCTCCTAGTGTGTACTCCTTCCTGCATACACAAGATAAAATACCCCTAAAAGCACTTTTACAGAAAAATAAAAATAAAACAAAACAAAAGAAAAATATAAACAAATAATTACACACAAGTCAAATTCAGTCAATTCACATTACTTGATAAGTCAAACCTCGAGTCCCCGGCAACGGCGCCAAAAACTTGTTAGCGGATTGGCAAGTGTACCAAATCGTATCAAGTAATAAAAATGGTATAACCCATTATCGTTCTTCCCATGAGACTCGAAAGGCCTTATTGTTCGCGTGAATTAAAATCGTAAGACTTGCGGAGAAAAATCAATATTTGTGGTGGATGCAATGGCAGAAAATAAATATGCAATGCGTGATTCAATTGACGAGATTAAGGCAATGGATGAATGGAGTTGTTGGGGGTTTACAATTTCATCTAATGCTCTCTCTTTTATTTACTCCTCTTGTTTAAACGGCGTTATTATCTAATTGCATGCAAACTTTCTTGGCCTCCCCTTAACCCGATCCCTCAGCGAAAAGGGCCTATTACTAATTATCAGCTCTCTATCCCAAGCCTCCCCTAGCAACTAGCAACGCATTACAAACAGAAGCAAATACAATTAGTCGTCCTACTCCCTTATCCCTAGGTGGTATTGCTTAACCAAGGAAAAATCTCACCAGTTCGTGTCATTACTGTACGTCCCCGTATCAATAAAGTCAAACAACAATTACCGAATGAGTTAAACGATAAAGGCATTAAGCGCAGTATGAGACTCCAACAATTGATAATAAACGCATATGAAAAACATATAATTCAAACAAGAGTTTCAATAATCGAGTGTATCAAAAGATTACATTGTTCCCCCAACAACAAAAAGGGTTTAGTTCACCATAGTCATGGTGAACCAAGATGAAAATAATGGAAGATATGGAAAGCAAACCCTAGAAAAGACGTAAAGGAGGCTAAGCATCCAAGAGATCCTCTCCAAAGAGTGCAAAGTAGGTCTGGCCGCCCTCCTCTGTCAAAAGAATGAGCTGGAATTCATAGTAGGGCTATTTATAGGTGAGAAGCGCAGCAGAAAAATAGGCCCAAGCCCAGCTGACCACCGCCTGGCATCACACTTTGCCGCCCGGCAGTTGGCGTCTACCGCCTGGCGATTTCCCTCGTGCTCAAAACCGCCCGACGGTAGGGGTCTGCCGCCCAGCGCCCAATACTAGTGTCTTCTCCTCCCGTTTGACCGCCTGACGCCAGGGGTTTATCGCAGGGCGGTGCCTAGACTCTTCTTTTCTCTGATTTTCTCTTTTTTCATGAGTTTATGACCTTCATCTTTATTCCCAATCTTCACTTCTGTCAATTTTGCTGCAAAACAAGCATAAAATCGCTAAAAATAGCTTGTAACCCTCGGCTGACTCATTTATTGAGTTTTGTTTGATTTCAAGCTCATTCTAAGCAATAAAGAGCGTAATTTAGTCCAAATTAGCATATGAAAATAACGGTTTTCAACCGTTATCAGCCGCATCTAACCTTAAGGTCATCAACTTCTTCTCCTTTTCCCTCAAGTTTGCTACCTCTTCCTTCAAGGCACTCAGCTCCTCACCTTACTGCTTCATGACCTTCTCGACGTCCCTCTTTTACCGCTTAAACTGGCAATTAGCTCATTTTTACTTTTGGGACAAGACTACTACCCTGGTAGAAAGTTCAACTTCTTTTTTATCGATCTCAACGAGCATGGAATTTGGCTACCTTGTTTAAACAACATATTTCTCACAAAAATGCACAATGGTTATGCAACGATGGATTAGTCTCCCACATCTTAAGGTGCCACAAAGAAGGGACGCCAAGAATGATGGATTAGTCTCCCTATATATGAGCCTGGTCAAATACCTAGGACTTGGAGTTTGATTCCTATTGGGTGGCAAGGGACTAGAGGAGGAACACTTAGCTATAGTGGGCTCGATGATAGGTACTAAAGATCAAACCTCAAGTAGTGCTTCTAATTGCCCTTGAGGGATTTCAGAGACCCAATAAACCTCAATTAAACAAGTTATATAATCTATTAGACTTTGTTAGATCACTTAGAAAGCTAACAAGGGAAAACTGCTCTGTTATAATCGATTATACAAGTTATATAAGCGATTAAAACAAAGAGCGAGCCATAATTCATTATATAATTAAGATAATCTGTTAAGGATGGAAAATGGATGACTAATATGGCTAAGTGTGGAAATAATCAATTACATAAGTTTGATAATCGATTAAAACAAAGAGCATAGTCTAATCCATTACATAAATAGCCTAACCTATTAAGAGTGTTAAATAAATCAATAATAGGCTTAAGCGTTTAAATAATTGATTACAACATAGGATAATCTGTGAAAACTGAAAGGAAAGCATAACAGATAACATAAATAACATAATCTATTATACTGCGACAAAATTTGAAAATCCTACATATAACTGTCTTGAAACTTGTTTCCATAACGTTAACATTTTCAAATACTGACAAATCTTCTGATTTTGTGTACAGGTGCTCTTAAAGACACGTTCTTGGTGATCAAACTACAAGGATTCATTCAAGTCAATTGGACTACATTGGTTTTGATTAATTATGCACTTTGAAGAGTGTGTTCAAGATCAGGTGCTTCAAACAATCTATAGTGTGTACCTGTGTGGGGATAGTCAGATTTAAGAGTTGGAAATTCTCTTGGTATTTGTAAGAGATTAAGGGTGTTCATCTTATGTGTTGCTATTTTGATTTTGAGTGATGAGGAGTGCATTCAGAGGGTTGTCTTTGTATTCTTGTATACTCAATCATTATAGTGGATTCCTATCAACTAAGGTTGTTGAAGGAGGACTGGATGTAGGCTTGTAATAATCGAACTAGTATAGATTGTTTGTGTGTTGATCTTTCTCTACTTGTTGATTCATTATTCTTTGTTTATTGATTACAAGAAGCTAAGAACTCATAAAAATTTCAAAAAGCTTATTAAAATGGGTTAATCTTATTCACCCCCCTCCTAGCTTAAAATATGTATTTGTAAGAGATTGAGGGTGTTCATTTCTTGTGTTGCTATTTTGATTTTGAGTGATGAAAGGAGTGCATTGGGAGGGTTGTCTTTGTATTCTTGTATACTCAATCATTATAGTGGATTCCCTTCAACTAAGGATGTTGAAGGAGAACTGGATGTAGGCTTGTCATATCTGAACCAATATATATTGTTTATGTTTTGATCTTTCTCTGCTTGTTGATTCATTATTCTTTGTTTATTGATTTCAAGAAGCTAAGAACTCATAAAAATTTCAAAAAGCCTATTAAAAAGGGTTAATCTTATTCACCCCCCTTCCTAGCTTGAGATATGTATTTGTAAGAGATTGAGGGTGTTCATCTCTTGTGTTGCTATTTTGATTTTGAGTGATGAGAGGAGTGCATTGGAAGGGTTGTATTTGTATTCTTATATACTCAATCATTATAGTGGATTCCGTTCAACTAAGGTTGTTAAAGGAGGACTGGATGTAGGCGTGTGATAGCCGAACCAATATAGATTGTTTGTGTTTTGATATTTGTCTACTCTTTCTCTACTTGTTGATTCATTATTCTTTGTTTACTGATTTCAAGAAGCCAAGAACTCATAAATATTTCAAAAATAATATTAAAAAGGGTTAATTCAATTCACCCCCCTCCTCTTGGCTTAAGATATGTATTTGTAAGAGATTAAGGTGTTCATCTCTTATGTTGCTATTTTTATTTTGAGTATTGAGAGGAGTGCATTGAGAGGGTTGTCTCTATATTCTTGTATACTCAATCATTATAGTGGATTCCCTTCAACTATGGTTGTTGAAGAAGGACTGGATATAGGCTTGTGATAGTCGAACTGGTATAGGTTATTTGTGTTTTGATCTTTCTCTACTCTTTCTCTACTTGTTGACTCATTATTCTTTGTTTATCGATTTCAAGAAGCCAAGAACTCATAAAGATTTAAAAAAGAATATTAAAAAGGGTTAATCCAAATCCCCCCCGTCTTCCTCTCTTGGCTTAAGATATAAGGTCTTTCTTTTCTTACAGAGAACTTGACCTCCACTTTTTGGCCCTCTTTCAAGTCTCCTCCTTCATTAAGCCATTGAAGTTTTACAAGGTTTTGGATGGGGCTTGACAATGAGACCTAACTTTTTTACCAACCTTGTACTATAACTATTACAACATAAGCTACTATCCACAATGAGAGAACAAATATTGTTTGAAACTTACATTTTGTATGAAAGATGTTCTCTTTTCCTGTTAGGACTTGAGGACAAGGTTGATTTTTAAGGACTCTTCTTATCATGCAAAGATCTCTCTCATAAGGATAAGAGTCTTCTCCTTCACTCTCTTATTCACTTGTGCACTTTCCTTTTCCTTCCTCACTACTATAATGGTCAACACTCCTTAGCATGATGGTCCTCTTGGTGGGGCATTGAGATACAATTTGACCTCTTCCTAAACATTTGAAGCATTTGATCTCACTAGTGCGCATGTTGGATGATGATACAACCCTAGGTTTCTCACCCACAATTTTGTTAGGGTGTTGTTCTCTCTTGACTTGTTTACCCTCCCTTTGATGATCTTTCTTGACATTGGAGCTAGAGTGAGAATTCTTAAATCCTTTCCTCAAAAGTTGTTATTCTACATTTATGCTTATTTTCACTAAATCATTCAAATCTCGATAAGAAAACAACTTCACTCTGTCTCTAATTTCAAATTTAAGACCATTAAGAAACCTAAAGATAGTGATCTCCCCTTCCTCTTTAATTTCTGTCCTCAGGGTGTAGAGCTCTATCTTTTGCCTATATTCTTAAGCACTTAGCTCTCTTTGTTGGAGCGTTTGGAGTTTATCTATTAGCTCCCTATTGTAGTGAGAGGGAATGTGTCTCTTTCTCATGGCACTTTTAAGCTCATTCGAATATTGAATTGAAGGGAAATTAGATAGTCTTCTCTCTGCTACTAGGGAAGCCCACCAATGCATGGCATTCCCTAGAAAACTTAGATGGCTAAGGCAACCTTTCTCTCTTCGAGGATTTGGTAACACTTAAATAATTACTCTACTTTTAGCTTCCAATCTAAGTAGGCATCTACATTTTCCTTTCCATGAAAGTAGGCAAGGTCTACCTTAATTTCCCTTGGTTGTTCATGCTCTCTTTCTCTTCTTTGGATTCTTGGAGGTGGTTGGTAGAATTGATTGATAATTCTACTATCCTTCTCAAAGTGGGTTATTTGTGTGGGGGTTCTAGAACCCCAACTTGAGTGACACCTACTCTTAGTCCATCTTATTTCTATTTGAATCTTTTCTTGTTTTGCATTAAGATTCTTAAGCTCCTCCTCCAAAGTGGCTAGGTATTGTTCCCTTTCCAGTATTTCTTTTTCTTTCAAAAGATGTTTTTGTTGTTGGCAAATTTGAAGTTCCTTTAGTTCCTTGGCCAAGGTTTTCAAAGATGGTTGAATATCTTAAAATTTCGAAATATGTATGTAACAAACAAACTTAGTGATTCCAATAGAATTCCTTGAGAGAGTTACAGAGACAAAATCAACTTAAGTTCACTTCTAGGAGAGAGAGGTAAATCACTATGAATTACTTAGGAACCAAGTCTTTCCTAGCCAAAGTTTACCTCATGCTCTCTTATACCAAACTTCTCAAAGGGACTTAAACTTAAAATACAAGTGGACACACACTAAGATACCACAATTAAGGAAAGCAAATAAATCTAACTTATGTGACCTAATGGTTAAGTTAGAGGGAAGTTTGATTCCCTCACACTCACCAACTAAAAGTACTACAAAAAGAAAATGACAATAAAAGGATTACACATGACTCTAAACAACATGAATTGATTAGAAAATAAAAATTACTCAAAGTATTGAAAGTGAACAAATATATATGAAGAAAAGACTCAACAAAAAAACTTAAAAGCATACAAACAATAGTCTAAACTAACCAAAAAAACCTGGAAAACATTGATGACAACATTCTATCAGTTTTGACCTTTGCGGACTATTTTGATCATAACTTTCTCCACATAACTCCAAATGAAATGATTTTTTTTCTTGTAAACTAGACTTAAAGGGCTTTAATTTGAATATAAATAGGTATTTTTTAGACCTCTAAGCTAGTTGTAGTTTAATTTTGAAAATCGTAAAGGTTAACTACAACGTAAAGGAGGTTGATTTGGACCACTTCAATATAACTACAACAAGACAATAAGGAGAAAACATGAACAAAACAAAATTTAAACACAAAGATAGAGACCAAGATACTCCTAAGCTCTTGATATCAAATGACGTCAATCTTCTAACTAGGTTGGGTCAAAACTAGAAGGAAAACCATGGTGATGGTCGAAGGTTGGAGTGGTTGCCGAAATATGATGGAAAAAAGACTAAGGCTCTTGGCCATGGGCTGCTTTATGGTGATGGAGGTGGTGTTTAGTGATGCTCTTAGAGAGGTAAGGCCAACTCTAGACGAAGGTAGCTAGAGGAGGCCACATGGGATGCTCTAGCCTTTGATGACTTAAGATGAGTAGTATGACACAAAAATGACAGCATAAATTTACTCAAATTCAAAGGTAATCCCATGAAGGAAGGAGACCTCTATTTATAGGCTAAGATGTGTCAAAATGGGAAAAAACTTTAACTTAAAAGAGCCAACTTGGCTAGCTTGGAAAGCAAGGAGAAATCTTTTCCAATAGGAAGGAGACAAGTGGTAAAAATCCTCTCGAGTGAAAAGGTGACATGTGGCCATTACCTATGAAAAATACTTTCCATTCCTAGAGTGACATGTAGCCACTAACTAGGAGGAAAAACTCTTCAATAGGAGGGGACACTTGTCAAGTCCATCCATTTTCTCTTGTCCACTATGCTAGCTAAAAATGTTGACCCCTTGGTCAACTCATGGTATGGACATCCCACCTTGGTCAACATTAGGCCTCGACCCTTTCTTGACTTGGGTGCTCAAATCCATATTTTACTTGGCCCAATATACAAGACCCAAATTAAATCTTACACTACTAGGCCCATAATACAAAGCCTAAATAAATCTTAGACTACTTGGCGCAAAATACATGGCCCAAGATTATTCTTCCTCTAAAAGATTCATGATGGCCCAAGATGGCCGAAGAGATAAAGTTTAGGCTTATCTTCCATAGATGACTTCAACTCTTCTTGAAAGTGTTTGGCCATGGCTAAGAGGTATGCCATCATTCTTGTTAGGAGACAACCTAACAAGGCCAAATGTTACAAGACCAAAAGAAATAAAGCATAAAATTATAACTCAAAACGAAATACACATAAATCACTCTCCTCACCAAGTGTTTACTCTCTTTTCTTCTTGTAAATCCATCAAGACCTCAAGCTCCCAATATGTCTGTTAAGACCCTGGCAAGTGTACCAGATCGTTATCAAGTAATATAATTGGTCAACCCAATATCATTCTCCCAAAGGACTCAAAGGCCTAATCTTTCGTGTAAACTAATCGCATAAGACTTAAGAAAAGAAATTAATTTTAGTTTATGAATGCAAAAGTAAACATGCAAATGCAGTGATTTAATTAGCTAAAAGAAACTATGGATAAATGGAGTTGTTGGGGTTTACAATTTCATCTTATCCTCCCTCATATATCTACTCTTCTTATTTAATTTGCTTATTTATCATATTGTCATGCAAACTTTCTTGGTCTACCCTTAACCCAATCCCTTGGTGAAAAAAGCCTATTACTAATTACCTGTTTGCTATCCCTAGCCTGCCCAAGTAATTAATAATGCATGATAAATGGAAGCAAAATACAATTAATCGTCCTACCCCAATCCCTAGGTGGTATTGCTTAATCAAGGAATTCCCCCCAGTTCATGACATTATTGTACGTCGTCGTATTAATAAAGACAAACAACATTTACCGAATAAGTTAAACGATAAAAGCATTAAATACAGGAAAGGAACCCAATAATTGATAAGTCAAGCATATGCAAGCATACAAAATAAATAAGAATTTGGATCTATGAGAGTTTCAAAAGATTACATTGTTCCCCAACAACCTATGGTTTAGTTCACCATAATCATGGTGAATCTAGATGAAATATGATGGAAGAATGGAAAAGCAAACCCTAGATTTGATAAAGTGGAGCCTAAGCATCCGAGCAATCTCCTCTAAGGTGTGTAGAGCTGTTGTGGACGTTTCTCTCTGCCAAAAGAATGTGTTTCAATTTGCACTGGGGCTATTTATAAGCCAAAAAGATAATAGAAAGATTACAGAATCCGCAATATAAAAACTGACAACCGCCCAGGCCCCAATTTAAACGCTCAATGGTTTCCCTCTAATCGCAGGACCGCTCAGCGCTTTGGTCAACCGCTCAGTGATAACGGTTGAAAAACCGTTATTTTCATGTGCTATTTTAGACCAAATTACTCCATTTACTGCTTAGAATGAGCTTGAAATCAAACAAAACTCAATAAATGAGTCAGTCGAGAGTCAAAAGCTGTTTTTAGCGATATTATGCTTGATGGAAGTGAAGAATTGAGGTGAAGATAAAGGCCTTAGACTCAAGATAAAGGAAGAAAATCTAGAAAAGAAGACTTTAGAAACCGCCCAGCGGCATAATTGCACCGCTGGGCGGCCAAATGCGAGGAGTTTCCACCAAGGCAGCGACGCCTGACGGTTTTGCGGTAAGAGGCAAACCGTCGGGCGGTGGACCCCTGACGCCGGGCGGTTTTGCGGCAATGAGGCAAACCGCCGGGCGGCATAAGTGTGACGTCGGGCGGTTGCCTGTTGGGCTCGGGCCTGTTTTATGTTGCGCTTTTCAGCTATAAATAGCCCTAATGCGACTTCATTCTCATTCTTTTGACAGAGGAGGGCGGCCAGACCTACTTTTCACTCTCTGGAGAGGATCTCTTGGATGCTTAGGCTCCTTTTCATCTTTTCTGGGGTTTTCTTTCCATATCTTCCATTATTTTCATCTTGGTTCACCATGACAATGGTGAACTAAACCCTTTTGTTGTTGAGGGAACAATGTAATCATTTGATACTCTCTTTTATTGAAAATCTTGTTTGAATTATATGATTCTCATATGCGTTTATTATCAATTGTTGAATTCTCATACTATGCTTAAAGCTTTTATCGTTTAACTCATTCGGTAACTGATATTTGCCTTTATTGATACGAAGACGTACAGTAATGTCACGAAATGGTGAGAATTTCCTTGATTAAGCAACACCACCCAAAGATAGGGGGTAGGACGACCAATTGTATTTGCTTCTGTTTGTAATGCGTTGCTAGTTTCTAGGGGAGGCTAGGGATAGCAAGCCGATAATTAGTAATAGGCCATTTTCGCCGAGGGATCGGGTTAAGGGGAGGCCAAGAAAGTTTGCATGCAATTAGATAATAATGCTATTTAAACAAGAAGAGTAAATAAGAGAGAGTGGATTAGATGAAATTGTAAACCCCAACAACTTCATTTATTCATACTCTTTTCTCGTCAATTGAATCACTCATTGCATGTTTATTTTCTGTCATTGCATTCACCACAACAATTAATTTTTCTTTCACAAGTCTTACGATTTTAATTCATACAAACGATAACTTTCGAGTCTCATGGGAAGAACGATAATGGGTTTTACCATTTTTATTACGTGATACGATATGGTACACTTGCCATTCCGTCAACAAGGTTTTGGCGTCGTTGCCGGGGACTCGAGGTTTGACTTATTTAGTAGTGTGAATTAGTTGAATTTGACTTGATTTTATGTTTATTTTTATTTTTGATGTTGTTCTAATAAATGTTTTCTAGGGTTTTGTGCCTAATTTTTGCAGAATGCAGTTTGAACAAGAATTTGATTATATGGACACTCAATCCTACCAAAATAATTTCAATCACTGGTGGGAACCTCACTCATACATGGATCAAAGTCGATATGGACAAGTTGTTGAGCCTCATTTCATGCCTATACAAAGAAGTGCAGAATCTGATGAAATTTTTCAGAGGATCATAAATAGGGAAGTATACCATGTCAAAGGCATAGAGGAGAATATTAAGAATGACGAATTCTTTCTACAAGACATGTATACAAGATTTTCTTCTCATAGAAGTATGGAAGAGAGGCAACAATATCAATGGCAGCAATAATACTCTTCACCAATAGAAACATGGGAATATGATCAACAATTTTTGCCAATAGATAGCTGATGTGACTGAACACGTCAAAAGCCTTAATGAGAAGTTTGACAAATTTCTAGAGAGATGTGAGTCCAAGAGCTATGAAGTTACCTTCAGGAATTTGGAGACACATATTGATGAGGTTGTTGATGAGAAGAAGATAAAGAGAGAGTTGAAAAAGATAGAAGAGATAGAAACAGAAAAGATTGTTTCTGAGGAGAAGATAGATTAAGAAAAGATAGAAGAAAAGGTTGTACAATTGAAAGAGAGGGAGTATGAAAAACCCTTGCCCTATCCAAAGACATATTCTAGGAAGGAAAAAGAAAAGCAGTTGGAGCGTTTTATGGAGATTCACAAGAAATTGGAAATAACCATACCATTCTCTGAGACACTTCAGCAAATACCATCAGATGCAAAATTTTTGAAAGAACTTTTCATGAAAGAAAGGAAGTATATTGAGAAACAAACTATTGAGGTGCAAGGAAATTGTAGTGCAGTCATACAGAGGACATTACCTCCTAAATTACAAGATCCAGGGAGCTTTACCATTCAAGTGGTTGAAAGAAAAAAGAAAAATAGAAAATGTGCAAAAATAAAGAAGAAAGAAAGAAAAAAGAAAAAGAGAAAGTTGAGAGAGAAGAGTGAGAAAAAGAGGAAGAGAAGAAAGAAGAAAAGATCATATGCAAAGCCCCTTCCTCATCAAAAGAAAAAATCATAGGAAGGAAAAGAAGTTCAAGTACTTTATGGAGATCTTCAAGAAATTGGAGATTAAAGTTCCTATGGTTGAAACATGGAAACATGTGCTTGATGTTCTCAACTTTATGAAAGAATTCAGCAGGAAGAAGAAAAAGAAAAGAATATCAAGCAAGAAGAAATTCAACACCTACTGATGGGTGCTTGTTGGGGTTATCCCCATTGTTGTAAAGCAATTTTATTTCTTGTAATTTAGGGATATTTCATTTTTAATCCTGTAAATATTTGTTTATTTGAACAAATTTCTGGGTAGCATCTACTAAGAGATGCTAATTTTTTTTGTATCCACTAAAGGATACCAGGAAGGCACACCTACCGATGGGTGTTGGAAGGAATTGCACTTACTGACAAGTGTTAGACAGGTTTGGGTCAAGCTCGTGGCGTTAAACAAACGCTACTAGGAGGCAACCTAGATTCTCTCTTTTACTTCCGCATTTTAAATTCTTATAATAGGTTGCATTTTAATTCCTGTGTTTATGCTTGGCTTAATACTTTTCTGAAGATGTTTGACTGATTAATTTGCATGATAAGCCTATTTGATGATGATTTGATGTGAATGATAATTGAGTTGTGCTGCATTTTGATATCCTGTGAAACATATGTGTGATGAATTATGATTGTGATTATGATGTTAAGCAGGGTGTTTGAATGAATATTGTGTGAGAAAGCATGTGTGTGAGGTTTTGAGCTTCAGAGTTTTTATGGTGTATGTATTGTTCCCAGGAAAACATGAATGATATTGCTTGAGTCTTGATGATTGATTGAATTGCATGTGAATGTCATATGATAAAGGTCATTCTTGAAAACCCTTCTTTAGCCAAATTTTTACCCAAAGTGCTTGAAATTTTATACCCTTTTTGAACCTTGGCCCTAAACAGAATAAAAACCCATGTGCTGAAGCTATTTACTTTGAATTGGGTTAATGACTGTAAGTACATTCAAGGTTCAAGTTTGGGGTTGTGGGGAAAGTTTGAATGGCAAAAAGAAAGGCATTGAGTTCAAGGGTTGAAAATGAAAAATACATGAGAAAAAGAAAAATTATGAAAGATGAGCTCAATGTAAAAATAAAAGAAAAAGGGAAGAAGTTGGGGACAAGTGAGATTGGTTAAGAAAGAGAGTTGAACTTGAACCTTGACTGATAAATGAGCTCTCTTGATTCAAAGATTTTGTGATCCAGAAAAACCAATTTTTCTTGATAGCCCAGCCTCACTACAAGCCTTGGAAAAGTCCTTTTGATGGCATTTGCATGTAATGATTTTGATTTTTTGAGATGAACGACAATTTTATTTCATGTGACTTGTGAATAATGAAGAGTTGGAGTGCCACCCTAAACACTTGAGTGATTGAGTGAAACACTTGCTTGGTGAGAATTTCTAAATTTCATGATTGCATCTTTGCTTAGTGGATTGGTCATTCATAATATGTAACATCTGTTGAAGACTGTGTGAGATAACTGAATTGAAAGCATGCATGCATCTTGATTTGATTATCACTGACGATCTGAAGTTGAGTAGTTCTCATCATGTACTTTAGCAAGGTTGAATAATTGGATGAAAGTGTAGAGAGCCAAGTTTTGTTTTATCTTTAGTTTAGTTTTGTGTTGCTTGAGGACAAGCAAATTTCTAAGTTTGGGGTTGTGATAACGGTTGAAAAACCGTTATTTTCATGTACTATTTTAGACCAAATTACTCCCTTTACTGCTTAGAATGAGCTTGAAATCAAACAAAACTCAATAAATGAGTCAGTCGAGAGTCAAAAGCTGTTTTTAGCGATATTATGCTTGTTTTGCATTGTTTTGCAGCAATTTTGATGGAAGTGAAGAATGGAGGTGAAGATAAAGGCCTTAGACTCAAGATAGAGGAAGAAAATCAAGAAAAGAAGAGTCTAGAAACCGCCCAGCAGCAGAATTGCACCGCTGGGCGGCCAAATGCGAGGAGTTTGCACCAAGGCAGCGACGCCTGGCGGTTTTGCGGTAAGAGGCAAACCGCCGGGCGGTGGACTCCTGACGTCGGACAGTTTTGCGGCAATGAGGCAAACCACCGGGTGGTATAAGTGTGACGCCGGGCGGTTGCATGTTAGGCTCGGACCTGTTTTTTGTTGCGTTCTTCAGCTATAAATAGCCCTAGTGCGACTTCATTCTCATTCTTTTGACAGAGGAAGGTGGCCAAACCTACTTTCCACTCTCTAGAGAGGATCTCTTGGATGCTTAGGCTCATTTTCATCTTTTCTAGGGTTTTCTTTCCATATCTTCCATTATTTTCATCTTGGTTCACCATGACAATGGTGAACTAAACCCTTTTATTGTTGGGGGAACAATGTAATCTTTTGATACTCTCTTTTATTGAAACTCTTGTTTGAATTATATGATTTTCATATGCGTTTATTATCAATTGTTGGATTCTCATACTGTGCTTAAAGCTTTTATTGTTTAACTCATTCGGTAATTGATATTTGCCTTTATTGATACAGGGACGTACAGTAATGTCACGAAATGGTGAAAATTTCCTTGGTTAAGCAATACCACCTAGGGATAGGGGGTAGGACGACCAATTGTATTTTCTTCTGTTTGTAATGCATTGCTAGTTGCTAGGGGAGGCTAGGGATAGCAAGCCGGTAATTAGTAATAGGCTCTTTTCGCCGAGGGATCGGGTTAAGGGGAGGCCAGGAAAGTTTGTATGCAATTAGATAATAATGCTATTTAAACAAGAAGAGTAAATAAGAGAGAGCGGATTAGATGAAATTGTAAACCCCCAACAACTCTATTTATTTATACTCTTTTCTCGTCAATTGAATCACTCATTGCATAGTTATTTTCTGTCATTGCATTCACCACAACAATTAATTTTTCTTTCACAAGTCTTACGATTTTAATTCATACGAACGATAAGGCCTTTCGAGTCTCATGAGAAGAACGATAATGGGTTTTACCATTTTTATTACTTGATACGATATGGTACACTTGCCATTCCGATAACACTCAGCGCTCTGGTCAACTTTTCTGGTTGACTTTTTTGGTTTATTGGTTGATTTTTTTGGATTCTGGTTGACTTTTCAGCACTGCAACCATTTAATACTTCAACCTTTCTTCCAATTCATTCCAAAAACATACAAAATCAAAGGAAACAAGGTATAAAACCAAGAAAACCAACTTTAACTCTCTTATTCTCTAGCTTAATAAAAATGCATGATTCTAAGGCATAAAGGGTGTGATTTAATATCAAAATTAAGTATGAAAATACCGGTTTTTCAACCGTTATCAATGTCTCCACCACATAGGATGCTACCTCCAAGTGTTGCCTCATAAAAAAGAAGAACCTACACCACACAAAAAGTGTAACACCACAAAAGCGAACAGAGTCCAATGAAGAAAGCAAGAAAAGGTCTAAATGAATAAAGACTATCTCAAAAGGAGTTTATAATGACAAAACCACAAATAACAAGAAGACAGTCAAGAAAAATAAATGGTCAAGAAGGAAGGTTAGCACAACAAAAGAAATACCTAAAGAAAAACATTAGAATAGATGAAGAAAATAAAAAATACTAGAGTAGAAAAAGGTTTTTCTTGTCTTTAGCAAGTTATGCGCAAATGATGCCTAATGGACACACTTTTAGCATCAATTGCAAATAGGGATGGCAACGGGTTGGGTTCGGGTCGGATAGTGTGATACCCGAACCCGACCCGCCGTATAAAACTGTACCCGAAACCCGACCCACTACCCGCCGGGTATCCGCCTAAAAAAAATCCGCGGATATTTTAAAACTCGCGGATATCCGTGGATACCCGCAAATATTTAAAAAAAATATATTTTTATAAATTATTAAAATAAAATTTAGATAGAATTACAAAAAAAAATATAAAATATAAAATATAATATAAATTAAATTAAATATAAATAAAAATTTAATTTTTCTTTGGATTGAATTGGTTTGATGGTCAGTCGTCCTTCTTCGCTTTGTTCTCTTTTGATCTTCAATCCTTCTTGAGAATGTCATCCACCCCGGTGGGTTGTTGATGTGCAGAAGACACTCCGACACTCAAGATATAAAAAGTTATTAGGATAGAAGGGGAAGATTGTACTTAGATATCACTTATATATTTATAGAGCCTATGACAAGCAAGCCCATTGATTAACCATTAGTGCATTATATTTTTAGGCAATCAAATCCAATAATAATTAATTAATATCGTATAATAAATAATTAATATCGTATATTTTGCAAAAAGAGTAAGACAATCCGACTTATTAATTAGTGCGGTATATTTTTAGGCAATCAAACCCAATAATCAATAATCAATACCGTATATTTTGTAAAGAGTAAGGCAATCTAACATATTAATACCGGTTAATTGTCAATAAATGACAATTAATTTCGATCGGTATATTTCATATAGTACAATTTTAATTAAATTTAACCTTGTAAAATATAAATTAATGTTAATTTTAATTATATTTAACTTAATAAAATAAAAATTAAATTTTTACTTTTATTTTTTGCAGGTAGCGGATATTCGCGGGTACGAATAGTATAATACCCGTGGGTACGAATAGTATAATACCCGCACCCGACCCGTTTATAAGCGAGTATTAAAATATCTGCTATCCGCGGGTTTCGGGTAATAAATATCCGTGGATATCAACTATCCGTCGTGGATTTTATCCGCGGATATTCGCGAGTGCGGATTTTTTTACCATCCCTAATTGCAAATGCTACAAGACTGTTAAACAACATAACTTACACATAAAAACAACAGGTTATACTTTTTGTTTGTTTTTTCTTCTGTATCTTGTCTCTTCTTTGTTTTTTTTAGCACATAAAAACACTAATACACATCACAAAATCATATTTGAAAACACTCTTAAAAGTTCAAAAATTCACCATATACCAAATGAAAGAAAATCTTACTAGAATCCACATATGAAAGATATCAAAGTAGATAAAATAATCACCTTAGTTTGCATGTGAAAATTAGGATTAGTTATTGATATAGTATTCAAATTTGAGACAATTTTTAAATTATAGGTGTTAATTAACACATTCAATCAACTATTCAAACTTTTATAAATGTTCACAAGAAAAAAACAACTAAATATTTGAATTAAGTAGTAATTAATAGTTTTGAACTTAAATATAGGTATACGATTATGTAAAGTCAGAACTAAGGTTATTTCCATTGTTTTTAAAATATTTATTTATTTATAATAATTCATTATTTATTTATTACTATTTCAACTATAATAAAATATAAATATTATTATTATTAAAATACATCCACTATGTGTATGTGTATTTTTTTATGATAATAAAACATAATAAAATTATTATTATTATTATTATTATTATTATAAATTTAAATATTAATAATTTTTATAATTTTATTGTAAATATTTTTTATTTATTTTATAGGTAATTAAAAACACAAAATTGAAAAAAAAACATGAAAATTAAATAGGAAAATCTAGGTATAAATTATATAACAATATAACCAAATTATGCATCATAAATATACATTAATTTTTACTATATTATTAATTAATTATTTATAAAAGTAGTTTTTTAAATATAGATCTCTTTTTGGTTATGAAATAATATTTCTGGTTTTAGTTTTTTGGCCTCCCAGATTTTGACGCCAAGACAGGAGTTTTGAAGTGAGGCAATTATTTAACATGGAGAGAGATGCTCTTATTGGGCAGACATTGTATTGAATACCTCAGCTACTCTCTGCACTTTCTTCTCTCCATTAATTACTCTCACCCACCAACTCTGTAATAAATTATTCAACCTCACCAGGTACCTCTGCAACAACAACACACTTTTATTTTAATAAAAGAAAATGTTGTTTTAACAAATCTTTTTATAATTCTTTTACAACGTATATATACGATAATTCATGATTGGTTGTTTCAAATAAATAAACTAATAAAATATTCAATAAAATAATGACAGATTTTGTATTATTAAAAAAAATTAAATATGTTTTTAGTCATTATATTTTGGGTTAATTGTTTCAAGCACATTTCATTATAGATTTTGGATTGTTTACACTGTTTGACATATTTTTGCTTCAATGTTAATTGAGAAACGCGTTTAAAATAACAAATAAAATTAAAAAAATTTGGTAAAAAAGACTAAATCCAGAATTTTCTAAAATTAAAAAACTAAATTGTACCTTAATTTAAAAAAAAAAGACTAAAACCAAAATCAACACAAAATACTGGGACTAAACATATTTAACCCTAACAAAATAACATAATTCTTTAACAAATTATATATAACCATGCACAGTGGCAGCGCAGCAGTAGCAGTAGATTTTATCATAGAATAATATTACACCTGCTTATATGGCTGCCCAGTGCAGGATTAATTCAGGCAATTATGATTTCTCTCCTGCTGCCTAGTGCCAGGCTTTCTTTAATTTCTGAGGGATTGACTATGACAGGCACAAGCGAATAAATCTCAAGGGATTTGGGAAAAAAAGCAGTTCAATATTTTATTATTATATATTATACATCATCCCCTTTTTTGTATTAATTAAAAATGGGTCACCCACATGTGAGCTCTAAAGTTGTGGTATAGCATGATAAAGGTGAGTTAAGAATGGTTTCCAGAACAGGGTTTCATTCTGAAAATTCTGTGACAGTGACTGATAGTATAAAAATGAAAAGAAAGGTTTTGGTGGCAACTTGTTAGCAATGATGGTAATATGGACGTATAGATGTTTTTCATAAGTTTCTATGAACTTAATGATTAAGTTGTCACACTTTAATTGACTGCTTTAGGTGTGATTAAGTAGGATCTTTAATATATCGAGACATTTCTTATTCCTTAATCATAAGGGTTTCACTGAATCCCTACCAACTTTAGACAAAGCACAAAAGTGTGGACTTCAAATCAGAATCCAATTAGCAGAAAAATTATTAATGTATTATAATTGTTAGGAGTCACATTCCCATGATTGTTTTAATGGAAGAAAAAAAAGATAATGATATTTTAAACAATTGTTTTTACAATATTTAAATATTATTTACGTGTTATTTTGTGATTGGTTTATAGTAGTGTTTATGATTATTGTGGAATAATTTTGAATCAATCATAAAATTACACATAAATGATATTCAAATGTTGTAAAAAAAATGTTATATAAATATTATTATAAAAATAAAAAGGCTACTTCTTCACTTTTATTGAGTTGTTTTGGCTAAACTTATTTTTGAAGCATTGGTAGTGGAAGCTGATGTTGGCGTTAAAGTACAAGTTGGTTTGAAGTCATTTCAATTTAGCCTTCTATATGTATCCATCTTTCTCTATCACATTTTCTTGTTCCTTTTCCTTTTCTTTCCTTGTGTGGATGTACATAAATTGGGCACTTTGAGGCTTCTGTTGAACACTCGACACGAATCAGAGGAAGTTCCATCACTTTTCGGTGTTTTCCACACGTTAGCTTACTGTGACTGGGTGCTTCCTCACCAAATATGCTACTACGTTGTTGCTCCTATACCAGAACAAATCATGAACCTTTGCTTTCAGTAAAATAGGTATTTATGTCTTTCTTTTTATTCCTACTCAATCTCATCACCCACCTCAAGATACATCCCTCCTCAACATCCAATTCAATCTCATTAATACATCATAATTCAAATTTAATACTATCTATCATTTTCATATTTAGTTATTTACTCGGCTAAGTCGGATATAGATTCTTGAGATTCTTTTTATTAATTCAAAAGGGTTATTCAGACTGTGAATTCAGTATTCCATTTTCAAAAAATCAAAATATCAAATAGTTAACAAAAAACTTTGTGGGTTTTTAATAACTTTTTTTATAATGAACTATAATTTTGTATAGTTTATTACTAAATTTTAACAAAAGATAAAAGTTTAAATATTTACAAATTTATAAATATTAAATTTTACTTCCCACTTCTTTGGATATATCAAAATTATAATTTATTATCCAAATTCGATAGTTATTATTCATTTTATCAATTTTTTTTATCTAATATTACATTATGTAAAACCTCAGAAAATGATATTTTAAAAGTGATGATAATCTAAAAATAGTGAGACTCGATTATTTTAATATTAAATGATTTTATTATAAATAGTTTTGTTATAAACGAGTTTCATTATTTTAAAACGTACTATCTCTCTAAAAACTATTTTTCTAGAGTTCTCTACCTTCTCTTTAAGAGTTTTTCATCTCAAGTCATTTATTTGAAGATTAAGAGGTGTCTAGATGATCACGACATCAAGGTTTACCATTCTATCAGATTAATTTGGTGTTTATAGCAAGTAAGTTTTCATCCCTTTTCTTGTTCCTTTTCTTGATCTTTGATCATGCAAAGAGATAGATGAGCGTAGAATGGTGCATTGAGAGTAGTTGAGCGAAAGATGAAGCTTTATCAAAATACGGATATCTGATAAACGCAAGTGAAGAAGAGATGATGTTGTTCTTTCATAGGTTTGAGGTGTGATCATAAGGGGGATTTGATTGTTTTCAAATCATTTTTAAGGGTTATGGTCTTAAAAAGAAGTGATGTGTTTAAGAAGGAGAATAAATGGTTATGTATCAGAAATGGATCAAGTTGAAAATTTGAAGGCAAAGGGTTGTGAAAGTCAGAAGAGTTTAACAAGGATAAGTGGAGAATAGAAGACAAATATTTATGGTGTAAGGGTTGTGAAAGTCAGAAGAGTTTAACAAGGATAAGTGGAGAATAGAAGACAAATATTTATGGTGTAAGGGTTTTTGGTTGGTGTTATGAAGCAGGTACTAGAATTTCCTCATTAGAGTGGTGGGGTACACTATTAACCAATGTTAATAGTTCATAATGAGATAGTTCTTGTTAAGTGTAAGGTATGCAAGAGGAAGGTGGTGAATTGGTTAGAACAATGATAGTTTGGACTCAGTTCAATCATAGGAAGAATAACAATGTTAAGGAAATGGAATAGTAAGGTTACCATGGAAAGGAAGAAGTATCAGGATTTTGCAAGATCATGGAAGTTTTGAAAAAGGTTCTTCAAGGGTGATTGTTTTCTGGTTACAGTTGTCATGAAGGAAGTGTTCTTTCAGTAGACTAGTGAGTAAAAAAGTATAAGGATCAGAGTAGCGTAGCAGATGTTAGAGGGCTTGTTCTTATCAGTACAAAGTATATGTGAAGCATTTTTAAGATCAGGTGTTGGTGGTTTATGAGATATGAGTTTCTTTAAAACAGTAGTAATGTCGTTATTTAGGAATCAGTTGAGAGTCTTCAGTAATCTTTAAAAGCTAGAAATGGGATTGTGCATGGGATATTAGATGTGAGAGAGAAGGAATGAAGTGAGTATACAGTTTCAAGTGGTAGTGTCAACTTTGAGGTGATAAATTTATATAGGACACTGAGCAGAAAAAGTGGGTAAATGGAAGGAAGAGCGAATTGAGCTATGGTTTCAAGTGGTAATGTTGATTTCGAGGTGATGAAGGGTTAACAAATGGTTTGATCAAAGAGAAGATTCAAGTTCTTGGTTTCATAAGGATTGAGTAAGAAATGGTTGAACAATATGAAGACTAGGGTTTGTAGTGAAGTTAGATGTGCTCAATCTAGTTTTGTCGTTGCAAGGGAGAAGAGTTTTACTTTGGGAATGAGAGGGTATAGTTGGAAACTATACTACTCAAGGGGGGAGATCAGTAAAGTAATGTGCAGTCCTCTAAATGGGTGTGGTTGAAGGTGATCATAAGCATAACAGTTGGTAGTTAAATCAGAAGTTGTGGTGATCAAGTTAGTGGTATGATGGTTCTTAGAAGAAGCAAAGGAGGTAAAAGAGTATCAGTCAAGGGTTGATTTTAAGTCAAGACTAGCAGAGGTTTTAGAAGAGATTTACAAGAAGTAGCGGAGGATAGATATAGGGTTAGGGCGGTGTGGCAGACATAATAAGGTTGGTTATGTGAAAGAAAGGTTCTTAAAAGCAGATGTGTTTGAGTTCAGATTTGTTTTGAGAATAATGACTAGACCAATCTACATTATTGAACACTAGAGCATTTTAGCACAGATGCAAGGTTTTTCATGTCAGTAAGGTTGTTGGGGAGTAGTATCTTTGTCAAATAGGTGGTTATAATAGAGAATGTGATGAGAGTAGGTTGTTCCTTTTATCTGATAAGTGAATTTTCGAGGACGAAAATTTTTCATGTTGGGGAGAATGTAAAACCCCCAAAAAAATGGTATTTTAGAAGTGATGGTAGTCTAAAAAATATTAAGACTATATTATTTTAATATTAAACGGTTTTATTATAAATAGTTTTGTTATAAACGAGTTTCATTACTTTAAAATGTAGCATCTCTCTAGAACCACTTTTCTAGAGTTCTCTACCTTCTCTCTAAGAGTTCTTGATCTCAAGTCATATATTAGACGATCAGGAGGTGTCTAGATGATCACGACATCAAGGTATACCATTCTATCCTATTAATTTGGTGTTTAGATCAAGTAAGTTTTCATCCCTTTTCTTGTTCCTTTTCTCGATCCTTGATCATGCAAAGAGGAATTGTTTTGCATGTATCCAGTGATCTCCTTCCTTGATTTCTGGTCTGTTTGTGGTTCTAAGGTTCGTCTCCAATCATCAATCGATGTTTTATAGGTTTTCTAGAAGTTCCTTGTGCTGCAAGAAATATGTGGAGCGTTTAGAGGTTTTGGAGTTGTTGAGTCTAGGTAAGGGAAGCTAATTAGCTCTTTTCAAATTTGTAATATGCTGTATGAATTTGATAGTTATTATAATTAAGCTGTTTAAGTTGAAAAGTGTGATTTTGTAGGTAGAAATTGGATGAATGCATGCTTTGTATGTTGATTGATGTTGATAATATGTGGAATCTGTTATATATGTGTTATGATGTTGTGGTTGGTGTGTTTGAGATTAATTGTACCAAAAATTGGACTGTTATATAGAAGAGTAATCTTGGTTGTTGGTGCTTTGGTCTAAAATGAAGGTTTAAGATAGTAAAAAGGTGAGAAAGGGTTGTTGAACTGAATTGGTGGAATTGAGGATGTTTATGAACTGAATTGGGTTTTATTTAACATTTGGAATGTTAAATAATTGAGTTAGTAGAGTGTGTTAGTAAGGAAGTAGAGTTGTACTTGTGTTAGAACTCAATTTGGAGGTATAATTGTTACTTGGAATTGTGCCACAAATGGTATAATTCAATTTGAGTCTATAAGTTGAGTTTTTGTGAGTTTGAGTGAGATCTTGAGTCTAATTGTTTAGATTGAAGTTAGAAGCATTTAAACAACATTGGTTAAGTATAATTAGGTATATAACACAATCTAGGAGAGTTAGCAGTTGAGAAAAATAGTTGGAATTGGTAAATTTGGTATAGGTTGCGGAATTTTGCAGATTTGGTGCTGCATAATTATGCAGACTCGCTGAGTGAGTGGATTCGCTCAGGGAGTGGTTGTGGAGGTGGATTTTCTGTCTGAGTACTTTCGCTCAACGAGAGGATACGTTGAGCGAATTGTTGAGGTCTGGGAGCACTGTCAGTTTTATTTGGATAGCGAGTGGATTCGCCCAGCGAGTGCTTGTAGAGGTTGGTTTTTTGTCTGAGGACTTTCGTTCAGCGAGAGGGTGCATTGAGCAAATCGTTGAGGTCTGAGAGCACTGTCAGTTTTATTTGGATAGGGAATGGATGCACTGAGCGAGTGAGTTGAGGGTCTAATCCACTATCTGGTGGGTTTCACTTAGCGAAGGTATGTGTTTAGCGACTGGTGCAGGATTTAGTTTGCTCTTTAATTCCTTGTTCTATTTCATTTAAATGAAGTTTTGGGATCAATTGTGAAGCATGTATGAATGTGTATTATGGTAGGTGATTGATTATGTCATGAGTTACGTTTTAAAGTGAAAGTATGGTTTGAAAGTGGTGAAAGTAAAGTTCCAAAGTAGAATTTCTTATTGAGAATCAAGTGTATTTTAGAATGAATGCAGGAGCTCGGTCTTGGGGGTTATCCTGAAACTCCAATGGTCTTTCATTCTCACATAGAGAGGATTGATCCATGTCGTGAGGAGTAGTAGGAGGTCTTACTCTTGGAGGCTTCCAGTATGCTCCAAGGCTCGTACCAGACTGACCTCGTGAGTGTGGTATGGTGAAACCCATTGGCAATAACTTTGCATAGCAGTAGAAGTCACCACAAGTGCATGACCGCCATAGCTCGACAATCATTCTAAGTCGGAACAGTCCATACATCATAAGTGTCCTGCATAAAGTGTTTGGTGATTGTGTAGTGATATATTTGTTGTATGTAACCTGTTTTAAATGAATTTATATATATATATATATATGTATACATATACACGTATATGTATATGTATACATATACACGTATATGTATGTATACATATATGTGTATATGTATACATATATGTGTATATGTATACATATATCGTTCCTCTATTGTAAACTAGCTTACCCTTGTTTTTCTGTTGTTTGTCTTTGTATGTTGTTTCTCTTTTGCGATGATTACCTAATGGTGTGAGCTTAGGGGTTCACCTTTTCAGTTGTTCCAGCTAGAGGTGAGGGAGAAGTAGATGAGTTGTTAGATAGATCTAGAGAAGTAGATCTCTTCTTTGAAAAAGGTTTGTTTTATCTAGTTGTTCTTTTAGCATCTATATAACGTTTCATGTTGGTAGTTTTATTGATGGGTGTCGCGGCCCATACAAATTTGATTGCATATAAGAAATGTAGTATAGTGCTAGGAAGTGACTCCTAAGTCGTCTCTCAAGGACCAATTTTGCGGTTCGAGAATCGAGTCTAACACGAAAAGGGGGGGTTTTAAAAGGTTTTTGCAAAAATTAAAGAACTCAATATAAAGACATATGCAAACAAACTAATTTAAGCTAGCATGGTAATTAAACTAACACTATTAAAAACCTTAGACAACATTCAAACATCAAATACTCTTGCAAACAAATTAACAAACACAGTTAAAATTAATTAAACTTTTCACACTAATTCAAACACATTAAACTCAACCTAGCAACTAAATTAATTAAAAACCAAGGAAACCAACAAGTCTAATTTAATGCTAACAAATTACTTGACATAATGGCAGTTAAAAAATGAATTTAAAAGTCCAAATGGCCTAGTAAACCTCTATGGCCGTGACCTCACTTGCATCATATCCAAACTTGACTTTCTTACTTCACTAAGCCACCAAATGTGTTGACTTCTTCTCCCATGTGCACCATTCTCCAAGAAATTAAACATGTGCATTCCAAAAACAATAAAACCGTCCTCTCTCTTCAACCATGCAGCAAAGAATAAAATGAAACCACACACCAAGACACAATTTACGTGAGCTATGCAAAGAGTTTCAACAAAAGTTGCTTCAAAGACCAATGTGCAAATGGAAGATACCATGGGTGCTCCTACCAATGTGCCAAATAAGCTAAAACAAATGAAAACAAACTCCAAAAAAACCTCCATTCCTCATTGCAATACACGGCTGGAACAAGCAAAGGCCAAATCTCAAAGTGGAAACATTCCTTGGGTCAAAACAAGCATATTTTGTGTTGGTCCAAAAGTGGTAAAAATTAAATGCACCTTCTCTCCTTCTTCCTATCTCCATTTTCGTTTTTCTTTCTCTACCAACACACCATTCATGTTTTCTTCCTCCATTTTACTGAAACATACACCATAAAACTCAAGGAATCCAATTCAAAACAAGTCATGATCAATAAACCCAAACATATGCTACTTCAACCTAACCAAATCTTCCATTTCTTCAAGTTCCCTTGCAAAAACGAAAATGATAACCAAGCAATCAATTCCAGCTCTGTCCAGCCACAATAACAACACCAAAATTTAGTCTCATCCTTGTTTCAAACATCAAAACCGAAAATCAAGAAGAAAGAGTCCAAACTACAACTCCCACACATCAACTTAAGCTCTTTTCAACCCAAAACTCACATAGAACTCCATTTTTATCATCCAACCAATTAAAATGAGATGAAAACCGAGAGAAACAGCAGCAAAAGGAGAGGAAAACGAAATATAAAGTTACTCAAAGCCAACATCCACCATGGAAATGCAAAGACAAACTCCAAAGCTCAAGTTTGAAGCATCAAGAACAAGCAAATGTAAGTGGAAATGAATGGTTTTTTACCACCAAAAAGCTAAGACAACCAAGAGTAAGTTAAGAGAAGAAGAAAATCTGCATCTTGCTCATTGAAATGGCCAAAACCGAGACACCCAAGTCAAGCTCTCCATGAGAGTGTTCATACATGAAACCCTAGGAGAGAAAAGTTCAAAACATGAAAAATGAAGTGTGTAAGAGTGTCTAGAGTGTGTGGTCGGCTAAGGCTCTCTAAAATGCCAAGAGTTGCCTTCCAAATGGGGTCCACAATCAATTAAAAATCCTAACCTAAAAGGCACATGTCCTACATATGGGTTTTTTACAAAATTGTCCCTAAAAGGGTCCAAAACACCTAATTCTAATGAAGGGCTTCTAGAAAACGAAATTACAACTTTAATTAGAATCTAAATGACTAAATGTTGAGCCTTTGGATGTGTCACGTCATATCCCAATGCTCCAGATGATGTTTCCACAACTTCCCTGCAACCAGAAATGCGCTTAATCAGCTCAGAAAATCCAAATTAGCATAATTACGAATTTTCGACCAAATTAAGCAGAATTCGGAAAACGGGGAAATAATAGACAATCAAATACAATTTCCTGGTTTATTTAAGTGCAATAAACTAAATATAGTTCAAGAAATAACGACTCGTCGTTTATACTATTAAAATGGGATGTTACACATTACTTGTTAACTTGATTATATGTCCAAATTTACTTCAAGTTTATATAAATTCGGTCGAATAATTTTTGCTTGCTCATCCCTAATAGAATTATGAAAAAATGTCTAATCATTAATGCTTTGTTCACTTCGAGGAGAAGAGTTGGGGGAGAGTGAGTGGATGGATTTGAGAATGAATTAATTGTTGTTTATTTGAGTAGATTTGGAGGTAAATGAGAGTGTATTTGGAAGTAAAGTTTATGACAATTAGTGTAGAATTTGATTGATGTGATAGATAAAAAAAATTATTTAATTGGTAGAAATTGAAGATTACCAAAATGCCCCTAGTTATTAATGTAATATAAAATGATAATTCTTAATGTTATATTTAACTGTAAAAAAATTTATAAAGAGTAAAAAATTAACATTAATTATTAAAATTAATTTTAATATTGTACAAAGATTTTATTTCAATAAAATAAATTTATTTTTTATTATAATATTTTTGAAATATTATTTATTACCAAGGTGAAATTGAATATTTTTAAAGATAGAAAAAATTAATCACAGAACAACCACCACCCAAACAAAGCCTTTCTAACTTCTCTCTTTCCCCTTCGACCCTCAAATCCAAATCCAAAACCTCTCTTTCTCCTTCTCTCTCTGCCTTCTCACTTCTCTCTCTTCACCTCCACCAAACCACGCTTCCCTGCTTTCAAACTCTCCTGTTCTCATTCTTCCTCATCCCCTCTCACCACCGACTTCCTCACCGATGACGACCTCTGCCACCTCAACTCCCTCGAATCCTTCTTCTACCCCCGCGATCTCCCCTCTAGCTCCTTCTTTGTCCCCCTCATGCGCCCCCACGAGACCCATTCGGCCGTTCTCCTCCTCGCCCACTCCTGCGACGCCTTCTACACTCAAACACCATCGCCACCTACTACAGCTGTTGCTAAAGAAGACGAGGAAGAACCACTATAAGAAGACGATGGAGTGCCCTTGACTGGAACTATCGATATCTGTTTCAACAGAAGAGGCACCTTGGAACTGAATCCAACCCTACACCATGGTGAAACAAACGCCTGGAACCAAATACAATAAACCAGAATTGAATACACCAAAAGCTTTCTTTTAATTACATGGTATTATGATATCTAGGAAGGGCCAAGGTGACATTTGCCTTCAATGCACTGCATATCATTTTATATCTACGAGTGATACAAAAAGCAAAGATCTTGCAAATCCCCTTTATTATGTCTTTGCAAATTGACCAAAACGAAGACCAACTATTTCTCATTTCCGTCTTCGCTTTTCCTTCTAAACAGTACCATCCACCAAAGTGAACCCAATATAAAACTTTTAATATTTTTTTTTGTTTTTAAAAGAGTGCAATTCTTTAACAAAGATAAGTAGTTTTTAAATATGAAGATTATGTGTATTATTTAAGACCTTCAAAAATACATATACATGAATAAGCAAGCAAACAAGAGTGTAAAATTTTCACTTTCCATGTGCAACATCCATTAATATAATCATATAACAGTACTATATAGTTCATAAAAATAAAATTATAGCATATTAAAAAAATGCTTATATCACTAAATATTGAATATTAATGTTGTCAAATTTTCACATATATTTAATAAACTTTTATATTTTGGATGTAAAGTTGAGGTTAAATATATCTTCAATAATTTGTTCTTATTTTTTAAGTTGTTTTCTTCAGTATTTTTTATATCATACAAAAGTTATGTACAAAAATATTTTAATGTCTAAGTCAATATGACCGTTTAATTATAAAGCAAATTTTTAATAATATAATAAATATAATTATTTACCTCTTAACTTTATATTTATATTTATAAATTTTAAAACAAACTTTTAATGAAGGTTGATTTAATCATGCTGTAATGATAAATATAATTTATTTGTAAATATATTTAATTTCTAACATAGTCAACTAACATATGATTAGTTTAATCATAATCCACATAATGATAAATATACTTTACTTTTATAAATATATGTTTAATCTCATATGTGAAAACCATCTTATCAACGGGATAAACAAAGATAAAAATAGGAAGATTGGAAATGTTGACCGACTGTCATTCGATACGTATCTAATTTATGGAATTATTGTATTGGCGTTCTTCCAAAAAGCATGAAAACAAATTTGACAACTCTGAAAAGGATAAAGAGGAATGTGCCAATATCTATTTAACACTTCACTAAATTCTTTAAGACAGAAACATCAAGAAGATGTAAGGCTCTTGATACTGGACAAATATCAGCAAGCAATGATGAAAATGCTTGTATTTGTCAGTTAAAACAGGTTTTATTAAGCACGAGTTTTAATTGAACTAAGTTTTAAACAAAAATAAAAGAATATTATAGGAGGGTTTTGGAAAACAGATTTATACTATAAACATAATTCCTAATTTTGTTTAATCACATACTAAAAGTTGTAAGGTGATTAAGCATAAATGATACGCTTCTGCCAAAAGTATTGATTGAATCTTCTATTATTAGGCAAAGAACATGGACAAGATTCAGTCATACTTTGATGAATTTCATCATTTTAATAGAGTGATAATACAAGAAACAATTTTAATAGAACGATAATGCAATAAACAAGTGAAAATGATACGAAGTGACAATGGAACAAAATTTATATGTCTTCAACGATATTTTCAACTACATGAGATACTACACCAATTTTTATATCTTAAAACGTTTTAGCAAAATGGAAGAGTCGAGTGAAAACATCAGCACCTTTTAAATGCAACATGTGTTCTATGATTTTAGAAACAACTTTCGCTTAAATTATAATGTGAGTGCATTTTGACTGCAGGTTACTTCATCAATTGTACACCTTCAACAATTCTCCAAAAAAGAGCTCTATATGAAATAGTGAATGAGAAGTCGCCCACCTATGATCATTTGTGGGTGTTTAGATGCTTGTGTTATGCACATAAGCAAGATATGAATGGTGATAAATTTGCAAGTAGAAGTCACAAGAGTGTGTTTGTTCGATATTCGACTAGAGAGAAGGGGTGGAAATTTTTTGATTTGGAAAGAAAAGTCTTCTGGGTTTCGAGAAATGTCACGTTTATAAATTTCCGTTTGCCTCTCTCATCCATAGGGAACCTTCAAAAATGGAGTTACCCTTTATCAATGTTGGTATAAAAAATCATGATGAACACATTATGGAGATTGGTTAGAATGACCCCACGACCAAGGAAGTGCCCACAACTGAGTTTAGGGGGCGTCAAGATATATGCCACGAACAAGAGCCCCCTACCAGGAAGTTCCTTCACCAAAACAAACTTCCAATTTGACGATAGCACAATTGGTTTAGAAGATGCCTATTATTTTTGTCTTACTTGGGATAAGTCATCTTGTACGAACACCATCAGTGAAGCTCCATGATTATGTCACTAAAATCACCCATCCCAATCAGGTCATCAGTCCTCACTCCACATTCATCTTCCTCGGGTATGTCCTTCCCCTTGAAAAATTATCTGAATTATGGCAAATTCTTCTTGCAACACAAAATCTTTCTTGTAGCTCTTCATGAAGAGTGAGAGCCAATACACTTTTCTGAATCTTTTCAGGATGTTTGGTGTGGAGATGCAATGACTAGTGAAATCAATGCCCTTCAAAGAAATGGAACCTAGGACATTACACCTTTTTGTCAACAAGAAAAAAGCCTTTGGGATGCAAGTGGATTTACAAAATCAAATATCACATTAATAGGAGAGTTGAACACTTCATAGCACGACTAGTTGTCTTGGGAAATTACCAAGTCGAAGGGATTGACTATGATGAGAACTTCGCTTTAGTGGCAAAGATGGTCATCATTCGAATAGTGTTGGCAATCGTTGTTGCCAAAGATTAGGAACTCCATGAAATGGATGTCCATATTTGGCATGGAGATCTGGAGGAAGTCGTGTACATAAAACTTCCACCAGAGTTCTTGATGTCTTAGGATGGTATGGTGTGTCGTCTCCGCAAGTCCATTTAGGGACTTCGTCAGGCCCCTCGATGTTGGTTTGCTAAGCTCTCAAATGCTCTTAATCATACAGGTTCCAACACTCTCAATCAGACTATTCCTTGTTTATTTTTTGGAAAGAAGTTTTACAATTGGTCGTGTTAATTTATGTGGACGATCTTATCATTGTTGGTAATCATAGTGAGGCCATTGCGAAATTCAAAGGTTATCTTCACCAATGATACCATATGAAAGACTTAAGTAAATTAAAATACTTTCTTGGGGTAAAGGTTGCTCTGTCTCTTATAGGACTTTTCTTGTGGCAACGAAAGTATGCATTGGACATCATAACTAAAGTAGGATTGCTTGGGGGAAAACTAGTGTTCACTCCCATTGAAGAATATCATTGATTGGCCTTAGTTTATGGTGATCTTCTGTTTGACCCAAGCTAGTATCGACACCTCATTAGGTGCCTTATTTACTTATGTTTTACAATACTTGAATTATGCTACAGTGTTCATGTCCTATCTTAATTTATGCAATGACCACGAGAGGAGCACTAGTGTACTACATTACTACTGGTGCGTTATTTAAAAGGTCAACCAGACCAAGGTGCTCTTAAAAAGGGAAAGTGACCTTCATCTTTATGGATGATGTGACTCAAATTGGCTACTTGTCCTTTCACACACTGCTTTCTTATATGTTGGCTTATTTTCATTGGACAATTCCCAATCTCATGGAAAACCAAGAAGCAATACATAGTTTCTCGATCCTCAACTGAAGTACAATATCAATTTGTTGCAAACACAACTTGTGAGTTGAAATGGCTTCAAGGTCTTCTTTTGAGTATAGGTATTCCCTACTCCGAGCCCATGAAGCTCTATTGTGACAACTAAGTTGCCCTTCACATTGTCAAGAACCCTGTTGTTCATGACAGGATGAAGCATAGTGAAGTGGATTGTCATCTTATTTGTAATGAAATGCAACAAAAATGTATTCAACCTACCTATGTATCCATTCATCGTCAACTTGTTGACCTCTTCACCAAACCGCTTGGTGCCACTAATTTGGCTCATTTTTGGATAAGCCAGACATTCATAACGTCATGCTCCACCTTAAAGGGGGTAAAATATTTTAAGTCCCTATCATGCCATGATTATGTCTCTATGTGTATTTTAGAATAATAGTAATGCAATCTCTCAGTGAAAAAATGGTAGATACCAACCATATTATTGTGATTATAGTCTATAATTCATCTACTTTTTCTTGTATATATTAACATATTTTCATCTTTGACAAATACTCATCAAATGTTTCTATCTAATTCATATCTTTTGTTATGTCTTGACTAGTTATCTAAGTTATCATCTTTAAACTCTTCATTTCCTGTCTCATATTTTTGTCATAACGATTTCAGTTACATTAGGTTAAAAATTATATGTCTAACAACTAATCAATCTTGAACAGTTAAAAATTAAATAAACTTTAAATGTAATTATATTATTCTAAATTATATTATTCTAAGCTAACACTATATGATAAATTAAAATATAAATATTGAATTTTGGGTTGTAACTAAGTTTTTTTAACAGTGCAATGTTGCTTATGTGTTGAGTTTTGAGAGGAAAATGATAAACTAAATGAAAATAAGTAAAATAGGGGATTTCAGATAAGAGATGGACAACTTGAATATTTTTGGCTTTTACGTATAATTAAATAATATTTAATACATATCGTTAATTAAACTGCGCATGTTTATGCCTTTGGGACTCAAAGCAAGAAATTGACCGTGAATAATCTAAACTTTTGTAACGAGACTTTAAGTTTAACACAAAGGAATCATATTTAATAGTCTAATAATCCTTAAAGTGATTGCTACAAATATCTAAGACTCCTTTTCTCCAAAGTTTGCTGAATCATGATAACTCTTCTATATAAAATTAATCCGGTAAGTAAAAGCTGAACATTAACTCTACGTTCGATCACTCAAAACTTGACTTTATTTTGAACATAAATCATTAAAAAACATAGTGACTCAAATAACTCTTTTTCTTTGAAAAAGTTAGCTTTATGTCGTTCATAGTCGTAAATGTCAAATACCATAAATACAAGTAACATACAAATTTCAAACAAACAAATGATGGAATCTGTGGAGTGCTTGAGATTTCAAAGCCAGTATCTCGACAACATAAATGAATTAGCCAAAAGCAATGAGTAAGATCTACACATTAAAACACAATGGTCCACTTAGAAGAAAAGCCAGACCCCACAAAGGATGATCCTCAAACAACGAAATGCACATAATGTAGTCAGAATTTGTTAAGTAAAGAGAATGCATTTTTGTTTTACTTTATTAATTTTGTGTTGCTTTAAATGATAAATTTGTAATGGAAAAAGAAAGAAGGAAGAGTTGTCATTTCAGAGTTTGGGGATGATGGTGTTGATAGTGGGAAGACTCTACTTGGTGGGATACACAATTCAGGATCATATCTCATTTTGTGTCTCATATACTTGTCTTCAATGGGACAAGAAGAGAACATCTTTTTCCTTTTCATTTATTATTCTTCAGCTATTTCTTCTCATTTATAGACATGTGGGCTCATCATTGCTTTCAATGTTTTCTAATTTCCAATTAATACAAATTTGAAACTTCATACTTATGCCAAACCATTAAATGACAAAATGTTTTCTGTTCCTCTGTTTCCTTCCGATATGTTTGTATTTGTAGTAATATAATAATCTCTCCCATGTCACATCTACTAACCACGTTTTGTGGCTTCAAGGATTAATGGAGGTAACCAACATTCACCGATTAACCCATTCATTTTGTTTTCATTATTATGCTACAATTATGGTTTTAAACACTAGTGGAAAAATGACATTTTATGACATACAAAAATGACCTTTTATGACGTAGTTTCTGGCGACATAGTTCTGGGCGTCATAGTAAGTCTGCGCATTTTATGACGTAGCAAAAATCTACGTCATAATAGCTTGAACATATTATGATGTAGTTTCTAAAATCAGTCATAATATGCGCGAAACATATTATGACATAGATTTGTTAATACGTTATAATATTTGGTTTTCAGAACTCACATAATATGACGTACATGGTTTAGTACGTCATAATATATGTTTTTTTTTTTAAAAAATTGATTATTACAATTGACATCCAATGAAATTATCATGTCATTCAATCAATTTATAATCAATATAGCTTCAAATGAACAAATTCAATGAACTAACAAAATAAAATTCATTTCAAACATTAAATTGTCTAATAACATTTAATACATCATTTATGCATAAAACTATATATTAAATCCAAATATTTCATTAATATACATATACTATTCAATTGTAGCAAGTTTCTACTAACACTTAAAATAAAAAAGTCAAATTTCTTATAATGTCTTCCATGTCTGCAGATAGTAGCATTCCTTCTCTCGATGCAGAGGTGATGCAAATACCTTCAATATAAACAAATAATAGAATAAATACATGAATGCAATATGATAGTATTAGAAACAACATAGACAGGAAACCACAAAATAACATAAGATCTAAATATAAAAAATATAAATATCACATCTAAAAATTTAACAATTACACAAGCATTCCAATCATATGCTTAAAATTTCCTTTGACCAATTTACCTTTTAAACATGTAAGCAGAATGTGAAGGACCAATTAAATAACTTCACAGAAAAGTAACTTCAAAAGGAACATAATTCCTGAAAGTTAAATCCAACACTAACCATATTGTTTAGGATTGATGACTACATGTCGGATCATGCCATAAACGTCAACCAAAGCAACTCTTAAGTCCAGCTTTGTCTTCAGGATGTTAGATTGCTGTAATAAGAAAGCAATAAGATCAAACGTATAAAAATTTTACAGAAATTAAAACTAGATTTTGTACTTCAACTTTTATACAAGTTATCCAAATTAACTTGTTCATAAGTTGATCTTAGCTACTACATAATTTAATCTTGACATATTAAAGAAAATTTATTTCATCTTAATTTCTTCTCCTGCAAAATATTTACTCACAAGTTTATCCAGTATATATATATATATATATATATATATATATATATATATATATATATATATATATATATATATATATATATATATATATATGATTGTGTGTGTATAAAAAATCACTCACGGAGTATATTTTATTATATTACACATTTTAATATATTATCAAATTGTTGGATATGTGAATGCTAAAACATAATAAGTCACTCAATTCTCTATTTAAGGTTACAAGATCACATAATTAAATATTTTTTACTGAATCTATCTAATTATAGATATTACAGCACACCATAACTAACTAGAAAAAAATGCTGCAAAAAAGAGTTCAAGTTTTCATATAGTTAGTCGTCTAGTTCAAATAGAACTAGAATCCTTTCTGCAATTTCTCCATAAATTTGGAACATTTCAGTAGTTAAAAGATAAACACTTTAATGGTATTATATGTTATTTGACAATGGCATTTCTTGCTCCTCTTACGTATTACTGCTGTTGTCCATACTAAATAACTGCATATTCCATTTCTTTTATCCAATTTTCTTGTCTTATAATTATCTCTGATTTTCTTCTCTACTGTTTTTTAAGTTATCTGTTATAAAAAAATCTTAATTTCTCGTGTTATCAGTCACACAATTTTCCATTGAACAGTTACAAACCAACAATACCTATATGAGCTGAAGAATAAACACTAGCCATTAAAGAAATGTTATAACAGATGTTCCTGAATTAACAACCAACTTACTGTACTAGCAATTAGTTATTTCTGTGACAATTATAAATGGTCTCATCACTTGTGTCCCTCATATTTTTCTTATTGTAGACACTCCTAACAGGTGGTCTCACCTCCTTATCAGATATAAAAAAAGTTAAGTAAATTAAATCCACATACTATAACATGCAATAGTAAGAAAAGAAATGAGCTCAATCTAATAGCTATAAACTATAAATCAACGTAAATTTCAACAAAAAAAACAAACGAAATTATAATGAGAAAAATGGATCTACCTTGGGACAAGTTTCAGCTCCTCAAACCATGGCAGATATGGCCTATAGTGTCAAACAATGTCAAATTAATGATTGTTTAATCATTAATACAAACACACAAAATAAAATTAACTTAAACATAGGATATTAACTTCAAACTATTGAAACAGATAAGACAAGGGTGAAATTTTATCATGCTTCAACCCTGAGCTCTGCCAGCTTTGAGGATGTTAGTAACCCCTGCCTTCTTTGAACAATACACTACCTCCTGCAGAGAAAAACATTAGTCCGAAAAGATACTAACCTCAAATATGTTTTTATACAATAAAGATGACTACCTTGCATTCTAAGCTGGAGAAGTAGCAAGGACAACAGTTTTACATCCAACAATCTGAGCAGGCTGCATATAAATAAAATAATCAAAGATTAATAAAATTTGATAAGAAGATGATGATGATTATCAATAATCCCGATGCCACTATAGGATGGAGAGCAATACACAAACTAATAAGAAATAAATTCAACTTACAACTAAAAGCATCAAGGTTGTTGAAGGTAGTACAATAGTTCCCCCTGGAACATAAAGGCCCCCAGTATTAATACTTCTTGAAACTCGCTTACATTGGACTCCTTGACATTTTCAGAAATCTAAGCTCGTAGTGATGGTCGAACTTGAATTAGTTGAAGACAATAGAGGGAGTAAAGAATATTTTTCTGGTGTCGAAGAGCGCATTGAATATTATGCTAGCAGTGCAACCAACACAACTGCTGAAAGAGGTGCCAAAGAAAAATCTACAAAGTCTACGGAACCTGTAAGTATTTTCTTTATAAAGAAAAACTCAGGCATATGAAATGTCCAAGATTAACAGTAGAACATGAATCAATATATAATGATAGTTGAGATTTGCAATATAAACAATCTGCTTCAATCATATATGACTAAGATAATCATAAAACAACCCTGTGAGAATGATGGAAACAATTAGTGGAGAATTTGGGACTAATCGTACCTTTGACACCAAAAGAGCAGCATGTTGCCTTTGATGTTGATTAAACTCCTCATCTTCATGCAAACTTTCTCTGTTCGACACGCATAACAAACAAATCGTTAAATCCTCTACATTTCCACTTCTAACCACACACACCAAATATTCAATTCAAGCAAAGTCTACAAATTGCAGCACTAAGAAGATGCAGCTAAAAACAGTCTCCGCAAGACTCCAACCTAAGAAACTTCGAAAAAAAAACCATTATTCCATGGTCATGGCTTCCAACGAAGCTTCACTGTAATTACTCACTTTTTCTTAACTTTTCCAAAAGAAAAATTAAAAAAAATAATCAAAACCTAAAAAAATTTCCGAGAAAAGTCGTAGCAATTGACTCATGATTTACCGTGTGATAGGTTAGTCTCGCCATATGCTCGCCGTGTTGATCTCTTCCACACCGCTTCTCTCTGAGTCACGACGACTCTGCATCCAGACCAACGCCGCCCCCTTCCGCACCTTCGTGGAGGACCGTGTTGGTATCTCCGTCTATGTCGCCTTCTCTGGCGTCCAGATGCCTCAATCAATGCCCTAAAGAAAGAGCTTGAATTAAAGTAGCACCCGAAAAAGATAAGTGCACTACACAATGGATTTAAAAAGAGGAAAGACCATAGATAGGAAAAAGAAACATAAGAGGCATTATTATAGACCATAGGAAAAATGAAAATGGTAGAGGAAGCACCTGGAATATGCAGTGGCCCTCGGCTAGGGTTTCAAACAAATCGTCAATGGCTTCTTTGCTACGAAGAAGGAAGAAGGAACCGTGTGAGATGGGGAGACACGACCAAGTGAGGGTTTCTTCTATCTGAGAAGAAGAAAGAAGGAAGGGTTAGTGGAGTTTCTTTTATCCGAGAAAAAGGAAGAAGGAAGAATTTCTTCGAAACTGAGTGATTGATTTTCGAGAGAAATGCGCGGTTTAGAGAGGAAGAGGAACGAGGGTGAGAGGAAGGTGAAATTAGAGACAGATTGGGAAATGTTAAAAAATGAGAGATATTATGATTGGTTTCAATATCTACGTAATAATATGTTTTTAACTTATTTGTACTTATTTACAAGTTTGCCACCGCTTTTTATATTATAACTGGTGTATAAAATTACGTCATAATATGTTTTAAACTTATTTACAAGTTTGCCACCGCGTTTCATATTATGACTGATGTACAAAACTACGTCATAATAAGTCTAACTTTTATTACGATTCTGCCACTAATCAACCTATTATGACGAATGGTTTTTATCCGTCATAATAGGTCCGTCATAATATCCTATTTTTCCACTAGTGAAATAAACTTTTTCACATAGTTTTCATATTCGGTTATAAAGTAATTAAATAACATGATTTAATAAGGCTTTTTTAAAACTCTTTATATATAACATTCTAATCTATGTTTATTTAGACCATATTTACATATAATTAAATATAAAAAATTGATATCTTATTATTTATTATTTTGTTATTATTCATTATATTATTATTTTTTTCTAAATATTATTTTAATAAGAAATTCACGATCCATGTTAATCATATAAATATAATTGATATTTTTACACTAGTAAAAAAACTGTATTTTAAGGTGTCATATATGCTTCGGTTTTATAAAAACCGAAGCATATAAAAACGTGGTGACATTTTTGTGATAATAACAAAGTTATATGTCTTGGTTCTTTTGAAATCGAAGTAGAAAGGATCTATTGTCTCGGTTATAAGAACAATCGAGGCATTATGATTTGCGAATTCACCTACTTTTCTCCAAGTCAGACTTTTTATTTGATGACTCATCTAGAAGAGACTTAGTGTCTCGGTTGAGAGGTGACTTTAGACATAAAAGAAACTTAATGTCTCGGTTGAGAGGTGACCCGAGACATAAAAGTTGCGTAATTTCATAACATTTATTCTTATTTATTTATATATCCTAATTCTCTTACTTATTTAAGTCTCAATTTTTTTATAAAGCATGAAGGTCTTTCAAATATTCACACTTGAATAAAAATAAAAATCATATATTCAAATAAGTTTAGATGAGTATACTTGTCAAAAGTAGCAACAATTACAAATGTTATCGATGAAATTAGTATATCATCAAGATAGAAAGAAATGCTAAGTAATGAATGATTCATTGGTTACTGTTTGGTGAAGTTATCAACAAATAAGAGCTTTTAGGAACCTTTATAGATCCTCTAACTAAATAAAAATGGGTCATCGGGTAAGTTATATTTTCCACTCTTGTTTGGGAAAATTTCTAATGTGTTTTCAACAGTTTGTTCGTGAACTATAACAATCTGACAGAACTTGCTTAACTGATTTTTTTGTTAAATTAATTGTTCAATAAAATATTACCATTCATTTATAAATTAGTCCTATATATATGGAATGAATCTTAATGTTTGATTCAAAATTAATGTTATATGTTTGTTCTTATTTGAACATGTCATCATGACATTAAACCTGATGTTCAATTTTTTATATATCTATCTATATATATAAAGACATTTCTTATTTTGATGGTCACATTTATAGTAAATAATTATTTTTTAAAATTTAATCATTTTTTTTAATAAACATTTTTTAAAACTTAAAAAAAATTCTGCAAAATAAATAAAGCAAGTAATGAAAATTATTGTTATAGTGTAATTGGCTTTATTAGATGACAAGATGATAAAACTTGTTTGGCTTTGTCCCACTTTCTGAATAAGGAACTCAAGTGTTAGCATCTCCCGATTATCTACGATCAGCACTAGTATCATATCATCTTTAGTTATCTGGTAGTGGATGGTTGACTTCAACTATAAATTTTAGCTAAAACTACAAAAATGTATCATAATAAACCATAATATATATATATATATATATATATATATATATATATATATATATATATATATATATATATATATAATATTGATTTTTATTTTTATTTTTACTTAAGGCCACCAAATGTGGGGAATCATCAATATACAATATGTAGTTGAGAGGGACATCAACAACAACTCTCTTGATTTGAGCAACACCTCTTATTATGCTCACACAAATAGGGAAATCTTTAAAGCAATTAAGATATAGGAGTTCTTTTCCATAAAAACAAATCCCATATTCCTAAATTTAATTATTTTCGTGTGAGTCCACTCCACTAACTTTAATTATTTCTAGTTTTTATTTTCTTAATATTTTAATACTTCATTTTTATACACATTTGACATTATATTTCACAATTTTTCACTTTTTTTTTTTTTTTGCTTTTACAAATACAAAAATTTGTTTTTCATAACCATTTTACTTCTAGTAACCACTTTTTGTGCCTACAAGGATGAATGGAAAGTAACCAACATTGACTAATTAACCCATTAATTTTGTTTTCATTATTACTTTATTGTGAAAAACTGTTAATGCTGAGAATTATGGCTGTAGATGAACTTTTCCACATGCAATTGAACTTCACCACACGCACTTCTTGATTGTGCGCTTGTCTTCTTTATCATTTACTTTGGAAATGGAGAAGTTAGACGCTTTTTTATTAAGAAAAACTGAAGTATTGATGTAGTGATTATAGTATGTGTGTTGTGATAATCAATATATCCTAAAAGAATATACTTTACATAAATAGAATATAAAATAACTGCATTTTTCTTTTTACGTAACAAGAAATGTTATACTCAATTCTTCAGTTTTTTTCTTTTAATATTTTCCGCAAGTGGTAGTGGTTTTATAAATGCTGGGTTTTCTCTTTGGAAATATTTTTCGCTCATTTACACTCCTCATACACTTATAAATATTTTTTCTTTTTTCTTTTCCGAAGACAATCACACACAACTTTCATTGTTTCTTTCTCTAATTCTCTTATTTTTCTTTATTTTCTCATTTCTTTTTTATATTATCCTAATTTAGTAATTTATTCTTTTAAGAGTTTATCTTACTAATTTATAAGATCTTCGAGATTTTCAGAAAATTTTGGTTATATTTGAAGAATTTTGCAAAATACCACAAATAAATCTTTAAAGATAGTGAATTTAAGTGTCTTAAATCTTTTGTTCGTATTTTTATATGTATTTATAATTGTATGTATATCTAAATGATTGATTTAGTCGAAAATTCTATTTTTAAATAATTTTATATGAATATGAAACCTTGTCAAAAGTAATAACAATATTACAATGTTATCATTCAAATTAGTCAATCATCAAATTAGAAATTGTGTGTAAGACAAAACCATTTTCCACAAACAAGCCTTGATCAAAATGATTCATAAGAGAGTGACATAAGTATGTTTGGCATAGATTATGTTATCAATAGATAAGAGCTTTTACTAATATAGTGTAACCTTAATATGAACAATATGTGAGAGTAACCAAAAATTGAAATAGTTTAGTTGTTGAAGAAAGGGCACGTATCAATTTGTTTTTCTGTTGTTTTTTTAAATTAATCATTTGAATGAGTCTTAACATTAATGTAATCTTTCCATAAAATCGTTTTTAGAAAAGAAACCTAAAGTTTTATTTGTAAGTCTTTTAGTGTATCAAAGGTGTTTCTCTCAATTTCTTTCTTCTTTTAACCAAGGTTTTGGTAGTATCTTCAAAGTATTAGAAGAATTACAAATAAATTTTATTCTTTTAAGAGAATTTTCATAATTTACGATTCTTCTTTTATGGAAGGTGTAACATCCAAATTTAGAACGTTCCAAACAAACCATTTTTGTTGTAAGAACAAAAAAAAATTAAACAATTTGTAAATGAAAATTAAAACCATTTCATCGTAACCCACTCATAGGTTTATTTAATATCTTAATAATCTATGACAAGTACTCTCCCCTTGTTTTCGTAGAACTGGTCCTCCATCAGATTCCTCTACAAGAATGTGACCCTACCCAAGCCTTTTCTAAGCAACCAATGCATTTGTAACCTGTCGAAGTAACTTTTATATGTGCACGAAAATAATGAAACTGATGCATGCTCTATACATGATACGATCCACCAGATTCCTCCTAGACGATGTTGCTAAGTGTAGATAAACCCAAGGTGTGTCCCTACTATTAAAACCCCTACCATTGCATGAATGAACCATGATAATCACTTTTTTTTCTCCAACCGTAGACATTCCCTCCTTTTTCCTTCCCCTGCATGAACGATAACCCACCACTAGCTAACCTTTTGACATTAGACCAGACCCTTAACTATCGTCACAACACCTCACTACTTATGTCAGACCCAAGAAAATGTGGTAATTAGGGAATAAAAGGGTTTTGAGACTTGAGGATTATTATTTCGTAATTGGGTTTAATGTCTAGATGTTTCATAGAATTGTAATTGTTATAATAATTATTTGATGTTATTATTAATATGCAACATGTGATTGGTAAATTATTAAATTGATGATTTGTGTGTGTGATATTACTAATGTGATGTGTTGGCTTATTAATAGAAGGGTGGTTTAGGATGGAATTGATGTGAGTTCAATTCTAGAGAGAAAGAAAGTTAAGAGAGACCTTTATTTTATTTGTATTTTTTGTCCAAGGGAAAAAAGGGTCTTTCTATCTTCATTAATTGGTGTAAGAATTATATAAAGGGTGTGAGAAGTAATAACATCCAAAATAAATAAAAAAATCTAAAATAGAGATAGATGGTTTACCTGAATCTTTGAGAGATTTGGTGGTTGGTGATATTTTAAAAGTAGATCACGTAAAATAAGAGAGGAAATCTTGGTGGTTTTAAAAAGTAAATAACATATAATGTATGTTTATTCAATAATAATAATAATAATAATAATAATAATAATAATAATAATAATATTAAGACAAGGTCATCTAATAAGACAAGATCGTCTAGAAACCTGTTTTTTGAAGTTTAACAAACCATGTTTAACGAAATATGGTCTAAAAAATGAACCATCCAGGATAAGCATGTTAAACGCTGTAATCATATAAATATTATTCTAAATGCTTAACGTTACTCTAAAAACAAAACTTGTTTAAACATTAAGTATATGTACCTTGCATAAATGCTTAATAACATTTAACGTATTAAATGCATGTACGAATAGTACTTTTTTGCCTGTTATGTTATGTTCTATTTATTTGTGCAAATCACAAAAGTACCAAATCTTTTTTCAAAGGTTCTCCATTGGACTAGAAGAACGTTAAGAGATAGAAAGACATTCTAGGAATGTTTCTTTAAGTGTTTTACACTATGCTCATTCTTACAAGCTATCTTTGTAAAATCACATAGCATCTGACTTCGTACCAAAAGGCTACCTACCTACGAGAAAATCAATGCATTTGAGTAACAAATATTTTTTTAAGAAGACTATATAAAGAGGATCACATGAAGAGAAGATAAAAAAGAATAATACTCTGAATTTTATGTTGTCATTTTTTTAAGCTTTCGTTTTCTGACACTTTCTTTGAAAAAGAAAAGTTTTATTACAAGTCTTCATATTTATTTGTTAAAATGCCTTAATTGTGTTTGTATATTCAGAAATGAGTTAAAACTCTTCGTTTTTTTTAGCTTAATGGAGTTAAACAGTTTAGTCAATTGGACTTCTAAGATACTAGGAGTGGTGAAACTTGTCTAACTAGTTAAGTTAGTTTGTAAAACCAAGAGTGGTCAAACTTGTTTGTAATACTTTGAAAGATTAGTGGAACCCCTTAAGAGTGCTTAAGGGAGAACTGGACGTAGCTCAGTTTGGAGCGAAAGATCCAGTCAACAATGGAACTTGATAGAACTTGAGGAAAGATCTAGTCAATGATGGAAAATGAAGGTTACGCCACAAACCGCCCTCCTTTTTTCAAGGGAGAAAAGTTTGATTATGGTAAGAAAAGAATGATTGTATTCTTTGAGTTCTGCCACATCGATGTGTGGGACATAGCTGAGAATGGTAACTATATATCCTTTTACTAAAAGGGTGAGTTGTTGGCCAAAAGCAAATGGTGCAACGGGCTAGCCTGCCAATTGAAAAGAGGTTGAACTTTACAACTTGTCCTAACTCGCTGTTGGGTTAGCCTACTTATCTTTCTTTATATCATCGAAAGTCTAATATCACATGGAAACAGGATGGAATTTTTTATTTTTACATGAAAACGGGTTGATGCCGAACTGAAGTGGGTTATTGTCTAGGCTATTTCAGATTGCGGTCGAGCTGTATGTTAACACCCTGACAAGTGTACCAGATCGTATCAAGTAATAAACAGACGGTAAGTCCGAATATCGTTTCCCAAGGGACTCTTAGGCCTAGACGTTCATGTGAATTGATTTCATAAGACTTGAATGAATAATAATTTGATTTTGTGATGCAAAAACGAAAATAGATATGTATGCAAAAGCTTGATCAATTGATCGATAAAGATATGAATGAATGGTGTTGTTGGGGTTTACCGTTTCATTATAATCCACTCTCCTATATCTATTATTCTTATTAAATTCAACTTTATTATCAATGTTCATGCATCTTTCTAAATTACTCTAAAACCGATGTCTCAGCGAAGAGAGCCTATTTCTAATTACTAGTTTACTATGTCTAGTCTCCCTAGTAATTAGTCATGCATTAGTGTACAGAAGCTTAAAGCAATTGACCGTCCTATTACTATGTCTAGGTAATATTGCATATCCTCATGTCTAGATTTTCCCATATGTGTCCATATTGACAAAATCAATGATCATGACATTGAATGAGTTAAACAATGCAAGCATAAAGTATAGAGAAGAAAACCCAAACTATTGATAACAAAAGTATATGAATAAAATAAGAACTTCGATATAAGAGAGTTTCAATAGAATTACATCGTTCCCCAACAACAAAGGGTTTAGTTCACCATTATCATGGTGAATCTAGATTAATTGAATGGAAAGAAAGAAAGAAATAACCCTAGAATTGAAAGATTGGACCTTTCGCATCCAAAATCCACCTCCAAGGTGTGGAAAGAGTGTTCTCTCGTCTTTCTCAGTCAAAAGATAACCCTAAGGGTCGTCTGGGATCTTTTTATAACTTAGAAAAATAATAGAATTTTGGCCCAGGCCCATAAGTATAGCGCTCAACACTTGGTTCACCACTCAGCGGTAGGTGTGGTACTGAAGTGGGACGCTCAGCGGTCACGCCCAAGAGTTTGACAATAACTTCACTGTAGAAGCCAGCGCTCAGCACTGGATTTGGCACTCAGCGGTAGGCACGACTACATTTTTACCCCTCAGCGTTGGCGCTTAAGCGTCAAACAGTGGTTGTCTTCACAAAGCTGGCGATCAGCGTTGAAACTGGCGCTAAGCGGTGGCTACGATTCTTCCTTTGCACCTTTTTTCATCCTTTCTTGAGTCCAACTCTTCCTACTTCACTCTCCATCATTCAATTCTCGTCTAACCCTGTCAAAACGAGGAAAACCAAGCATAATATCTCTAAAACCACCTTTGAGTCTCTTTTATCCTAACTAAAGCAATTTGCATGATTTCAAGCTAATTTCTAAGTCATAAGGGGTGTGTTTTGTATCAAAATTAAGTATGAAAATAACGGTTTTTAGACCGTTATCACTGTATCAGACCTTGGTTGGACTATCAGATTGTGTTAATATGAAGTGTGTGACATAGGTTCAAATTTCTTTTAATGAAGTCAGGATGTAATGCTAGCTTGACTAACCCATGGAGTTGGCCTGTTGGACTTGGTGAGCCGAGTTTGTGAGGACCCAAATATATATACATAATATATATTAAAAGAAAATAGGGGTGAAAATAATATTAAGCTAAAAGGGGTGAGTTTTCTATTAAAAAGAAAAATAGTTTTATAAAAGTATGAGAAAAGTTCAATCTATTTCTTTCTTAAGAGTTTTTCTCTCTAGAACCCATGTTCCCCTTAGTGCTTTGCCTTCTCTCTACCACTACTTCTCACTAAACCAGTGCATTTTCATTTAGGTGGTGATCACGCGTTCTCGGAGTTGAGAGCTTCAACTTGAACGATTGGTTTCTCGTTATTCAGCCAATAAGTTGTTCTTCCCTTTCCTCATGCTTCTAGGGCTTTGAGCATGCAAAAACTTTGTTGTGCATGTGATCTTTTAGTGTTTTTTTCCATCTTCTAGCTCAAATTAATTTAAGGGGTTGTTTTTCATCACCAAAATGGTGATTTGTAGGTCCGGTTGGGTTCTTCGCTGTGTGAGGCGCTATTAAAGCGTTTTATGAGCTGAACTGTGCTTTGAATCAAGGTAAGAGGAGCGAGTTATTTCCTGTAAATTGATTTTATGATGGGTATGTGTGATAGAGTTTGAACTTGTATGTTGTTTTGACTGCATGTTCGCTTTTAAGTGTATTGAGTTGTATGTATTATGCTATGGAACTTGTGAAACTGTAATGTAATGTTTGTAAAGTGAATTGTATGTAATTAGTTGCTGTAATTGGACATATTGGAAGTGCTTGGGATTATTTGGGGTATTAAATATGTTATAGTTGAATTGGATAAATGGTTAAGGGAAAATATAGTCTTTTGGGGTCTCTTGATAGGAAGTGAGGTAGTGGTTTTGGGCTGTGGGTGTTCTGGGTATAATTGGGCCATTAGGGCAGTCTTAGCAAGTGGATTAAAACTTGTTTGAGTCACCAAATTGGTCAAAATAGGTACAAAGTGTTAGAATTGGGTTTGGGGTCCTCTAGATATTGAGTTTGATGTTTTGGAGTGGAATGAGTTGGTTTACTATATCTAATTCCTATCCAATAACCAATGTAATACTTTACTTTCATCTATAAACATGTTTCATATCAATATTAGTGTTACAGATTTTAAATTGATCATTTGGATATGTCTCAGATGCACCAAAACTAGAAAAATTAGTTTGCTGTCAAAAACTGATAAGAATGATTGATTATCTCACTTGATAATCGATTATTCTAGTCAGAGTCGTATTTTCTTTGAACCTCTCATAAATAATCTATTATTACATATGATAATCGATTATTGTCGTTGAAAAATCATTTAGGACAGTTTTGGGTGGTTTTCGGGGTTCTGGGTATCATTTTTGGACATTCTTAAGGTCGTTTTGGGGGGTTTTGGACCTTTCTGAAACTGTTGGTGATGGTTTCAAAGCCATTTTCTTTGTCTAAGTATGAGTTACTGGGTTTTGTGTTGTTTAGTGGTTTTTTTGGGATTGTTATTGTCTGGTAATGTATATGGAATGATTTCATGCGATTTGGATTGATTAATGTTAGTTGCTTGGCAGTGTGTCACATATGTTATATATTTGAATTGTGTGGCTTGAAAGAATATAACTGTAAATTAGTATGATGTAATTAAGTATGAATTGGACATCTCAGGGTGAGATGATTGGAAGTGGTTGTAGAGATTGGTTGTTGTCTTGTATAACTGTATGAAGCTTTGAAATGGTATATCTATCCCTACACTCTAAGCACTGTTCATGCTCAAATAGAGAAGAACGGGTGAGTGATGAGAGTAGAGAGAGGTCCTCGTCTATAGTCTTAGAGTTTAACTATAGACTGGTATGAGGATTTATCTTGCATAGTGTTGGGGAGGACCAGCTGAACTATGCAAGTGCACAGACGACCAATAGTTCGACATTTATAAAAATTTGGATGAGTCGAGTTGAGTACTTGATGCATGATTTGAATTGTATGCTTTTGATTGTTCTCTTTATGTGTAACTAAACATGATGATATTGATTGATTTTGCTATATGTATGTTGTTTGTTTATCTAGCTCACCCTTGCTTCTGTGTTGTGTGTTTCTTGTGTATGTTTTTCCTTTGCGATGATCATTTATTTGGATGTGAGCAAATGTTGAGGAGGTTCCCCTGGAGCAAGTACTAGAGGATGCTGATGCTTCGCCTTAGACTTCTTAGGATTTCTCTTAGTTATCTTATATTATTTTGAGATACTCCTTATGTTATTTTGAAATACTTTGTTATGATTAAAAGTTTTAAATTTAGGCAATTCTGGATGACTGTAATCATGTACCTAATTGCGAGTTTACTCTAACTGTTCTCTTTTATTTGAATGATGACGCCTATATTATATGATTGAGGTTTTTATATATTTGGGATGTCACAGAGTTGGTTCAGGCTCTCAAGTTGAAAATGTTATTCCGACTTGCCTTTTTTGGTGGGTCTAGTAGGCTAACCCATCAGGCTTGGCCCTTTTCTCCATCCTTATTGCTAGATGCCGAGGAAGGAAAGATTAACCCACACAATATGTGATTTTAACATGAAATTCACATATGTACTAGTTGAATGAGAGAGAACAACTTCTAATGCAAGACTTTTAAAAGATGCTATAATTACAGAGGATTCATTAATCATAAGACTAGGTTAGTGAATTATGTTTGTTAATATACTTGTGGATTTATGGACTTTTGGTTACTGGTAATAATGGAATGTTGCAATTAATTATAGGAAAATATTACTTGGAGATGCATGATTTATGTTGAAACAAAACATAATATAAAGGTGTAAGATATCATATGAAGGAATACAACAAAAGAGGTTCCCAAAATTCATAAGAGTTTCAATCATCGTCATTGATGACGTCAAAATGTTATTGAAAGGACATTTAGTGTGCTAAAAAAACAATTTTCTATTATAGCAAATGGAATAGAACCTCATTATTCTTTCAGTACAATGACTAAAATAGTATTGTCATGTTCCATTATTCACAACTTAAATTTAAATTTATATCAAATTTTTACACAACATAAATTTATGATCAACTATTTTTATGAATTAAAACATTTTTTAAATCTATTACACCCATCACATTATTTGCAAACTCTTACAAACTTTTTCTTCAAATTCATTCATTCAAATCCCTTAATCTAAACAATACTACAATTTCCTTTCCATCTCCTCAAATCCATGTGCTCATTTTTCCTCACATCTACTCCTCAATCCAAACACTACCTTAAGTAACAAGACTAAAATATCTCTTTGTTCAATAATTTTCTATGGCAAATACATCATCATACTTAGAAAGTATGCTTTTCAACTTTTTGAAAAATGAAATATTCCCATTTATATATTGCATCAAAAAGTGTTTTCTTGACATGTATTTATTCTACATTTCTTCATGTATGGAATCCGTCACTATTTTTATTGATTAGCTAGCTGTCAATGAATGGAGAGAATATCATTGACTAATTCTGTAGCTAGACTGTATGGACTAATAGGATTTTGAACCGTACCAAACTATGGGTGTTGTTCGACAATATAGCCAATATCATGTTGAGGTTGCTATAAACTTGCAATGGATGGCTAAGAAAACAAATAAAATGTTATTCTTTGTCATGCTCAAAGAATTTTTGGTTCATTTGTCATCAACATACATATTTGTGATTGAATCATGACTTCCACATCGTGATTTATCTATCGGAAGAAGAATAAGTCGGGTGTTCACTACCTCCATATTAGAAAGGATCTTCAATGTACATACATGGATGCAAATTTTGACCAGAAAACATGAAATGGGAATTGGCATTTACATAATATATATACAGAACTTTTCATTTTCTTTATTTGATTGAAAGTTACACTTTTAACAAATTAATTAATTGAAAGTTCCTGTGCAATAGAACTTAACGAAGATTTATTACATCGTATGAGGTAACGAAATGGTAATAATTTACTAAATATTTATTTATATACGGAAATTCCCACTAGAAATATTAGTAATAAATTAATATGTTACAATCGTCTTTTCATACATTGAAAAGAGCTGCGGAAGGTGTCCATGAAGCAACTGAAAAGTCATACGCCACAGAATTTCAGGGTTTTGGGCTTGTAGCTGGCCCATCCTCTGTGTAGCCAGCCTCCTTTGTAATTCCAAATCTTCAACGTTAAATTTAAAAAAAAAAAAATACGCATATTTACCAGAAAAATAAAATAAAATAAGATTTTATAGTGTGCCCCTAGCTGGTTGCATAGAATTACATTGATTGAAATAATATTATTTTTTGTATGAGTATTGTTATTCGTATATTTACTGAAAACTTGGTTTTCCTTCTTCCTGTCTTGTTCTATCTTGTGGCATGGAAGAGAAAGGTTACACTTTAGATGGCACAGTGAATCTTAATGGAGACCCTGTGCTTTCTTCTACAACTGGGAAATGGAAAGCTTGCATATTCATTCTTGGTAGATTACTACTTGTTAATTACTTTGTTCTTATGGAAACTTATCACACACACAAACACGTACACTACATATTGGTGTACAGATTATGGTTCTTACAAAATAAGACATGATGAATTTTTCTTTATATGAAATGAATATTTGTTTTTTATTTATTTATTTATTTAGTGAATTTTTAACATGAATGCGTTGATGGCAGCAAACCAGTTATTTGATAGATTTGCATACTTTGGGGTGAGTGCGAATTTGGTGATTTATATGACATCAGAGCTACACAAAGACATGGTATCATCAGTAACAAGTGCGAATAACTGGTCAGGCACAGCATGGCTGACTCCAGTACTTGGGGCTTATATAGCAGATTCTTATCTGGGCCGTTTTTGGACTATCACTTTTGCCTTACTCATATATGCCATTGTGAGTTCTCATATGCTTTAATTGCACCTTATTATCTCTTCTAATAATTATTTTAATACTTAAATATCCTACTTCTATCAAATAAATCAGTTTTCATTTTCATTTTTGAAAAAAAAAATTATGGTTTTCTTGTCTAAAAGAGTTTGTGAAATCATTGTTTTCACATATTTTGCAGTTGTTCATGTGTTTGCCTATAATCAAATCAAATGATAATCATACATATTACATACTATTTTCAATTATATTTTTAACATTGGTAGTGCTTTTGACTAATAGTTATTAAGTATCTTATAGTAGGAAAAGTGGTTTAAAAATACAGAAAAAATTATGAGTCATTTTACAAAACAATAGTGATTAAAGGAAACGTAAACAGGGAATGGGGCTGCTGGTTCTGACAACAGCACTGGAGTGCTTCAAGCCAACGTGTATAAATGAAATTTGCAAAGCCTCCAGCACACAACTAACACTGTTCTACATATCAATATACACCATAGCCTTAGGCAGTGGAATACTGAAGCCGAACTTGTCAACTTTTGGTGCTGACCAATTTGATGACTTCAGACCAAACGAAAAAGTGTTTAAAGTTTCATTCTTCAACTGGTGGGCGTTTAACACTGCATGTGGGACTTTAGCTGCAACAATGTTTTTGGTATACATTCAAGAGAGATTTGGATGGGGATTGGGATATGGCGTATCAGCAATTGGTTTTCTACTGGGTGCTGTTAGCTTCTTTATGGGCATCCCAATATATAGGCACAAATCTAGACAGTGTAAGAGTCATGCAAAGGAGTTTTTTAGAGTCCCCATGGCTGCTTTCAGAAACAGAAAGCTGCATCTTTCTAGTAACCCTTCTGAACTGCATGAGTTCACCTTGGAACACTACATTGTAGCTGGAAGACGACAAATTTATCACACTCCTCGTTTCAGGTTCGATAATCACTACTCCCGTCTTTTCCTTTTACTTTTCTGCTTTATAATGTCACAGTTTGAAGTGTCTTGCTAGCAAAAATTGATCAGATGGACTAAAAAAGTGAATATATGTATGTATGTCCGAAATCTGTGTTAAGGTTCTTAGACAAGGCTGCAATAAAAGAAAGAGAAAGAGATGGGTCAAATCCGCCATGCACCGTGACTCAAGTAGAGACGATCAAGGCCATATTAGGGATGATTGGGATTTGGCTACTGACAATAATTCCAAGCAACTTCTGGGCAGTGGAAGTGACAATGTTTGTGAAGCAAGGAACAACAATGGATAGAAAGCTTGGCCCAAACTTCCAAATACCAGCAGCATCCCTATGGAGTTTTGTTGTGGTCACCATTCTCATTTGTCTTCCCATTTACGACTGTTGCTTTGTACCATTCATGCGCAAAAGAACCGGCCTTCACAGAGGCATCAAAATGCTTCATAGATTTGCCATAGGATTTTCCATCCAAGTCTTGGCCGCAGCAGTCATGTATTTTGTAGAACTTAGAAGAATGGAAGTGATAAGAGAAGAACACATAACCACTGGGACACAAGTAGTTCCTATGAGCATATTCTGGCTTTTGCCTCAACATGTTATACTTGGTCTTGCAAACACTTTCCTTATGGGTGGATTGCTTGAATTCTTCTATGATCAATCCCCAGAACAAATGAAAGTCCTTGGCACAGCCTTCTACACTAGCACTGTAGCTGCTGGCAAATACACCAACAGTCTCCTTGTATCAGTGATAGACAACTTCTCAAAGAAGATCAGTGGTAAGAGCTGGCTAGGCAACAACTTGAACGATAGTCACGTGGATTACTACTATGCTATTCTTTTTCTGATATCTGCTCTTAATCTTTGCCTCTTTCTCTGGGTGCAAAGAAGGTACATTTACAAGAAAGAAAACGAAACTGAGGTCAATGCCATTGAGATTTCGAAAGAAGAGACATAATCACGTCTACCAAAACCTTTAATCTTATATATTACCACTTCATAAGAAAATACAAATGATAAAAGAATATTATTGTATTAAACTTTTGTATATTGTAATACCTTATTGTGAATTAGTATTTTTTTTTAACAAAGATACTCTTAAATCGATCATAAATTAACTTATTTATTTATTAATCAAGGTTTTTGTTTAATAACACTTCTTAACACCTTTACCGTCATTCTATCTTAAAAATATCTTACAGTTCTACAATAACTCTAGAATATAATATAGTTGTCAAATTCTAATAAGTTAACCAATGATAAATGACTTAAGAAACACATTTCTTCTTTCTTCATTAATTATTAATTCCACAAGAATCCTATCATACTTGATTATCATTCAACTAATACCATGAAGAGCTAGGTGTTTCATATATCAAACTATAATCACATAATAATCTCAAGTCTAAGAAAATTATATATTTTTTTTCAAAAGAGTTTTCCATTCGCAATTCAAAGGTAATAATCAAATTATCCCATCTTATAGGACTTGACCCTAACCCATATGGGTTTGAACAAAAAATCCTAAAAGGTTATAAAAAATCCTTTATTGAAAAAGTCCACGGATCAAATATCCATAAAGCCTTGTGGGATAGGACTAGTCCATGGGCTTTCTTTTAAAATGTTGATTATTTTATTTCAAATAATATTCAAAAGTTTTCTGATTAAATTAACATATTAGTCTAATTGATGTTGTAACTTAATCATATCCACTAGTCATGCGTTCTTGAATCAAATTATGCAATTGTATTAACATCTAGTTTCTTTTTTCTTTAATTTTATAATTTTTTTTTTATTTTTATTCAACTTTGACATACGGAAATGTTTATATTATATATAAAAAATAACTTATTTGATTTTTTTTATGGATGATTCTTTTAAGAAAAAAATTATTTCTTTTTAAATTGAAACGTGCACACTAGTGCGAAATAAGCCTTCAATGTCTCTTGTTCAATGCTAAAATATGAAAAAAGCAACGTTACAAATGATCGGTGACATTTTTTTAAATAAATGTTTAATTTCAACATCGAAATTTATACTTTTCTGATGCCATATGCTCATTAGACGTCGGAATTCTCAATTTCTAGCGGCATATTGGGTAAATTTCATGAAAATGTTTAGTGCAAAGGTGAAAATGTACCCACGTATTACGTCGAATGCCCTAGTTTCAGACGTAAAAGAAGTATAAGACGTCGAAGTCCATAGTTTTTCAATGTCATATATGTTGTAATTATTTTCTAAAAGCAATGCCTTCTGCTTGAACTAGGGACTTCGTTCATGATTGCGAGGAAAAAGAAAGGTAAGTTTTGTGTAATTTAACGAAAGTGTTTTTGTTGCCTTTGTTTGGATATTTCTTTAGTTTTTGTCGATTGATATCACTTTTTCATTTAGCATTGATGTCCTAAACACAAGTTCAAACTACACCACTTTTAGGAAAACAAACTACTTCATTCAAGAGTACAAGGAAGAACATATGTCAGTTTTGTGTCATTTACCTTAAGTGTATGTGTTTTTGCTACCTTAATTGCCATTTTGTTTATGTTTTGATGGATTCATTCTGTGTTTTCGTGTTCCATTGAAGCTTCGCCATAGCATGTTCTCCTTTCTTCCTCATTGATGGAAGCGCTTTATTCCGACAACAAACCCACCTACAAGGTTAGTTTTGGGTTTTTGATGAACTTTCATTTTTTAATATTGGAATTATTGAATTTGTTTGTTGTATATGGTATTGGTTATATTTTGTCTAGTGCCCCTAGTCATACACCGTATATATCTAAACATAAGGTAAAATTGGGAGTATACTCAAAAGAATTCCAAATGACCTGAAAATTTGTTCAAAGCACCAAAAAATCATGAAAAGCCCCCATAAAAAAAATAGATCAAAATTCAAATGCTAAAAAAAATTCAACCAAAAAATAATAACTATAACTATAAAAACAAAAAATCACGAGTAAATAGTCAGTATACACTACTCACCATACCATCATTTACTACTACTACTAAGGTAATACCACCACTCATTTACATAGTAAGGATTGACAAAATGACAACTCTTTCTTCATTATATGGGTGATGGTTCATACAAATTTGTGCTAGTTGCATTCTCTTGGTTTTACTGTTTTTTAAGATTTTACTTGTAATAGTATTAATTAGTTTATAGTTTTGATTAGTTCATACAAATTTTTTGAAAATGAGTTATGGATATATGAAATGCCAAAATTGGACTACAATTGTTGGCTTTCTGCTTTTTCAAGTTTGGTAAAACTGTAAAAATGAATCATTTATCAAAAAACAAAGGAGAGACGTCGAAAAATATATTTTTGGATACCATTTAACTCATTTGACGTTGAAAATTTGACGTCTAAAAATACATTTTTGGACGTCGTTTGACTCATTTGACGTTGGAATTGGTCATTTCTGACATCAATTAACATCCAAAACACCCAATTCCAACGTCAAATGATGTCCAAAAATGCACTTTCAGACAGCAAATTTCTTGCATTGCCATTTTTAATGACCTCTAGAAACTTTGGCACTCAACGACAAGGATATATGAATATGTTTGTTTCCCGACATCAATTTACATCCTTTTTTTCTTCCGACTCAATCAACGTCCCCTACTATGACATCAATATTTCACAAACGTTGGAATTTTTGCAAACGTCAAAAGTTACAAACGTCGAAACTCGTTTTTGTAATAGTGACATATTATGTTGTAGATATCAAAACTAAAATTAAATTAAATATTTATTTATATAATATTTTTTAAATATTTTATCAAAATAAATTCAGAAAAACTTTTAAAACACGAAAGAATTAAAAAAATTTGCTTTCACAATTGTATCCAAAAATAAGTAATTTCTGGACTTATAAATAATGATTTATTTTGAACATTTTTTTCTTTCAAAGTTACCTTATTTTTAAGGTTACCTAAACTCAACATATGTTATATTTTACTCTTTTAAACTAATGAAATTATGCAATTAAAAAATTATTTTGAATATTTTTTTTATAAAATAAATATTTATATCCTCTTTAGGAACAATATATTAGAAGCGAATATAAATTAACTTTCATTATTCAAAGTCTGTACAAAATAATTATTACACCAATTTCTATCAAAACTACCTCTTTTTTATTTGTTTATAAACAATTATCCTTCTGCAATAAAATTCTTAAACTATAATTTTTCTTGCTATTTAACATTGTAGAAAGATGTTTAGAGTGAAGAAAAGAAAGAATATTAGTAAAATATTATGTGGAAATTGTAGGACAGAAATTGCAAAGCAAATAAAAACGATCAATTGAACAATAATTAATTGTATTTTGGTTAATTGTATGATCATCCTCAAGTTAATTAAGAATGTATTTTAATTAATTTGAAACTCAAACAATAATCAATTGAACAATGATCTGTGGATAACCGATGATGAATATATTTTGGAACAGTAGTGGAATTAGCTATTTCATTATAATTGTTTCAAGTCTTCTATTTCTTCTTCAATTAAACTTACAACATTCTTCAACATTAAATTCATTATGATAGACTTTCATTCTTATTTTTAAGCATTACATAGCATTTACTAACCTTTTCAGAGTCTTCATAAGAGTCAAGTATTAAAAAGCAATTTCATATTCGTTTGGAAACGACTCAGAATTACTTTAACTCTATCTACTTTCTTTACTACTAACTTGGCAATACTGAAGTTGCCTTGTAAAGTAGTATTAATTTAATAGTATTAAAAAGCAATTTCATATTCGTTTGGAAACGAATCAGGATTATTTTAACCATGTCTACTTTCTTGACTACTAACTTGGCAATAATGAAGTTGTCTTGTAAAGTAGTATTAATTTGATAGCTTCAACGACAACATATCAATGACCTTATGGAGTGAAATTACCTTTTAGAGGTCATACTTGTGGACAAATGTCATAACTATCGAACTATTGCTGGAACTAGGGAATGACCCTTTCAGTCACTTACTTAGTGATGTCATCATAGTTACGCTCTGATATACTTAGTGATTTACTGCATCTGTCTCGCTTCATACCTAGTATTATGTGTGCATGAAGTCTGACGTGATGAACCTCCAAAATAATGCCTAATGTCGACTCTTGTTCTAGCAGCACACACATGTCTAGGGTACGTAGACCGTTCAATGACAATAACAACAATGTCATGACGACCTTTTAGAATGAAATTACCTTGGGAGTTTTGCTCAACTAAGGAGTCCTACAACATAACAAAAGAAATTTAATATCTAATATTTATAAAATATTATTATTATTTAAATAATTTATATCTTAAAATTATTTTTGAGATTTGTTGTGCAGTGTCGAAAGTATAAGATCTCAATGATCATAAACAGAATAACTACCACTTTTCATGACAAGTTGATGGTGAAGGAGGTTGTGGACAATGACCCTCAAACGGATAGGGCTTAGCTTTTACCTTTTCCTGTATGATCTTCTCTTCATGTTTCTTATACCCACCAAGTGTGGAATTTTATTTTGAGCACTTATCCCTTGTTCTTTTGTACTCTTTTCTTGTAACAAGTTCATATCATATAAAATTCATTTAATGAATTAGTTCAACTTGTACACAATTATCAATGAGGAAATGAATGATTTCAAGTAAACTAACTTTTCATCCCTTAAATACATGAATCTTAACAAATTGATGCTAGGTCTCTTCATCAATTGTCTTATATCTGTGATAACGGTTGAAAAACCGTTATTTTCATGTGTTATTTTAGACCAAATTACTCCCTTTACTGCTTAGAATAAGCTTGAAATCAAACAAAACTCAATAAATGAGTCAGTCGAGAGTCAAAAGTTGTTTTTAGCGATATTATGCTTGTTTTGCATTGTTTTGCAGCAATTTTGATGGAAGTGAAGAATGGAGGTGAAGATAAAGACCTTAGACTCAAGATAGAGGAAGAAAATCAAGAAAAGAAGAGTCTAGAAACCGCCCAGCGGCTGAATTGCACTATTGGGCGGCTGAATTGCACCGCTGGGCGGCCAAATGCGCGGAGTTGGCACCAAGGCAGCGACGCCTGACGGTTATGCGATAAGAGGCAAACCGCCGGGCGGTGCACACCTGACGTCAAGCGGTAGCGCGATAAGAGGCAAACCGCCGGGCGGCATAAGTGTGACGTCAGGCGGTTGCCTGTTGGGCTCGGGCCTGTTTTCTGTTGCGCTCCTCAGCTATAAATAGCCCTAATGCGATTTCATTCTCATTCTTTTGACAGAAGAGGGCGGCCAGACCTATTTTTCACTCTCTGGAGAGGATCTCTTGGATGCTTAGGCTTCTTTTCATCTTTTCTAGGGTTTGTTTTCCATTTCTTCCATTATTTTCATCTTGGTTCACCATGACAATGGTGAACTAAACCCTTTTGTTGTTGGGGGAACAATGTAATCTTTTGATACTCTCTTTTATTGAAACTCTTGTTTAAATTATATGATTTTCATATGCGTTTATTATCAATTGTTGGATTCTCATACTGTGCTTAAAGTTTTTATCGTTTAACTCATTCGATAACTGTTATTTGCCTTTATTGATACGGGAACGTACAGTAATGTCACGAACTGGTGAGTAATTCCTTGGTTAAGCAATACCACATAGGGATAGCGGGGTAGGACGACTAATTATTTTTGCTTTTGTTTGTAATACGTTGCTAGTTACTAGGGGAGGCTAGGGATAGCAAGCCAGTAATTAGTAATAGGCCCTTTTCGCCGAGGGATCGGGTTAAGGGGAGGCCAAGAAAGTTTGCATAACAATTAGATAATAAAGCAATTTAACCAAGAGGAGTAAATAAGAGAGAGCGGATTAGATGAAATTGTAAACCCCCAACAACTCCATTTATTCATACTCTTTTCTCGCCAACTGAATCACTCATTGCATGTTTATTTTCTGCTTTTGCATTCACCACAACAATTAATTTTTCTTTCACAAGTCTTACGATTTTGATTCATACGAACAATAAGGCCTTTCGAGATGGGAAGAACGATAATGGGGTTTACCATTTTTATTACTTGAAACGATATGATACACTTGTCATTCAGTTAACAAGTTTTTGACGCCGTTGCCGGGGACTCGAGGTTTGACTTATTTAGCAGTGTGAATTGACTGAATTTGACTTGTTTGTAATTATTTGTCTATACTTTTATTTTTTATTGTGTTTTATTTTATTTTTTGTAAAAGTGCTTTTAGGGTTATTTTTCTTGTGTTTGCAGGAAGGGATACACACTAGAAGCAGGAAAGATCAACAACCTCTTCTCGAGGGATTACCAGACAGGAGAGGGAGGAAAGTTATACATTCTGCACGTGAAAACTTTCCTTCTCCTGAAACAATCTTGCAATCTTCACCAGAATTTTCTGCACAAGGTAGAGAGGAGATGGCAGACCAACCTCCTCCAAGACGCACACTGGGGGACTCAGCAAACATTGTGGGTCCTTTGAATTTCAACAGCATTGTCATTCCTGTGGACAATACCACGAATTTGGTGATGAGCCCTGCGCTCATCCAGTTAGTTCAGAGCAACCAGTTTAATGGATTGTCAAATGAGAATCCCTACAAACATTTGACTATCTTTGGCGAAATCTAGAATATTGTTAAGATGGCCGGAGTCTCGGATGAGAGGGTCAGACTTAGCCTATTCCCTTTTTCTTTGGGAGGAAGTGCCAAAGATTGGTTGCACTCATTTGCTGAAGGGACGTTCAGAAACTGGGATGCTTTGGCGAGACAGTTCGTCACCAGATTTTTTCCGCAGACCAAGATTCATCAAGGGAAGCTCGAAATCTCCTCATTCAAGCAAGGGATGGAGGAAACTCTCGGACAGGCCTGGGACAGATTTAAAGGCCTGTTGAGAAAAACTCCAGTCCACGAATTCGACAAGACTTCTTATTTGCTCGCTTTTCTTGGAGGGCTGAATACTCAGTCTAAATGATTTTGGATGCCTCGGCTGGAGGCAGTATTAGTAGGAAGACTGAAGACAAAGCTTATGATTTGATCGAAGAGATGGCCCTAAATGAAGTTTCTCAAAGTGAGAGGGGCGCACAGAAAGGAGGAATCTTGCATCTCCCTGCTAATGATGCAATGGCTGCGCAGAAAGTATTTAAATAACATTAATTAACTTACCAATATGTCTTATCATTGTTCCGATCAACTTTAGACATGATCAAAAGATGGAGAAAGGATGGATATTATCTCATAGGTCAATACTCCTAAATAGCTTCTGAAGACATTCGCATTTGGTTCGGTAGCCCCACTAGTGATGACGTCAATAACGATAGGTGTCCTCTCACCACTAACTCGTCACATTAATAATTGTCTCAATCCGGTGGCTCCTATGTTAAGTCTTGTAGTGGGTCTTGTAACCTCTATTGAGATTTGATGATCAACCATACATATGTTAAAATAAAAAAACACAAAAAATTAATAACAAACATATAAAATAACATATATTATTTAACAAAAATAGGTAAATTTATGCAAGAATATGAAATTAATACACAAAGTTATGGATTGTTCATATGTATATTCCCCCTTGTGATCTTTCTAAATTACATGTACATCGTCAACTAGAAGGTCTTCATTAAAATTTATCGTTGTTTTAAATGGATGAGTGTCAGCCATAAGAAGATTAATCAGATTCTCTTCATTAACATCAATTTATTTTTTGCCTTGAAGAAAATCATATCAATGTTCAAATGTAGGATCTTTTACATTGAAAAATTTGAGATGCTTATTGTGCCACGATAAAAGGTTTGTCTTCCGAAAGTCAACTAGAATCATTCCTGATTCATCGATTTTGACACCACTTTTATTGTCAAACCACTTACATTTGAACATTGGGATAGTATAATCAATCTCTCATATCTATTCTATTATATCGTAGTACATCATTTATCCAAATAAAAGATTTTCATTTTTGGATGTCGAAAATTGTGGAGACTCAGACTGACTCCATTGTTTTGTACTGCGTTTTTATCATCCAAAACTTTGTATAGAATGTGTAATTATTAATTTTGTTACCTGTACAAAATACGACATCAAACTTCAATATTTAAAACTCATATTGTCAACCTATGTAATTATAGTAAAAAAGCTAAAGATTAAATATGTTTTTAGTCCCCAAACTTTGACACAAAATTAGAATTTTTCTTTGACCAAAACTTTGATAATTTTGGCCCCCAAACTTTAAAAATGAGTGAATATAGTCATTTTAACCCAATTACGTTAAAAAAAATTTACGTGTCAAATAAGTTTCTCAATTGACATTGAAACAGGAACATGTAAACATGTAAACAAATCAAATGCTATTATGAAATGTGTTTGACACAAAAAAATTAATGTAATTGAGTTAAAATGACTATATTCATTCGTTTTTAAAGTTTGAAGACAAAAATACATCCAAATTTCGGACATAAATAAATTTTAATTTTTTGTCAAAATTTAAAAACTAAAAATATATTTAACCTAAAAAATAATAAAGGATTGATGTTGATGAGTGGTAAACCCACTTTCAACTAGAGTCAAACCCGTTTAGCTTGCAAATTAAATGAATCGGGTCAGTTTATTCCATCCTAAAAAAATTGATTTTTTTTTCAATCAATCATGGGATAAACTAAATTGAGTGAGGAGTTAAACATATTTTAACATTAGTAGTGTACATGTATAAAAAGTAAAAACCTATGAGAATGTTTTGAATGTATAGGGAGGTGGTACTTAGTCAAATATTGCATTGATTTAGATACATAAACTTATGGAGGTCACAGTTGGGAAAGTATTTGAATACTACTTGAGTCCATTCTAATCTTCTGATCACTCTAATAAAGAATAGAAGAGTGGCTACGGCAACAACAAAGTAGTTAATAATTGAATAAGTTTTATGCTTTAAGATGAGCGTGATCATTGTGAATTTTGACATTTCTAATGTGAACCCAATCAATTGGGTGAGATGCTACTTTGAACATCACCACCAATTAGGTAAAAACTGATGAGTATGTACACAATTATCTATATTCATAAAATTCCAACATCCTATTTTATTTTAGCAACTAACTTTCATATTATTAGAGCCATATATACACATAAATTTTATTCTTTATATGTCCAAACAGAATATATATTTTTAATACGAAATTATTGAGAAAAGCATGACCTAGTATTCGCACATAATTAAAAATGTATTCTGCACTTTATCCTTACCTAAAAATCATTAATAAATTATATTTCTTTGAAATTTAGTCTAATAACTACTTCTGAGAAAGTAAGTAGTAAATGAGATAATAATACTATGGAAATTTAAATAACTAAAAACCCTTTTGTTAAAAAAATAATAATTGAGAAACTTATATAATTTTAATTCAATGTATTAATTTTTTGGGCCCAACAAATGCTATCAAACTTCTTTTGTAATTTTCTGACATGTTCCGCGTGAAAGATGCAACTGTAGTCTACAACTACATATCATAAATTAAGCTCATTAGTCATTAGTCAATGTCAATTAGTTTACTAATCGTGGTTATTGTCACATAAACTTTTATTTATAAATCATATTTCTATCAGTGTTGAATATGTATTTATTTTTTAATTTTGTAATATTAATACCTGAGAAATTATTAATTATAATAAGTTGGTATTTTATGTTATTTTATATGTAAAAGAAAATATTTTAATATATAACAAGAAAATATAAAACAATTAATTTTTCGTTTAAATGTTTATTTGAAATTAAATTTATAGTTTATGTTGTTAAATAATTCTTTTTCAGATTAAAAAATTACTCGTGACTTTTAATGATTGGAAGACTTAATAAATATTAAAAGACTAAAGTCAAAACATCGGTTAAATATTTGCAATATGAAATTAATGCATTATAAAATCATCCATGCATATATCTTATTATGCTCCTTACAATAACTAATAATAAATACGGTCAAAATACTAAATTTATTGTTAGCCTTAAGGTCAGGAGAATTTGATTGGGAAGCAGATGGTATAAACTATGTTTATTGCATAAGTCATCTGGCCTCCAATTTCAACAACTTCAAAAATCAAAAACTCAAAAGATAATTTATTAAAATGGGTAATAATTTATTGATCTTCGCTACCAAAGTACTTTATATTTTTTATGCACTAATTCTTATAATATTTTATTTACTCCAATGTTACAGCTTACGAGGTCAAGTAACCCATTTTAACTGCAAAATATTTCACACTCAGATCCAATTCTCCCAACAAGTAGCATATGAATTGATAAAATTTTGTTAGAAAAATGGTCTCAGGCTTTTGATGGGGTAGAAGATATGGCCACATGACCATAAATCTTGCTAAATGCATGAACTCATTGCTAAAGGGAGCACGTTCATGGTTTGTTGAACGAGGCTTGAAAGTCGAATCCATGTTAAGAATAGGCCATCAATATCCAAAAGACATTATTGTTGTTCTTCAGAAAAATCAACAACAATTGGCATTTTATCATGACCATTATTATGATCGAGAAAATTATGAATTTGACGTCCAAGAAATCTCAACCCCCTAACAATATCACCTTCATCCAGATTCATATAACGTCGGATTAAAAGAATGATGGAGCGGTTATGGTCACTTTCAAGCAAATTGCTTCCCTTGCCATCATGTCATAACCATTTGTCCATATTCTCATATACCACTAACAAAATTTATCGATCATGTTTACTACCTCCACAACATATATAAGACTTGTGAAGTTTAATTCCCCCCTACAAAATGAAGATTATTAGTCTGTGTATACTAGTTCAAATTTCATACCAAATTCTCAAATGCGACATAAGGCAACGGGAAGACAACTAATATAGAATCCATAACGAGATGGATCAACCAAGTTGGGATAAACCTAAAAAATGTTCTTACTACCGCAACAAAGGTCATCATAAAGAGACATGTCAATTTCGTCAATAACTTTTACATCTTTGTATTCATAATTATTTTCTATTGTTAATTTAGTCCACTACCTTGAATTGTACCTACATTATGATGAATATAAACCAAGAATCATTTAATCAATCACAATTTTCGTTAACTACAAGATGTCTTCCACGGTTAAAATCCTCTAGTAATCAATTATGAATGCTCGTAATCGATTACACTCATTTGTTTTACCATTATATACCTTTGGTAATCGATTAGAGTGAATTTGTAATTGATTACAGTTGCTTGTAATGCAAAAAAGACACTCGCGTAATCAATTACAATAATTATGTAACTGATTACAAATTAAACTTATCTAACCCCCACCCCACCTCCCCTAAACGACTTCAACATTAAATAATTGATTATCACATCCCATAATCGCTTACAAAGTGTTAAAGTTGTTTAGGGGAGGCATGACTTCAATTGTCCACATGTGTCAGACTTGAAGTCATATAGGGGATGCACGACTTCTTCATATGAAGTCATGTGATCCCTACACAACTTGCCTACATTTTTAATTTTTTTTGAAATATGCCTATTCTCATAATATACCAACCAGATTTGCCCATTTACGTAAAAAAAAAAAAAAAACCTAGAAACAGACATGAAAATAGGGCACACAAACACAACATAGTGATAATGAGTGGTGCTCACCTATAAGGTGCTTCTAGATTCAATACAATCAATCTACAAGGAGGAGTTGGGGTCACAAAGGCACTATATGAAGTTTGCATGAAGAGAAAGGGTGAAAGTGATTCGTCGGGCACATGAGAGAGTGTTAGAATAGGTTGGCTTGCTGACTCACTTAATTACAAGTTTTTTTTTCTTCAATTTCATAAAAAATAAAAAATTTATAATTGAAATCTAAACAAAGTTCAATACAAAATGATGTTAAACTCCATATATAATCCAAAGTAATCTCAAATCCAAAAGGCATAGACCACAAGGAAGACATCCTAAAATCATCATTATTGGGAAAAAGTCCCAAGCATGAATTTCCACCAAAATTATGATCTTGAGTATACCATTACAGGTGGTTATGCAGAATAACCATCTATAGCATCATTTTGGTTATTCCTATATGCAATTGGAGGAGATACCAAGAGATCATTATCTTCTTTAAAATCACTAAGAACAATAACCTCTACACCACCCACTTAAGCAGAAGTGCCATGTCCAGTATAACCATAAACTAAATCAATATTATTGAGACACGGAAAATCCATGGAAACACCATTTGCAGTGGAATAATCAATATGTCTTCCACCACCCTGATTAACACTAGGATCATCACCATCCCGGCCACTTCCAGTAGCATTGGTTCTCATTGGAATAATAACTTCTTTAGGATTTCCAAAAATCACTTATGAGATGAGAGCATTTAAAAGTTTAGGGTTTCATACTTCAAAAATTTAGGTGAGTTGGTGAGCCAACTTGGCTCACCATAGGTTCAACCCAGGTGAGTTGTGTTCTTAATAAGATAGATTTAAAATTGGCTTGTATCGAAATTTCTGATTTCTTTTTTTAAAACTTAATATGCCCCGAACCCATGGTGGGTTGAATTGGCTTACAGGTTTAAACCCATTTTGACAACATTATACACAACACATGCATAGATGTTAATGTTTTTCCATTGGTCACCCAATGACTTTAGCATAACAGTATCTTCTACAGGTGCCATTCGAGTAGTTTGAATTCACGGAAGGTTCCTCTGGCCGAACAACACTTGAATTTGAAAGCGATTAATTGGAGTTTGACTACTTGATGTGAAGACTTACGTGACCCATCCTGAAACACGTATATATTACTTGTGTTAATAGAATTTTACATGTCAACTAAATATTACAACTTATAAATTAACATTTGGTTTTTCATCTCCAATCATATTAATTAAAACACAAGAATTACTTATTATTGTCTAATAACCAATATACTAAACTATTGATTCTTTGCATTTTAAAACGAATAAAACTCTTAAACAAATAAACAATTAATTTAATTCTATTTCATTGAAAACTTTTGGAGACGAGTGAGATGGGACTATGGAACCGAGAAAGGGAGGAGAAGATGAAGATTAAATCGTGAATTTGGATGTGTGAGGATGAACTTTGAAAAGAAAGCTGAGATTGAGAATGATAGGGCGCGATAAGAAAAAGTAAAAGAAATTGTGTTTTCAACTTTTGAAAAATGAGAAAGGAAGTGTGAAATAAAATTTTAATGCGGTTCATTACTGGAAGTTATTATAAACTTTGTTAATAATGTTAAAATCAACATTTTTTTTCAGTGTAAAATTTATTCATAGAACTAAAATTTATTTTAATAATTTGTATGTGTTGACTATATTCCTGCTAATACAAAAAAAAAAAATAGATATATATATTATTTTCTTATGTAAAAGTTGCTGGGGATTCGTTACACATTGTAAAAATGAGAAAAAGAAAAGGTGTTTTAAAGTAGCAAGGTTTCAATTTGTGAGGGTCAAAAGAAGAGGCAACTAAACTAAAGGCTTCTAGTCTTCCAAAAGGACAGTGTTCTGTTCCTATATAAAAGTCCACTATCACCAACCGACAAAATAAACCTACAGAACCAAGTCAACATCCTGTGGAAACCCTATTTTTTTTACATTCTTCTTTCTATATAAACTTGTTAATAACTGTTGTTTCTACCCAAAAGGAAAAAATTATATTGTTTGAATAAAAATATTTTTAATTTATAACTACATAAATTCATTTGGAAAACTATCTATATCTTAATTTAAAAAATACATATATATATTTACACTGTATTTTTCCTATTTCTTTTAACTCCATGTATTTCCTACTAATAATTCAGAATTAATTTTTGCGTATATTAAAATTTCATTTAATAATTTGACTCCTTCGTAATAAATTTTTTCAAAGTTAATTTAATTATTTATCCATTTATTTCACATCCATTTACAAATTAATATTTTTAGTCTTACTTTCTCTATATAAATTACTGTTATATTTTTACTTCTCTATCACTACTATAAATAAGGGACTATTCCTATAGGAATCGTAACTTATTTACATTAAAATAGACTATATATATATATATATATATATATATATAGAGGTTACTCTGCTACAATAATGAAAGGAACTTGAGATCGTGATTTGAACGTATGTCATTATTGTAGCAACAATGTAGGAACAAAGGTTTGTCATAGGTTATTGAGAAGCTCTAAACCTCTAAACACATCATTCTTTCAACGTGAGACACTTTCATATTACGTTTTTATCTAAATCATAATCTATACTTATATACTTAAATGTATTTTCAAAAATGTCATGTTATGTTTTTTCTATAAAAATAGTTTATCAACTTAGTTAATTCATATTTTTACACTAATAATTTAATATAAAATACATTAATATATAATTACAAAAATTAACTTAATAAAATAAAATTTCGTGTGCCTATTTATTGTTTTATAATATCAAGAATCACTAATTAACTACAATATTCCATTTGGAAATACCAATATATAATTTCAAGATGTAGGTCTCAATCTATTCTTTGTTTGACAATTATTTAAAAAGAGAGAAGAATTGCTCAAATCGATATAGAATTTTTCAAAAGATGAACCTTAAACAGTAAGCAAAAGCAAACCATGTAAACTTATCAATCAAAGTTATTTTATTAATAACATCTAAGAACGTTTTGGGCAAAACGGTTCCTTAAAGAAAAGTTAGAGCAAAAGACACATTAACTAGTATTTTTGTTTCAGAGACCGTAAGCAGATTATTTTTTTTGTGTGTTTTTTTTGGTTATTTAAAGTTCGAATTAGAAATTATATACATTTAAGGTATTTATGAACAAACATTTAATAAAAAAAAATTAATAATTCAGATAGTCGGTCATTTTTGTCTCTCACTTCTTTTCTTTATCTAAATTGAGTCTCTATTTTTTTAAAATTGAAACAATTAAATTTTTACTGTTAGTTTCATATTAACACGTGTGTAACGTGTTAGCTTGTGATTGTTTTGAATTTTTAAAAAAAAATTAACTATTTTTGTTTTTTACTTTTTTTATATTTTTTTTAAACAAAAATTTTTTGTCACGTGCCAAGCTAACATTGTGCCACATGGAAATGTTAGTGTCACGTGACACAGACAATGTCATGTGTCACTGTCAGGCCACACGGGTCCTTATATTTTTATATTTTGTCTCATTTTGAGACAAATAAAAATAAAGAAACTCATTTTTTTCTACAAAATTAAACAACAAAGGAAATCTTTTAACCTATATAATATGAATGATCAAACTATAAAAATTATTATTTCAATAATAAATATTTTTGTGAAGGTGATCTACACAAAAATAGTCTCACTACTTCCTCAACAATTCATAAAAAGTTTTTGAAATTATTAAGCATTAAGATTTGGAATAAATCATCACTAAAGATTCACTTAACAGAAACAAATTTAAAGACAATAATTTGAAAAACATACATACTGTTGTTTCATTTAGTTAAATCTTCTAAAATTATTTCTTCATCAACTTTCTCCAAATTCTTTAGAGCAAAAAATTATATTTAATTTAATATTTTGATCATTTAATACAGGAATCAAATTGAAACAAAATAAAAATACAGGAATCAAATTAAGACAAAATAAAAATATAGGGGCCAATTTAAAACTAATACAATGACACATGGCCTGACAGTGTCACCTCACACTATCATTGCCACGTGGCATAATGTCCGCTTGACATGTGACAAATTTTTGTTTTTTTAAAAGAATAAAAATAATTAAAAATATTTAAAAATTTAAGAAAGCCATGAATTGACACATGACACATCTTCAACGGTGTTAGTACGAAACTAATGACAAGAACCTAATTGCTCAATTTTTAAAAAATAAGGACCTAATTGAGAGAAAAAAAGTAAGAGACATATTTGAAAAAAGTCACTGAAAATAGAGATTATGTAAATTATTAAACCCAAGTTTATTTTAGTTCTTTCAAATACTTGAGTCGTCCATGAGAGTACTCACATGCAAAGAAGAGAACAAATAGACAAAAAAGAGAGTAAAAAACTAATTTACTTTAGAAAAGAAACTAATTAGATTAGATAAAAGAGTTCGCTGTAAAGATCACTCAGTCTACAATCTTCAAACAGTAGAATAAAAAATAAGAAAACTAAAAAAAAAAACTCTAAAAAGTATTTTAGAGAGATTACATATTTTTAAATAATAAAACTTTTGTGTAAAATTTATATTTATACTTATTTTAATATTAAAATAATCAAATATCATTATTTTAAACATAATATTAATTCTAAAATATTATATTTTAAAATAATTTTGTTTAAAAGTTTTTTTTTCTTTATCTAAATTAAAATTAAATTAAATTTTTATATGTATTATATTGATATTTTTATTAAAATTTATATTTTTAATCAGATGAAATATATATATATATATATATTAGATTTTTGAAAGATGTAGTGATGTGAAAGGCAGCATTATCATATATAGTGCGAGGTTATATGTAGAGTTAAGTAAAGCTTGTAACCTAATCTTACCGAAATGATGCGAAGAAGTTACTTAATTACTTTCCTTGAACGCTATACATGATTGCTGTGGGGAACATTCAGCCCACAAAGTATGAAAAATGACCATTTCTCTTATGACTACTGTGCCATTCAGACGAAAATGCATAAGCAAAAATACCACATCAACATGATTCGTATGATTCTTATTCTTATTTTGGTTGCAAAAGGTAGCATTACCAAACAAATATTCTCAACCACAGTCAATTAAACACGACTAAAATAAGATTACACATAAAACATGTTCTGTTCTTTAATTTAACCAAGCAGTCAAATTTGTCCTTGTATTGCTTGGATTGGATATAAAGCATAAAAAATGTATCACATCAAAGCGTTATGATGGGCCCCCTCCAGAGGAAAATAGTTTACCAAACAATTGTAACACTTTGACAAAATCCCTCATAATCAAAATTCATAAATGAGATTTTGAATTAGTTCCCATAACACCTTTTTGAAATTTCCCATGCAGAGACGACTTCTCCATTTTCTACGTGTTAGGTTAGGCTACCTGCCGAGACAAATAGCCTTGAGTTGAGACACATTCAATCCACAAACCATTATAAATACACAACTTCCATTAACCAATAAGCCACACCCTCACAATACAAACACTTTAAGTAACTTAGTGTCTTTTAGCAAAACATGGCTTCGTTTTGTTCTAGATTAACTATGAGTTTGGTTCTGTTTCTCCTCGTACTGGGGTGTGTCAATGCACAACTTTCTACCGATTTCTACTACAGTTCTTGCCCAAAACTCCTCTCCACTGTGAGATCCACAGTGCAATCTGCCATATCAAAGGAGACCCGTATGGGTGCTTCTCTCCTACGCTTGTTCTTCCACGATTGCTTTGTCAATGTAATTTCCATGCACCTCTTTATGCATGCGTGTTTATACCTTGTTTTTAATAAGCCTAATTAACTCAATGAATACAGGGATGTGACGGTTCTATTCTTTTGGATGACACATCAAGCTTCACCGGGGAGAAGAACGCAAACCCCAACAGGAACTCTGCTCGTGGATATGAAGTCATTGACAGCATAAAATCAGCCGTCGAGAAAGTCTGTCCGGGAGTTGTTTCCTGTGCAGATATCCTTGCCATTGCCGCCAGAGACTCTGTTCAAATCGTAAGGGCTCAAACAACCAACAAACTCAAATTAAACAAAATCTATCTGAATTATAACATTATCTTTTTCATTTTTATGGTTTTAGCTCGGAGGCCCCAGTTGGAATGTTAAACTTGGAAGAAGAGATTCTAGAACTGCTAGCCAATCTGCTGCCAACAATGGCATTCCTGCACCTACTTCAAACCTTAACCAACTCATCTCAAGATTCAGTGCTCTGGGACTTTCCACAAAGGATTTGGTCGCCTTGTCGGGTACATAATTTAATTACTAATTAATTAGATTTCAATGATATTGTCATTAATTTTTTATCTTAACTAATTATGAGTGACATCTTGGTTAGGTGGTCACACAATTGGACAAGCAAGGTGCACAAATTTCAGAGGCCGCATCTACAACGAGAGCAACATAGATAGCTCATTTGCAAGGACAAGGCAATCGAGCTGCCCCAGAACATCAGGGTCAGGGGACAACAATCTGGCACCCCTGGATGTTCAGACTCCGACCACATTTGACAACTACTACTTCAGGAACCTGGTTCAGAAGAAGGGTCTTCTCCACTCTGACCAACAACTCTTCAATGGTGGCTCCACTGACTCCATAGTGCGTGGCTACAGCACCAATCCAAGCTCCTTTTCCTCTGATTTTGTATCCGCAATTATCAAGATGGGAGACATTAGCCCCCTCACTGGCTCCAAAGGAGAAATCAGAAACAACTGCAGAAGGATTAACTAATAACAACTACACACACGCAACCAATTCAATTGTGTTTCAGATATGTGTGTAATAAGTTTTTAAAACACGTTTAGGTCGTATTTTCGATTCAGTCTCTACTTTGGTGTGTACTTAGTTGTAGGAAAAAACCCTTTATCAAGGATTGGTTTCATGTACTAAGTTTGCTTTTCATTTTCCCTTTATAACATATTTCATCCCAATTGAGTTTTCTTGTTCCTCTTCAATTACGAGTATGCACCTTTTCAAGCTTATCAACTTCTTTTAAAAAAAATTCTTTTTCGGAACTTCTGCAATTTTTTCGCTTTCCTTCATGCCAAAATGCAAATAATTCGTTTTAATTTGGTGCATCTTCAATTTTCAATTTTAAAAATTACTCATTCTAACTTTTTTGTATTATTTTGGTTCAAGAAGTGCCCCCACTGCAAAACGGGCCTAAAGAAAGAAGTCACCGAAGGTTTTCTTTCTGTCCCTCCATGTTATCTTCCAGCACCTCCAAAATTTCACAATCAAAACAAATTTAACCTTCAACAAATATATATAAAAAAGTAAAATAAATTAGATAAGAAGTAATTGCAAAACATATTTATTCCTGTTAAATAAACTTAAATTTTAGAGATTTATTATTTTATTACTTTTTGGTTTAGTAATATTTGGTTTGATTTGATCGAGATAAAATAGATATAGGTGGTTTTGATTTTAAGTGAGTTGATATTTTATTGTCAGTTTTTATTATTTGTAGTTGATCCAAGGCCCTATTTGCACCTATTTAAAGGTTGCCAAGGTTTAATAAAAATTACCCACAATGGAATGAAGAGTAAAATTATTTGTGTGGGCATGTTAGGTTACAAAATGGTATCAAAGCCTTTATGTTTTGAGTACCCAAAAAGCAGGGAAGAGTCTGAGTATCCGAAAAAGAGAGTAAAAAAAAAGAGAAAGAGAGAGTAAGAGATGGCTAATCTTGCAAACAGAGAGTCAACTATGGTAATTGGACCCAATTTTTTTGCGGTGAAAAAGACGCGAGGGAAGGACAGGTTCTACGAGATTGTAGAGGAGTCCACAGCGGTGAGAAGATAGCGAAAGATGCATCTTCAAAAGATGCGCACAAGAGACAACTGTCTTAAGCAAGATCGACTTCAAACTCTGAGAAGGGGAGTTTGAAAATTTGAAGGAGAAAGTGGCAGATCAGCTCGGCAAAAATGGAGTCGCTGCTTGCCAGCCGAGTTGTGGAGAAGAGTATGAAATCATTGATAGATGATTTCGAGAATTTTATGTGCTTCATCGAGGAGTTGAAGGACCTGTCAAAGCTCATGGTTGAAGACTTTGATCGGGTTATAGAGGTGCACCGGCAGTGGAGATTTTAGCCACTAGTTCAAACCGGAAGGGGAGAAATTCGGAATGTCGTAGACGATCTTGGGAGAAGAATAAGGAGAAGAGGTCTGAGAGCATAAGTCGAGAATAAAGGATGAAAATTTTAAGTTTTATAAACTTAAATTTTAGAGATTTATTATTTTATTAGTTTTTGGTTTAGTAATATTTGGTTTGATTTTGATTGAGATAAAAATAGATATAGGTGGTTTTGATTTTAAGTGAGTTGGTATTTTATTCTCAGTTTTTATTATTTGTACTTGGCCCAAAACCCTATTTGTACCTATTTAAATATTTGTACTTATTTAAAGGTTTTTAATAAAAATTACCCACAATGAATTGAAGAATAAAATTATTTGTGTGGGTCACGTTTTATTTAACCATTCTGACATCTATATTTATTAAATAATCATGAACCCTAAGTCATTTTCGAACACTCTCTCATCTTCTTCAGCTTTTTTCTTCTTCGTTCTACATTCTTCATTCAATAGTAGTATTCATGGTCTTACTTCCTTTTGCCTCATCTCATCTCATTTATTTTCATTTTCGCTTACCTTGTTCATTTTCATTTGAAAATTTATATTTATTTCGTTTGAAATTTTATACTCATTTTTATATATTTTGCATCTACGAAATTTTAAAATCCAATTTCGAAAAACCATTATATTTCAAGATCCGGTTTAAAAAATTCACTGGATTTCACAAAATTTAGAAACTAATTGGATTTCAAAATTCAATTTGAAAACTCACCAAATTTTAAAATTCAGTAAACATTTATTGGGTACAAACAAAGTCCCACATCAGAAAAAAAAAAGATGGACATGAGTTTATATACACATAAGATACCTTCAAGGTGGTCCTTTGCTTGAGGGGAGGATGTTGGGTACAAACAAAAGTCCCGCATCAGAAAAAATGAGAGATGGACATGAGTTTATATACACATAAGATACCTTCATTGATAAGAGGCTTCAAACCCGTGAGGGCTTGGCCCAAAACGGACAATATCTTATTAATGTGAAGACTTATGTGTATTTGTGAGTGTTGAACCTCCCTACAAACTGAGGGGAGGATGTTGGGTACAAACAAAGTCCCACATCAGAAAGAAATAAGAGATGGACATGGGTTTATATACACATAAGATACCTTCGTTGATGAAAGACCTTTTGGAGTGACACCAAAAACAAATTCGTGCGGGCTTGACCCAAAGCGAACAATATCATCAAATGTAGAAACTTATGTGTATATATGAATGTTGAACCTCCTTACAACATTTCTCTTGAATTTTGAAATATATAAACATTCTTCTCATATTTCAAAATTTGTTATTTATTTATTCAGATTTCAAAACCAGATAAATACTCTTTATATTTTGAAATCTAATACTGATTTTATAATATATTTTTTTCTATTTTTTAAACTTCTCAGTTTTTTATTTTTATAAATGTTGTTTTGTTTTAATATATTAAAAACTAAAAAATTAAAAATAAAAATTAAAAAAAGAATCAATAAAATCAATATCAAATTTTGAAATCCAAAAAAAGTATTTATTGGATTTCAAAATTCAATGAGTTTTCAAACTAAATTTTGAACTTTAATGAACTTTTAAATTAAATTTTGAAATCAGATAAGTTTCTAAATTGGATTTCAAAATTTAATAAGTTTTTTAATCCAAATTTTAAAATTCGATAAGTTTCTTAAATTAGATTTCAAAATTTGATACATACAAAATATAATAAAAATAAATGTAAAATTTTAAACAACATAAATATAAAATTTCAAATGAAATAAATATAAAGGGGTTTGTTAACGTGCGCTGATTTTTCAGTTGGTACATTCTAGCAATGTGTACCAGGTTTTAGTAAACAAAAATATCCTTATATATCATGGATTGTAAGTTTTAAGGTTAAGGGTATTTTAATAATTTTCATTCTCAAAACTAAAAAAAAAACCCCAAATCCTTACTTACCTCTTTCATTTCTCTTAACCCTTTCTCTTTCATCTCTCTCACTCCAACATTTTCTTTGTCATCTCTGCTGTAGCCCCAATTGAAAAAAGCATAAACACTCTCCTAACCGTAATTTACCTTTCTCATTTATCCAATTTGTTTCTCTCTCATCTCAATACTCTCTCTCACCCAAATACAGAAACCTACGACACCGCAATTTGTTGCTTTTGATTGGTTCGTTCATTTGTTTTCCACTTTAATAACAAAATAATCAAAAAGAGTGTTGTAAGATTATTCATTGTATCTTAATATGTTTATTTATTATTATTAATTTTGTATTACATGAAATTACTTATTTCAATTTCATGTAAACTACTCACACTAAATGATAAAAAAAACGAACTTAACGTAGCCAGAAATGCACCCTTCATACACCGACCAGAATAATTCATCTAGAGTGGCACAAGTGGCAGACATGTTTTGCTGCTTCCAATAAAAAGAAGATTTTGCTATGTGTGTTTAACTATGCATAAACTTTATATCATTTTTTTTAATTTTAATATTTATCAATAAAACAAAAGTCATGTATACACATCAATAAATAGACTCAATGTATACTGTGATAAAAATATAATGAAATGTGGTGTAGATGCGCAAATGATGCATGGAAATTCTGTGATTTGTGAAGATTTTATTTACCGTGACTTAATTTAAAAATGAAATTTAATAATAATAAGAAGGGAAAATATATAACACAACTTTCCAATCAAAAATCAACATCAAGATCATCAATTATTTTGTTATTAAAGATAAAAACAAATGAACGAACAGAGCAAGAGCAACAAATTGCGGTGTCACGGGTTGTTATGTGTGGGTGATGGAGAGTAAGGAGACGAGAGAGAAACAAATTGTATAAGTGAGGAAGGTGAATTAGGGTTAGGCAAGTGTTTCTGATTTTTTTCAATTGGGGCTACATTAAATATGACAAAGAAAATGTTGGAGTGAGAGAGATGAAAGAGAAAGGATTGAGAGGAATAAGAGAGGTGAGTAAGGGTGAGATTTCTTGGTTTTTTTTTAGTTTTGAGAAAAAAAAAATTGTTCAAATACCATTGACTTTAAACTTAGAATCCATAATATATGAGAATATTTTTATCTACGAAAACCGATACACATTGTTAAAATGTACCAACTAAAAAAAAGAACGTACGCGAATTAAGAAACCCCAAATATAAAATTTCAAAGAAACTTAACCAACAAATATGAACGAGATGAACGAAAATAAAAATTAACAGATGAGATGAAAGAAAAATGAAGTAAAACCACCATCCTTCTATTGACAAAAGAAAATACATTCAAAAATCATTATGGTCGTTTGGTAAATATAGACGAAATAGTAAATATGTCTGGTAAGGAATATTTACTGCTTACCTGATTTATTGTATATTTTATATATATAATTTTTTAAAATTAAATTTGTCTTAACAATTTGGAGTTACGGAATAAAACTTGAAGGTGCAAAAAGAAAGCCCACTGAAAGGTATACACTTTAGAGGATCTTGGAAAGGCGTCTACTTCTTGTGTGACCAATAAATGAAAGACGCCGCCTTCAATTGTTCAGTTTTCACCTAATATATATCTGTATGTATTGAAAAGCTTATATTGATTTTAATTATAATTTTTTCAAAATTAATCAAAGACTATTTACTATTAACATTTTGCAGATGAAAAAAATTACAATATTATACAAGGCCTGATAAGTTTATATTTTGAGACACGATTGCTAGGATTCTCTCTATTACTATTTTTAGTTTTCTTTTGTTTCTTGTCTTATTTTTGTCACTATTTTTAGATTTTAACATGTGAATGTAAATATGAAATTTAATATAATAATTTTATTTTTACTTTCATTAGCACAAAACCTTGTATTATTATACTTGAACATATTTTGAACTGGATTAAGATACTCTCTAGTATAAATAAGCTCTATAAGATCTATATATATATATATATATATATATATATATATATATATATATATATATATATATATATATATATATATATATATTTATTTATTTATTTTTATTTTTTAATTTTCATATTTGAGAACTTTAAAATATAAAAAGGAAGTTTGAATTCATTACAGAAATTGAAATCTAAATAAATATTTGACATGTCTCTAACTGAAATTTTAAAATAATAATTTTTAAGATTTTTTTTTCTCGTATATCTTAACTTTATTATTAGATTCAAAAAATGAATCAGATATACCGAAAAAAAAAGTTTAGCAACACATCAAAACAGAACACATGAATATCATAATATGAATATATAATGCAGTTATTGATTTTGATGCTTACTCAAAATTAGTAAACAAGAGATGAATATTCTAACTCTTTTACAAAACTTGAGAACACTCATAGTTCTTAAACCCTTGGCCAACGCACTGTTGAACTTTTGGCAAACGTACTAATAGTCAACCGTAGTATAATGATTTTTAAGTAAGAGTGTCGAACTTACGAGGAACAGTTTTGATTAAATAGATAAATTTTATCTCAAACAGTATATAACATGGATGTTCAATTTGATTCATGATGGATGTTGATAAATAAAACTATATTGCGTGAAAGTAAAATAATAACAACAAATAACTTAACGAAGATTAATATGAGAAGATGGGATTGAATTCATCTATCTCACTCGTTTGCAATCTGGATGAATACAAACATATAGCAACTGAAATTACCAACATTGATGCAACACACAAAAGTCATTTATATCTATTCCTTGCATATTGTCAACACCCAATTTCGTCCGGGTGAATATTGTTCGCTTCGAAGAAAGGCCTAAGATCATGGACTGTTAACGAAAGAATTCTCTTAGCCAATGGGTCAGATAAGGTTAAGTCAGTCAGGTTGTCATTCAAGTTAATTTCCCTTGACCCAAGTTGTGAAAAGTAATTCCATAATAATGAATAGTGGATGAAAGTAGAAGTGACGAAATTGGAGAAGGAACGTTGACATCAAGAATTGATAATTCAGATGAATAAGCATATTGTTGAACAACGGCGAGTTATCGATAATTGGAAGAGAATTTTCTCACAGCTAGCTTCCTCGTCAGTGAAGCCATTGAAGGCGTTCCTAAGATACTGAGTCTCCATTGTCGATCTTTAACCTGCTTAAGGGGATTGAAACATTCCTCAATTGCTGCAAAAACCGATCAGAGAAATGAAGAATGTGATGGCCAAGGCCCAAGATGGTTGACCAAGACTTTCTATGCCTCACCTCTTGGGAACTTCTGGATGATGAACTGCCCTATTGGCTCAGTCTTGTGTTAATTTCCAAATTATATTGGGGCAATCTTTTCACAACTTTATAATTTCTGGCTAGAATAGTTTTCTTTTCTTTTTCTTCATTTTTATTTTTATTTTTCTCAATTTGTTTCACCTAATAAAATTTCAAAAAAAAAAATCCAAGATATCCTAAAGGACTCGAACCAGTTACCAAATCTTAGAGAACCAAGAAGAAGTTCAAGAATGAAGGGATGAAAGTCAATGCTCAACAATTGAAGGGGCAAATGAGCCAAGCCCTAGAGGTCCTGAATGCTTTGAAAAAAACCTTGGGGACTCGTGCCCACTACAACCTCAACATAGAGTTCAAGAGGTCCAAAATTTCCCTCATATGGTCTTCCCCTAAATTACACTTCACCCTCAGGAGCGTACTTGGGGCAAGTTCACACTCAAAAGGCCGAGGATAACGTAGTTGAAGGAGGAAACAAGCTTGGGGCAACCACTTTCATGGTCCCCACAAAAGTGATTCAATAAAGTGTTGTGAGCAAGATAATAACAAAGTAACCTGAGGTGAAATCTTTCCCTCAAGTCCTTACACAAATGGATGTTGAGGTTGACAGTGGTAAATTTGAAATGCTGAAAAAGGCTAACAACCATAGAAGGTGAAACAAACGCTGAGCTTGAAAAGGTTGCAAGGCTTGCTTAGTCCTAGATATGGTGATACCTCCAAAGCTTAAATTGCCCAAATTTGAGAAATTAGAAGGGTCATTTGTCTCAAGATTCATCTCATGGCGTATGGCAAGAAAACGGTTATGTATGCATATGATGGAAAGTTGTTAATTCATTTCTTCCATGATAGTTTGATTGGCATGACACTAAACTGGGGCACTCCTCTTGAACCTTCGTGCATCCGGTCTTGGGAGGATCTGGTGGATGCTTTTCTTGAGACAATACAAATATAACATGGATGTGACACCTGATAAATTACAACTACAGAGCACGGTAGAAAAGGAGTCAAAATTGTTCAAAGGACATGTCCAAAGGTTGAAAGAGATTGCTACTCAAGTAGAGCGTCCTATAAGTGACAAGGATATGGTTGCCATATTCATCAATACTCTGCAATCACCCTTCTGTGAGACCATGGTGAGCAGCGTTTCCCCAAACTTTGCAAACTTGAGGATACTCCAAGAAAGAATTTAGATCAGTATGAGGATTGGAAAGAGCACATGAGGGCATGCTAGATAGCAAATGTGATCGACTTTGGGTCTACCCTGGGAAGAAGAGAGGAGAAAGAGCTCAACCATTCCCCCCACTCAAATACCATTGGCCTACCCTCCATTTGAAACAGTTGCAAGACGAATGGGGTACTTGACCCAAACTCAACTTCCCATCAAGCCGCCGGGCAGAAAAATGTTTGATCAAGAGAAAAGCCTGTGAGTTTTACTCCTATCCATTTGACTTATGCAATGTTTCTTCCAAGTCTCCTGCATAAAAGGCTTGGTCTCTACTTATTACATGAAGCCTGTAAAGCCTCAATTCCTCAAGACTCGTGATACGAAAGGTGATTACCATGAAGGGGCTATCAGACATTCCAAAAGAAGTGTTGGGTGTTCAAGCTCAAATGCAACCTTTGACTGATTCGAGATGGTTAAATTTTGAACAAAGTCAGTTTAATACTGAGGCAAGGATTGAGAATGCCTCTGCCAATGCCATGAAGCAATGATGTGGGCTTTAGGACCACATAAGAAAGCATAAATCATTGTACAAATGAATTTGATGTGGTGAAGTGAGTTGCTACTGGGGAAGTATGCTCATTGATATCGAGATGTCATCCACGACTTGCAATGCAAATATTCACTACAAGGTTTCTCCGGGTAGTGCTGGAAATCGAGTCCTGAAAGGGTATTGCGGAAAAAAGAAAAACAAAATTGAAAAACAAAATTGAAAATAAATAAGATGAAGGCAATCTTGAGTCACTTGTCTTTCTTACAAATCATCAAACTCCTGTTTTTCAAAAAGAAAAAGAAAAAAAATGATGATAAATCAAAAACAAAAGTTGCAGTGTCACACTTTTCTGAGGTCAAATGTTTAACCAAGAATAACAATTTGACGTTTTCTCTCGAGACGTTTGTGCGCATGTTTCTTGAAAACCTTCACCCTTCACTTTTCTAAAATAAAGGATCTTCCCTGACAAGCACTGTCATTGCCCTTAGTAACAAAAACCTTTACACTGGGGCAGTTTGGTCTGGCCATAATTTTCTCGCTTGCGCTAGTTGGGTGATCCCTGAATCCATTGAGGCAAACAAAAGAATTTTCAAAACAAAGAAGAAGAAGAATAAGTCCACTAGATTGAAAACCCGGAAGGGCAGTCTAGAATAGTGAAAGCAAAACAAAAGAAAAAACGATTCATGTTGAGGTCATCTAGTCGCGGAGTTAATCTTTTGAAAATAAAGCAATTAGAGTTCAAAATGATGTGTGACCTTCTTGACTTTATCTGAAAAGAAAAAACATATATATTCATTGTCACCCCGTTTGAGCCAAAAATAAATTCTTTTTCAAAATCATCCCCAAGCAAGGGTTGTCATCAGGTAGGAGTCAACTCATGATACAAATGAAGAGCATTCAATGATCAAACAAAGACAATTCATCAAGAAGTGTGAATAAAAACAAAAAAAACAACAACAAAAAAATCACACAGTGATGTTGAACAAAAGGAAGAAAATCAAAGTTCAAGGAAAAAACAAAGTGCTCAAAAGATCAAATAGTTGATGCAATGCCTAGATGATAACCCTTGTTTCAAAAAAAAAATATAACCAACAAACATTCAATTGGGCCTTTATATCCTTTTTTTTAATACCTTTTAGCCCTTAGCCACGTTACAAGCCTAATAAAGTCCACACATATTGGATAATGATTGCTCAAATTTTCATAAAACTTAATTTTGCGATGAGGCAAAATGAATTTCAATATGTTGTAAAAAAAAGTTGAAAATGAATGAATGAAAAGAAAAAAATGAAATGAATGAAAAAATGAAAGAAAAAGAAAAAAGGTAATGTCTCGGGAAGAGGGGATCTCCCTGCCAACAAACCAGAAACATGCAAAAGAAAATGAAACCAGTTGGGGGCATCCTTTTAGCCTATCTTTTCATGCCCACCACTTCTTCCAAATAAAACCCTATGCAAAGAAAAAACTGGGGCAGCCTTGTGGATCTCACCACGCGTCTTCGCCCTAAAATTCTTCAACCCATAATCTCAAGACTGGGGCAGCTTTACGGATCTCCCTTGAATTTTCACCCTAATTTTCATGGATCCAAACCCCAGCTCGTTTTCCCAAACACCAGAACGGGGCAAAATTTTGGTGTATCGTGTTTGTCTTGACACTCACATATTACATTTTCTTTGAGGATTGTAGTGCCCACGTACCTGTCCCAGCAAAAAAAAAAATCTACACAACTCTCATTCTCTTCAAAACAATCCTCTTGCCAATAAATTCAAGCATTTGTGCACTGATGTCGAGAAAGAGAAAGTCAAACATATAATCATATTTAACATTAGACCTCAGATGTATGACACTCCTCAGTTTTCACAAAACATTGAAATAAGGATCAGTTTGATGATGATTGCAAGTAAGACGACTGACTCAAGAAAAAACAAATTTGTTTAACAAGGCAAATGTTTTCCATATGTGCATCCATCCATCAAAAAGAAATCTTTTCGGATCGAAACCCTCTTCATTCATATGAATGGTTGTCGAATCCTTCTTCAAAAATACAAAAAGAGCAATATGCATTCAAGGTTTTCCTCTTGCAAGCCATTTTGTTTCTTGATGATCATATATTTCTCTCAAATTGGGGTTTTGACACCTTAATTCCTGCATCGAATTTTGAAACATTGTGTCGAGGGTTTCAACTCCTTGTTGTTTTACAAAACTCAAGTTTTTGTCAAAATCACAAAAAAAAAATTCAAAAAGTTAAAAATTTCAAAATTTCAAAAGCCCAGTCTTGTCTGGCACCAGAAGCCCAACTCGCCTGGCACCCCAAGCTCAAGTTTTACTTTTGTTTCGACCCTCTGTAAGACAATGGTCGAACCCAGCAATTGCATCATATCATTCATCTGTAGGGTTGGTACACCCTCTACGAGGTTTGTACACCTCACATCATTCATCTGTAGGGTTGGTACACCCTCCACGAGGTTTGTACACCTCACATCATTCATCCATAGGGTTGGTACACCCTCCACGAGGTTTGTACACCTCACATCATTCATCCGTAGGGTTGGTACACCCTCCACAAGGTTTGTACATCTCACATCATTCATCCGTAGGGTTGGTACACCCTCCACAAGGTTTGTACACCTCACATCATTCATCTGTAGGGTTGGTACACCCTCCACGAGGTTTGTACACCTCACATCATTCAGCCGTAGGGTTGGTACACCGTCCACGAGGTTTGTACACCTCACATCATTCATCCGTAGGGTTGGTACACCCTCCACGAGGTTTGTACATCTCACATCATTCATCCGTAGGGTTGGTACACCCTCCACGAGGTTTGTACACCTCACATCATTCATCCGTAGGGTTGTATACCCTCCACGAGGTTTGTACACCTTACATCATTCATTCGCAAGGTTGGTGCACCCTGCACGAGGTTTGCACACCTCATTTACTTTAGGTCCACTTTTCTCTGATACCTTTAAGTTTATGTTTTGTGAGTTTGGCCCTCTGCGAGGCAATAGGTTTTAGATTTATGTTATCAACCCTCTGCTTTACAATGGTTAGATTTAACTTTTTGTTCTGTGAGTTTGGCCCTCTGCGAGGCAATGATCAAATCTAGGTTTTAGTTTTCTGTTATCGGTCCTCTGATAGGCATGGTCGGACTCTCTTTGTTACTTCATGGGACTTTTCATTGACTTTTTGTTATCGTATCCTCTTGGCTCAGTTTTTATTTTGTCTCTTTCTTTTTTGAAACACAGACGAAATTAGTGTTTCTATCTTTACTTAGCTTTACTCAGATAATACGAAAATATCAAATTTTCATATTATCTAGTAATTCTAAGTAAAGAGGGACAGCTGTCAACACCCAATTTCGTCCAGGTGAATAAATAATAAGATTTGTGTTCACTTTTGTTTTCATTTTCAATATTCAGTATTTAATTTAGCTTTTTAATTATTATTAGATTTTATTTTATTTTCTATATTTTTTTAAAAAAGAAAAGAAAAAAAAGAAAAAGAAAAAGAAAAGAAATAAAAAGAAAGAATAAAAAAATGAAAAAGAGAAAATCGAAAAAATTTAAAGAAAAAAAAAGAAAAGAAAAGAAACGAAAAGAAAAAAAAAGAGAAAAGAAAAAAGAAAATAAAAAAAAGGAAAATCGAAAAAAACGAAAAGAAAAAAAAAGAAATGAAAAGAAAAAAAAGAGAAAAGAAAAAAGAAAATAAAAAAGGGGGGGAATAAAGAAAAGAAAACGAAAGAAAAAAAAGAAAAAAATAATAATAATAGAAAAATAAAGGAAATAACAAAACAAAAGAAGCACTATTTTGATACATCCAAAATCACATCCAACCGTTTGATTTTTATTTTTTCTTCTTTGGTTTTTCTCTTACTCCCGTGGCCAACCATCACAAGAGAGGCACATTTGTAGAATACAAGAAACAAAAAGGGTCATCCCCTCACACAGGAGCACCATCATCATGCACGTTGATTCATTTTTGTGCACCAAGATCAAATTTATTTTGGCTTGGAAATGGGAAGAACAGAATTCACTGACGCACATTTTTTTTTAGCTCTCTACCCCTCTGTTCCTCTTGTCCGTAAACACCTTGCCTCCTCACCATCTCACCCTTCATTCCATCACCCCATTCACCAACTCTGATCACACAATCAAACGTATCGCACGCATTGACTCAGCGAAGAACTCGATCACAGCCCTTCATAAACAAAACCAAACGATTAATGAGAGCGAGGAGGATCGGCCATCACACACACGACACTACCCTTTTTTGCTGGCTACACCTCATCACGCAGGGACACTCTCCTTTTGGCTCTCTCCACCCATAACCACCTCAACACGGGTCTTTCCCATTAACAAATCAGGACCACCAACAAGATTTCCCTCTCACTCGGAATTTCACCCTCACCATCCATATACATCCATCACGCACAACTCAGATTCCTCCATCACACACGACTCATATTCACGAATCTTATTCAAGCCATAGCCATCTTGCCATATACAGCTTCTACTCATACCATTCCACCATCTTCAGCTTCATAAAATCTTCATTCCATTTTTCCGGCATTCAAACCAAAACAAAAATATCCAAATCAGCTTCTTAGCCTCCCTTACGCTTTCTATCATCACCACCAATTCATCCAAATTCTCGAGGCATCGAATCTTTTTTTTTTTCAATTCACCATACATCAATCCAATAGAGAAGAAAAAAATCTCATCATCATCGTCAATACCTACCAGAGCAGAGTTAGGAGAGAAAAGCGGTTGGGGTCACCAACATGTGCTCTATTCCCCGTGGTGGCTTGGTGACGGTGTCGCGGCGGAGAGCGGTAGCACCGATGAGGCTATGGCGTCTAAGAAAGGTGGTCGTGGTGGCATCGTCGGTGGCGGTTTCAAATGCGTGAGTGACGAGGAGAAGGAAGAAAAAGGAAGTAACACCACCGGCCCTAGGAAGCGCCATCGGCTCTCGGCGGCGGGCTCGACGGAGAGCGACGACCCTTGCGGTGGCTGGCGATGGGAGTGCAACGCAGGAACCGAAGTTGCTTCCCTCTCGCGCGTGAAAAAGAGAATGGGAGGAAAGGAGGCTTGGTGCTGTGACCAACGGTGGGTGCCGTCACTGGCGACGCCGGGGACGACGGTTGGCAATGGCCGTTCAGGTGAAGGCGTGGCCGTGAATGGCAGAGGTGAGATCTCTGGCTTCCTTCGTTTAAAGGAGAAGATGACCCTTGATGGTGCTTGGCATAATGAGGGGAAAACTTTGAAACCCCTAAAGAGTTTCTGATAGGTTTAAGTGACCTTGGGCCTGGCTGATGGGCTGACTTTTCTTCCCTGCACCCCTCATTCTCGTACCACACCCCCATTTCAATCCTGCAAACATAAAAACCGAAAAAAAGGCCTTGGGCTTGGTCAGCAAAAGATCCAGTAGCACACCCTGGTTTCGTTTTCTGCACACCCCTTTGTTTATTGAACTTTTTGCACCTGTCTTTCTAATGCACACACCACATTTTTATTGATGTTTTTTGTTGCACTTTTTTCTTGTGTTTGGTTTTACTTTTATTTTATTAGTTGCACCTCTATAGTTACTATACACCAACTTTTTTTTTAATAAAAATAAAAAATATATTGTAAAAATAATCAAAAATTTATTTTTAAAAGGTTAATAACACACGTGCAATCATTCTGTCGGCCTTGTACTAAAACCTTTTTTTCTTCTTTTATAAAAATAATCAAAAATTTATTTTTAAAAGGTTAATAGCACACGTGCAACCATTCTGTCGGCCTTGTGCTAAAAACCTTTTTCCTTCTTTTATAAAAATAATCAAAAATTTATTTTTAAAAGGTTAATAGCACACGTGCGACCATTCTGTCGGCCTTGTGCTAAAAACCTTTTTCCTTCTTTTATAAAAATAATCAAAAAAATTTTTTAAAAAGGTTTAAGCACACGTGCGACCCTTTTGTCAGCCTTGTGCTAAAAACCTTTTTCTTTCTTTTATAAAAATAATCAAAAATTTATTTTAAAAAGGTTTAAGCACACGTGCGACCGTTCGCCTAGGCTTTGTGCTAAAAAACCTTTTTCTTTTTTTTATATAAAAAAAATATAAAATCTTTAAAAATAAAAGATTTTCGAACAAACAAACAATCTTTCAACCAGAACTACGTAATCCTTGATTCTCCATCAAAAGTGGAGATACGTAGGAGCAAGGCTAGTCCTTGTCAGGGTCACTTTCCAAAAGAAAAATATAAAAACAAATTTCCAATCAACTTTTCAAAACAAATTCCTCAAACAAATTTTCCAAACAGTTTTTTAGAACTACGTAACCCTGATTTCTTAGTCTGACTGAGAATACGTAGGAGCAAGGCTAGTCCTTGTCGGGCACAAAAAAATAAAAGAAAATATATTTTGTCTCTTTTGATTTTTACTTTTTAGGGGAAATTAAGCATTTTGAAAACCACATCTTTATTCGCGTTTTTAATTAAAGGTACTGCCTTCGGGCAGACGTTGTAGGGTGCTAATACCTTCCCTACACATAACCGACTCCCGAACCCGACTCTGGTTTTCATAGATTTAGTCTTATCCTTTTTTATGGTTTTTCCATAGTTTTCCAGAATAAACTATGGTGGCGACTACAAAACTCACTTCTTCTTTTTTTTCAAAAATCATTTTCTTTTGGATCGTCGTTCCGTCGCGATTCCGGTTGTGACACATATAAAATTCATAAGATCAGTTCCTTGAATATTGATTCCTCACATATCCAACAAACTATCCAACATTATATTCAAGTGTTATAAGCAATTGATAAACTGAAATCTATTCCTAGCATCACATAATATCAAGTATTCTTGCTCAGATCAGGGTTTTAGAAATACTTTCCAGTCAAGTCTAAAATCCACATTCATGAAACTATTGATCAGGTAGAATCAAGCATTAAGAGCAGAAAAAAAATACCAATGTTGAATAAAAACAGAAATGCTATATATAAATATCACCAGATTACATCCTAGTTCGAATCGATTACATACAATCCCAAGAGAAGAGATCATCCACTCATGGTGGCCATTGCCATTCTAAGAGATGAAGAAGAAGATCCTACAGCTAAAAATGGAAGAAAGACTCTTTGGGTAGCTCTGGGTATTTTATTCTCTGCACTCTCCGTCGTCATTTCTTTCTGCCCTGTGAATATATATATTACCCGAATTCTCGCTTAAGTTAAACTATTCTTGCTTAAGCGAGAAGAAACTTCTTGGAGAAGATAGTCATTCTCGCTTAAGCGAAAGTGACTTTTACAGCAATGGCTTCCTGGATGAATCTAGCTTAAGCGAGATTATTCTAGCTTGGGCGAAATGTTGCAGGATTTACTCTTCTCTCTTAATTTACCTGAAACATATACAAAATAGGGATCAAATGACTTCTTTTTAATCAACAACTCAGAAACATGTGATTACTTTTCATCTTTCTTAGATTGGGGAAAATTGATACAAATGTACCCAATTCAAAACATAAGTGCCACAATTCCATATGAAAATTTAATACTTTTTGGCACTTATCACGCACACAAGTAGATAAATACAAATTTTCAATGATGATCTTGATCTTGGAAAGAAAAGTCTCCCTAGTCACTCTAAGTTTTCAAGGAAATGCCTTACATTTGTTGGCTTCCCTAGTTAGAGAAGAAAGAGTCTCTAATTTCCCTCCAATTCAATATTGGAATGAGCTCAAAAGTGTCATGAGAAGGAGGCACATTCCCTCCTACTACAACCGTGAGTTAATGGATAAACTCCAAAGGCTCCAACAAGGAGATCTAAGTGTAGAACAATATAGGCAAAAGATGGACCTTTATACCATGAGGATAGGAATTAGAGAGGAGAATGAGATTAGCGTCTCTAGGTTTTTTAATGGTCTTAAAATTGAAATTAGAGATAAAGTGGAGTTGCTACCATATCAAGATTTGAATGATTTGTTAATTGAGCATCAAAGTGGAACAACAACTTTTGAGAAGCAAGCTTCACTCTAGCTCTAATATTAAGAAAGACTACAGGAGGGGGGAAAGGGGAGGAAGGAGGGGAGGGGGTGGGGCGGGGCAAACAAGTAGAAGAAATAGAACCCTTTAGGAATATAAGAAGAGAAAAAAGAGAAGAAAAAAAGAAGCCAAGGGTGAGAACATCATCTAAAACTTACACTAGTGATATTAAATGTTTTAAGTGTCTTGGTAAAGGTTACATTGCATCACAATGCCCCACCAAAAGGGTCATGATCCCAAGGGGTGTGAATGAATATAGTAGCCAAGAAGAAGAAAGTGAAAGTAAGAGTAAGGGAATTGCCGCAAAGAAGTAAGAAGAAGGCGCTAATGAGGATGTCCATCCTTGTGAGAGAGAACTTCTTATGATAAGAAGGATTCTCCATAATCAACCTAGTTCGCAAGAGTTAACACAAAAAGACAATATCTTCCACACTAGACGTAAAATCTTAGACAACAAATGTTTTTTTATTGTGGATAGTGGCTCATGTTTAAATTGTTGTAGCATTAGGTTAATTAACAAGCTTGGATTAGCTATTTTTCCCCATCCTCAACCTTATAAACTTCAATGGATTAATGGGGACAAGGAAATGGAAGTTAATCAACAAGTGATGGTCAACCTATCCGTCGGGAATTATGAAGATAGTGTGTTATGTGACATAGTACCTATGGATGCTTGTCACATTTTGTTCGAAAGGCTTTGGATTTTTTTTTATAAAGAATCTTTACATAATGACCACACTAATGAGATAACCATCACTCATAATAAAAGAAAGTTTGTGCTTCATCCTTTAATACCTTCTCAAGTGGAAAAGGATCAAACACAAATAAGAAAGAAAATATAACAAGAAAGGTAAAAAGAAAATAAAAGACACTTTTTGTTCTAAGTGTCAAAGCATGATGTATAAGACTCAAGAATGCCCCAACAAGAAAATTATGATGTTAAGGGCCAAAGGCTTGTGTAAAGAAGTAAAGGTCTCCTTACCATCTTCCTCTAAAAGCATGGCAAGAAAAGACCCAAAGGACTCTTGTGTTGGAAATAAAATATTCAAGAAACATGCTCCTACTTTCCCAAACCATAATCACTCATTTGATTCAGGTGTATCCCTCTTGGGAGCTATATCCTTCATATACTCACTATTATAACATTTGTATTTTAACTTGTGTCATAAAATGGGTATTTGACCCTGGTGGAGAAGTGCACAAAAGCTCCAAAGAAGATAAGGAAGTTTGCCTTGTTCCATGTTGAAGATTTGAGGGCAAATCATTTTCAAGAGGGAGGAAATGATGGCAAATCCCCTAGCCATGGTCAAGCATTTTCAAGAGAGTGGAAGTCATCCATGAATATGGTATCAACTCTACCTTGTGGGCCACCTTTGGAGCCATCATGGAGCATGGATTGAACAGTAGTGTAGGATATCTAGGCCATTGTATTCGGCCATGCAGTGTAGGTTTGTTTAAGGCTTGTATTAAGGCCTAAGTAGCATAGGATTTTCTTTAAGTTAGACACCGAAACCAAGTGGAAAGTGAGTGCCATGTGTTTCATTATAGAGAATTTACTTTTTAGAAGTAGTCACATGACACCCTAGGAGTGGAGAGGATTTCTTTTTGGTAGTGGTCACATGTCCCTTCACCATTGGAGAGGATTTGCTTTTAGTATCCGCAACATGACACTCTAGGAATGGAGATGATTGTGTTTTGTGAGTGGCCACATGTCCTCCCATCATTGGAGAGGATTTGTGGACACTTGTCTACTCCTTAGAAGGCCTCATCTTTTGCCAATGAGAGCAGATCATGCTTTTAGGGTTAGAAAGAGACACCCTTGGCCTATAAATAGAGGTGTCTCCACCCTTATATTTCATCTTGGATTAATGTAATGTTATGTTGCCAAATTATGGTCTTACATTTCCTAGATCAAGACTGGAGCAACCATTGAGGCCTGTCTAGTCACCTTCCTCCTTAAGTTGGCCTCAATTTTATTGGAACCATCAAACACCACCTTACCATCACCATATCCACAAAAACCGTGAGCATATCACCTTGTCCAGTCCTAGCTACATAACCTTGGTCTTTTCTCCACTCCATTTCCACACTCATCATCCAAAGAAACACCCTCTTCATACACATCTCTTAGTTTTGGCCCAACTTAGCTAAGGAAATTGCTATCAAATGTCATCGTATTTTTTATAGACTTTATTTTTCTTAAAACATATTAGAGGAAGTTAAATATATTAGTATAACTTGTAAAATCAGATTGGTGATAAGAATTAGATGAGTTTTAGGTTCTTATTATCCTGGTAGGATGAAAGAAAAGATGACGAGAGAGTTTTTAAGTAATGATCCGAAATTCAAATAGCTGTTGAAATTTGTTTTGTTTAAAAGGAAAAGTTAAGATGAAGATGAAGGTTATAGCGTAAGTAAAAAATCTGGTAATTGGCATTGATAAAATAAAAATAATATTATTAGTATAGATATGATGTTGGCAATTGCAGTAGTTGAGTGAGATCCAAGTATATGCATATGCATTCCTTCTCCCACACATGCATCGATTATGAATTCGAGAACACACAAATAAATGACGCACCCAGATAACATAATGCATCTCTCTACTATTAAATTAGCCACAGTAATCACTAATTTGAATTAGGCCAAAACTTCACCTTAATTAAGGTTTTCAAATGATAAAAGTAGTGATGATTGGGCTGTGCCAACACAAAGAAGATGCCACGAGTCGAAGCAATCATGACATGGGACCAATACATGTCACATCTATATAAATATAAATATATATATATATATATATATATATATATATATATATATATATATATATATATATATTATTGATTCTATAAGTTTGGAAAGCAATAAGCAATAATATGTACATGAATGGTTTTGGGCATCATGGCATCATGCAGAAAAAGAAAGGTATGAAAGAAAATAAAATAGACGAAAGAAAGTGGCAGTCTTTTTCTTCATATTTCTTGCTTATACGACTAAGAGTTTCCCTTTGTCTCCCTTTTCGACTATATGAAAACCTCACGCCAAGGAAACTCAACTCTTTACAAATTAAATAATAGCTGGCAATGGAGTATGACCATCCAACAAATACGTAACCAATGTCTACCTTAATTTCACCTATTTATTTTAACCATTTTTCTATTATCAAACTTCAATATGCACAATACGAAATGAAATATAATATGTTGATTCTTTGGGATCAATATTTGGCCCCTTTATTCCATATTGAAAAAATCCAAAGAAAATCTAGAATGTGTCTGCATGTGCAATTAACATTTTTTTTTATAGTATAACATGTGTGCAATTATTTTGAACTATCGAATTCGAGTAACATTTAAAGAAATTGATGAAAGATGAGAGATCCATCACCGATGATGAGTCGCATCATATATTCCAAAGCCATTCTAAAACATAAAATAAGAATGTCTTAACATCAGTGTGGTGGCTCTCCTTATCAATTTTTTATGCGGTCAATGCATTATGAATCTGACATTAAAATCCTCGTTAATCCATTTTCTTCTCCTAGGTATGTGTCTGTTGATATATATAAAGTTCGCTTAATTTGATTTATGTTAAAATCTTTAAAATTTTCCTCTATCAACCATCCAAGGTAAAAGGAAACTGAAACGGAGAAAAAAAAATTAATATCTACATGAAGTAAACTCAATTCTGAAGCTAACTAGCAACATATATGCGACTGCTACAAAGGACAGCAATTAATATAATATAGTTTTTACTGTATAATACAAATGGGTAGATAACTTGACGTAAAATGATGCTTCCCAATTTCCATATATATATATAAAGCAAAGTTCTCAGAAGTTATGTGACTGAACATGGTGAAGATCACAAGCATACCTTTTGTCTCCCGCAACTTCAGACAGCAAACTCAGATACTCAATGGCACAGATTAACATGTCTAAGAAAGGTTATAGTCAGGAACCACAGTCATCACGTGCAAAATTAATTCTACCAACAATATTATTGCAATGTTTCCAAAACCAAACTGAAATACCATCAATGCAATGCAATATAAACCAAGTTTCCTTCCTCTTTATTGTCCTTTCCATCATAAAATAATGAAGAGAAAATCGGCATAAGTATATATCAAGTTGGCATTGTGTCTACATCGATCGGTTGTACTAGAGGGTGGGGGAAGAAAAACAGTTAATCACAGTAACAAGGAGCAATTAATTTGAAATCTGGTAGTAGCTTTAATTGGCTCAAGTGTATACATATTATCAAGGGGAAATTTTGGGCATATTAATCATATGGATTAATTAAGATAATAAAATGAGGGGAAAGCGTACAGCCGGGTCATAATTAACAACACTGAGTATGAATAGTCTCCTTTTTCTTAACTCACTTTGATGCATGATGATAATTAAGAGAGAAATAAATGGAATAATTGTTTTTATTAGGCTGCAAGTTTAACCAAAATAGGAGATATTATCAGTTGAAATTGTGGTGTAAGTGGTGGGATCTCTGTGTTGGATGTAGATGGAAGAAGAGGAAGAAGTTTGAGGAATAGAAGGAGGTGGAAGTGGTGGTGGTGGAGGAGGTGGTGGAGGTGGAGCAGCGATTGAAACAGCCCCAGATGAAGGAAGCATTGCAACATGAGAGGAGGGTATCATGTGAGCTTCCCTGAGTTTGTATTTAAGTATTTCAGCCCTCACTACATTAAGTTCAGCTTGTAAAGATTGAACTTGTTGCTGCAAACCAGAAATTGCACCCATGCATCCATACACAGGGTCTCTTAGCCTCACATTAGCTTCATAAACTAGACTATTTGCTGCATCAGCTCTCTGACACTCTGGTACTTCCTATAACAACACATTTTAATAATATGATTAAAATCTACAGTAGTATATATACACCACACATATCATATTATTAATCAGATAATTAGTTAGCCAGTGGTGTTATTCATATATATTTACCATGAGCATCTTTGAGACGTTACTGGCACCAAAAACTTTGTGGACTGAAGCAAACTTTTGAGGCTCATGGGGAGAGAAATATGGTGAAAAGGGACATTCTTGGGCACATCTTCTTCTCAACAACTTACATGCTGCACAAGGGGTGATGGTATTTAGGGTTCCAGGAGGGCCTAACATGTGTCTTCTTCCCATTTGAGAAGAAACATCTCCTTCCCTTTTGATCTTCTTCCCTATCTCATCAAATCTCCCCCTGCACCACAACAATACACTTATTGCATGATTGAATAGAAACATATATATATATATATATAGAGCACAGTATAAGAAGAAGAATATAATAGAAAAGAGATTTATGTGTCTTACCTTTCTCTGGACATTCAGGCATGCCCTCTGATTATGAAGTTGGATTCAGCTTAGGGAGAGAATATAGAATATAGAGAGAGGTGCTGGTTAGAGAGTTCAGAAAGTGAAGAAGAAAGGAAAATAGAGGTATAAAATGAGTGTGCTTAAAAGGCAAGGTATACAATAAAGGACAACTCCAGCTATATTTATTTAAAAAGAAAAGAGTTATTTCAATTACATGAGTAAAAGAAGCTTGTTTTATTCGTTGCTAATGTCTTAAACCTCTCTTGGTTTATGAAAGAGGATTTCAGGAATTATAGATTACTTTTAAGAAAAAACAATCAAAAAGTTTGATGGACGAGAATATATTGTTTATGTTGTACAAATGCCAGCTCATTCAGTGCTTGCTCACGTGTGACTTCTTAAATGTCTTTGACTTTCTGATTCAATTGCCGCCATGCATGTGGTTCTTGCTTCTTATTCAGGACAGGTCCACCAAAGTGCCATTCTTTTTAAGCTCTCATATAATTAATATTATCTGTAATTTGAGTATGTTTGTGTTAATATCATCTTATTCACTGCCAAAAAATCACTCCATATATAGATATTTTACACAAGTAATTAATTACACATTAAACCAGAGTTGGACTTCCACAATTTAAAATGTTCATCTTTTCAAATTCAAAACACCCCTCTTGAGATCAGAATATGCTATATAGTTGCTCTTCTTTTAAACAAAAACTGTATTTTTATCATACATTACATCCAATCACCGTGTAGAAACCGCAAGCTGACCCTTATAACATGACAGTGCAGACTATATATATATATATATATATATATATATATATATATATATGGATGTCTATTTATATCATCACTCACCCTATACACCTCTCGTTATATTCTTATTAATGGAGATTTATACTATACTATATTACATAAACATATAATTTTCTACTGATCTTTTGTTTATTCTATAAGTCGAAAAACGTCAAGTTTCTTCCTTTGTTTGCTGCTTATTAAGTTGGGAAACTGTTTGACAAAAAAGGTATATATAGGTATAGCCCTGACGCACATCACATTCCGCATGAAGAAAGTAAGGGCAATCTTTAAAGGAAACACATACAGCAACCATGATCGGATGTATTAGAAACCCACATTTATTGATTCCTTAATTTCGTGATTATGAAATTGCTTCCAAACTTTGAGCTCAGCCGAAAACGATTCCCCCTGAATTAATATTGTGTCACTGCAATAAGAAAAGATTGGACACCTTTCAAGATAAGTTGATAATGTTGACAAGAAAATGACTTGTTTCAATTGTGTGATTCATAATTTGATGCAGAGGTATGATGATATAGGACATTTCACCCAAGTTTCCATATGGGAAGATCATTTTCTCATTTAACAATCTAACATTTTAATTCCTTGTGAATGATTGAGACAGTTAACTGCTTAACTAAATTTGTCCTTCACCCAAATGACATATATGCATTTTCCCTTGAACCACACCTTAACTTAATACAAAGAAACCAAAAACTCACCTTTCAACAGTATACATATTTGATGTAAAGTCTAGAATCATATGAGATGAAAGCAGTAATTAATAGTGCAGTTTAGCACAGAAAGGAATCTTATAGTTAATTAGATTATGCAGATATATATTAGTATAGAAATGAAAGCATGATTAGAGTTAGTAAGTAATAAGGGAATGAGATATGATTTTGTTAGGGTTTTGAGAAATGTTATATCAAAGTGGGTGGTGAAAGTTATATCAAAGTGTATTTGGTATTAAATTACGTAAAAGGAATGCTTAGAGTCTAAGGGAGTGGCACCATCGATTCTTGTTTGACCCGTATTTTGAGGCTTATAATTCGCTCCGTTGTTCTCTCACCGCCAACCTAACTTCACAATACTAAAAAACTCCATTTCTGATTTCTGCATCACTGCACCAAAACCCACAACCCACCACTACCATTGCATTGCTTGGGCTTCTCACCACACAGATTCTCTCTTCTTATAACTGCCTTCATCTTTTTCTAACATTTAATATGCACCAACCCAACATTCATTCGTTTTTAAATTCAAACCTTAATAATACACATCAAACTCACCCTCAACACCTACTCTTCTTCGGACATTCTACTATTTCTTTCTTTCTCTTCCCTCTCTATTTGCTTCAGCTCACCATTCGGGCTTGCTATGGAATATTCTTCATCCCTCAATTTTTCTTCTTTTTTTTCACAATCTTTTCAACAATCTCACCTCTCTAGCTTCAATACATGCACTTAATTATATACCATCCAAGTATAATATATATATGTCTTCTCTATTACTTCATCATATCACTCAGAAAAACTTTCCTTTTCAGTCATCAATTTTAAGAGGAATATCTTTAGTCAAAGACGAATCCGCACTTAGAAATCGATTCCATGTCTAAAGGATTGTATTTCTTTTTTCTTTTATTTTATTTTAAATTTACATTTCCTTATTTAAATTTATTTAGTTTATTTTAACAAAACTTATTATAAGCATGCATATTCTTTCATTTAAATTTTTTTTTTCTCCAAGTTTATTTTAACAAAGGTTATAAGTCATCTACTATATTTATTATTTTCTCCATTTATGTTTTTCTTCATATCTCTTGTATTAATTCCAACTCAAATCTGCTCGTTTAGAAGTGTACGGATTATCATAATTAACTCTTATTTTAATGTAAATGAACTTTTAGGGCTAAATTTTTTATTTCCCATAACTACTATGTAGAAATTAGATTTAAGTTACTATTTGATGCCAAATTTAAAAGTTGTAGAAGAAAAAAAAATGATTGGGTGAGTCACAATATTTAAAATATGATTTCATCTATTAAAATTTTAAAGATAATATGACACCTTACACTCATCCAAAATCATCATCATCATTATTAATATTAATATTAATATTAATATTATTATTATTATTATTATTATTATTATTATTATTATATATATATATATATATATATATATATATATATATTTAAGTTTCTTCCTTTTAGGTTAAGTATGAGTCTTATGAATCATTGTAAATTTCATCTCCAAATTTACATTGGGAATTGAATATATACCACCAAGAAATCAATGATATAATCCTATATAAGAAAGAGTATCATATTTTCTGAAATATTTAAGAAAATAAATTAGAGAAGAATGTTGAATAAGACCGAGATGAGGACGCTACAATCTAGTAGATTGATAAGTCAAGTGATGATTCACTACAAATATGTTAATCTTTAATAAGAATTAGAGTTCTAAGAATCAGAGTTTTAATCTAAGAACCAAGAAAATCCTCTCTCAAAAAGGAAAATGCATATATTATGCCTCAAAAATGTTTACATTAGCTTTTGATACCTCTATATATAGGCACATAAGTTTAATAAAGTTTTGAAATCTTAAAATAAAGCACAAAACCCAAAACACAAAAATAATAAAAAATTAAAATTACAGATGCAGACACTTTGCCTAGCGAAGTTCGTCGTCCAACGAATTTAAAATTTTGTAAATTTAAAGTAAAATTACAAATTATTTAATTTCCTAAATTATGCTACAATTGTGTTCATTATCTTCATGTTCTTTAAATTCCTTCCTTCGTAGAATATTATAAGATTCGATGAGATGTATTTTGATCGTGGACTTTGTTATAGATCCTTTAAATTACGAATGTCCTTCCTCAAGTTCTTCACATATATGTTTCAAGAGATAGTCTTCTATCATGTTCTCGTTCTTGGGAAGAATTTGTCCTCAAATTCTTTTAGGATTTAAATTTGTTTAACATTAGGGTTGATATTGTAATATAGTTTCTTTTGTTTTTCAAATTCAATTCATCAATCACTACCATTACAAAAAAAAATTCTTAAATTAATTTTAGAGACTAAAAATAGTTTATCATTATAATAACTACTTTAAATATTAGTTTATAAACTAAAAGTTATTAGTCTTTAAAATTATATTATAAATTAGATTTTAAATTGATCTTTAATATTAGCTACCAATGTTTTGGCTACCAAAGAAATTAGTGTTTAAATTGGTTACAAATTAATTAGAGACCAATTTAAATATTAATTTTTTTATAAGCAAAACAACAATAGTTAATATTATTGACCAATTTAAGTCTAATTCACAAATTAATTATAATCTTTTATTCAAATAAAAATAATTTTATAGATTAATATTTTTTAGTTTATAAATTTATATCTAAATTAGTCATTATAGTAAGTAATTATTTTTTATTTCTAAAATTGATTGTTATTTAAAGATCTTCTTATAATAAATTTACATTAATTTATGTTTATTTTAATTTATCTACAATATAAAAAAAATGGGTGAAATGCCTGATAATATAAAGAATGACATAACTTATTACTTTCATTAGTATAACAAATGATAAATTAAGTTGAAGAAACACATTATTTATTGTATAAATTAACGGTTTTTATACCATTTAAAAAACGAAATTTGTGATAGATAAAATTTGTTGGAAATTATCAAAATTTTTCCGGAAATGAAAATTATTAACAACCAAAAATATATTAATAAAATACTTGTTAATAAATTTTATCGACATAAGAAAATTTGTCAGTAATTATCGATATCTAAAGATCTATCGATAATTTTTCCTCCTCTATCTTCACTATTGTTGTTGTCATCGCTTTCAGTGTCACCATCATCAACTCTTCATGCTCCCTTTCTTCCTACTCCTACATCAATAGCCATCACCATTTCCACTATTGTCATTATTGCCTCCATGGCTCTTGTAAGTGTTATTATTGTCATTATTTATATGGCTATTGTCGTCACCTACTCTTTCTTATTTTCTCTTCTTATTCTTTCATTTTATTTTCTATTTTTCACCCATTTCTGATTAATTTATAGCAATAACACTCATTTTATCAACAAATTTACTGATAGAATTACCAATGAATTTATTAATGAAACTACTCATAAATTTATAGATAGATTTAAAAAAAATACAATTATCGATGAATTTTACAAAAAATGAATTATTAATGGATTTACGAAATAATTTTCAAAAAGAATCAATTACCAATAGATTTATCAACAGATATTGAAAGTATTCAATTATCGATGGATTCACCAAAAGATTAAAAAAAAATCTATTTACGAAGGATTTACCCGCAGCTTTTATTGGTCAAAGACTAAAGCGAAAACTTTCATTTTGTCACAACTAAAATTGTAATGGGACAAAAATTCAAAAGTTAAAATTAAAAAAAATAAATAAATAAAGATTTAAAATTGTCATTATAGCTTATTTTGAGAAACAATGAAAAACCATAAGATAAAAGTGTGATATGTGAAAAATAAATTTTGAATTTTGGAATAAGAATGTATTAGTACTTACAATTCCATAACTTTAATTAAATAAGCAAAACAATGTAGTTTTTTTAAATAATTATTGTTTTCTAAAAAATTAAGAAAAAAAAAACACTTTTTAAAAAGAGACTTGACAAAATTTAATCATCATTCCTATATATTTATATATTTTTACTTACAATTGAAAGACCAAAATTTATGTAGTTCTAAAAAAGAATTGTTTGAGTGTTTATAACACGTATAATTATACAAATATTCATACTTTTAATTCGCTATATAAGACGTTGCGAATGACCATATAAATATTAAAAAGAAAAAACAAAATAAAATAAATGTACGAATAATTAAGTGTATGAATAATTAAATAAGTATTATAAAGAGTAAAAGAGAAACCCAAATTAAAATTTTAAAAAAAAAAAAAACTAAAAATAAGGTTGTATGAAAACATGGCGTGTAGTCAGAAAAAGCGCAAAAATTAATTAAAAGAAGTGGGGTGCAGTAATAAAATGCTTGGAGTGCCTCAGTAAAACCCAAAATGAAAACAAGAAATAGGGGTGTGTGGGTAGCAAAGCACGGGATGAAAGATACTGTGAGATGGGTACGATGAAAAGACTTTTTTTAGTTGATTTGCGGAAATGTTATTTGGAGTTTCTGAATGGAGTATGACATTATTAATAATTTTTTAATAATAAATTATGTGTTAGTATTTTATTAAATCATATATTTAAAATAGACTCATCACAATTTATCGTCTAAATATGTCAAAAGCAAATTGTTAAAAAGAAGTAAGAAAAAAACAATACATAAGAAAAAAAGGAAAAAGTTCCAATTAAAATCATTGGCTCTTTAACCATCCTCTTTTCAGTCACTCATCTTCCAAATTTAATAATTAATAATCTTAAAAAATATTTTAATTATTATTTAATAAAAACAATATATATAACAACTAAACCTATCAGATACAATAGTCTTAGTTTTAATGATAGTCTTATCCAAATTAAATAGATACAAATGTAAACTAATTTAAATTCAAATTTAAACTAGATTATAAACATATAGACTAATTTTATCCAATTAAATCGATTTGGATTTAATTAAAACATTGTGGGGGTATATTTTGAACACCACTAAAAAGGCCTCAATCACCCCATATGAAAAAATCACGACTCAAAAACATAAAACCTACTAAAATAACAATGTTGAATGACAAAAACCACAGCAAACAAACAATCAAAACAACATTGACGAAAATAACAAGTGTACCTATGAATGTTGCTATGACACCCTAACCCAAAACTATTACATTTTCATATCTCTTTTGTTTTGTTTTGGTTTAGTAATCTTTGCATGTTTTCCCTAAACAAGAACCAATAAATACACTTCAATTGTGTGTCGAAGGTTTTATTTTCAACTTTACATTTTAATTGACACAAGAACCACATTTGTTGTTTGAATAAAATCACAACATTTTTATTGAATAAAAATGGCATTGATCCTTTGATATAACTTGGTTGGTTCACAGATTTATACTCCATAATATAAGTTGAAAGGAATGGGATTGTAAAATCAATAAATTCTTTTAAATTTGAGAACAAACAATTGATATTTTTTCATCATCATTTCCGGATAAATTCCAATTTTCAATATACTTAGAGTTTAAAATTGTGTTCCTTTCATACTTTAAAGTTAATTTTCAAAGTTGTTTCGGGCTATGAGGTTTAGGGTATGGGTCTTTAAAGTTTTGTTTGTTTAACTCCTTGTCTTGGTTATTTTTTATTTTTCATTTTGTTATCTGGAGAAGATACTCTGATATTAAAATGAATAAAGATTAAACAGTCTTAACAATAAGTGTATATTAAATGTCACCAACCTAACATACTACCTCAAACCTGTATTTATAGATTTCGGAATTGAATTTGAATTAACTCAACCCAATTGATGATGATCATGTGTTGACTTAAATTAATCATCATCAATCATAATTATACTTTAAGGTCAACCATTAGATGTGCATTATCTGACCTACCGTTTATGAGATATTATCAACTAGTTAAATCGCCCGATCTTACTAACAGGAGAGTCATACTATAAATAAATTATATTTGAAAGATTGTTTGCTAGTGTTTATCACCATTAACATACTTACGCCATACTGTAATATATACTACCATCAAAGAAGTATGCATAACCTTTTTTATAAAAAACAATAATATATTTTAAGAAAATATAGAAGGAGAGATGCGTACTTTTTTTTTATAATTTGAAAACATAAAAGTGTCAAAATAGATGCACGTATACCAAAAGTAATAAAATGTGAGAAAAGTCGTATTTATTAGGATTATGGATTAACATGGACTACTCAATTAATAAATCGTTTTTTAAGAACTAAAGAAATTAAGAATTTGTTCATTTTTAGTTTATCTTAAGCAGTGGAAACAATTTAAAATATTAAGGAAAAGTGTTTTAATTAAGATCACAACACATCGATATGACTAAAATAGCAAGGGCATTGATCTTTCCACCTCTCTATTTTCATCTTTCACCTTTCTAAATTCTTTTTAACTTTTTTTTTAAATACGAAAATAACCTTTTTTTACTTTTTATTTTCACTTTTTTAATCCTGTTTACGTAAGATACCCTAACTTAACTTTTTACTTTCTACTTCAGTCAGACACTTTGACAAACTTCCATAGCAGTCCTACCTCCCCTTCGGATTCTCACCCCCATACTCCAAGTTTCATTTTCTAAAAGTTTCCAACTCTCTCAGTCCTCTCTTCCTTTGTGTGTGGTGCTTTTAGCCTTTTGTGTGTGCGGAAGTGCGGCGGGTGGCGGTGCGGTGGGTGTGTGCGGCGGTGCAGCGCAGTGGTTGTTGGTTCGTTTCGTTTCTGCCTGCGGGTGTGTTGGGCGATGCGGCGGTATGTGCGGCGTTGCGGCCGGTGTGTGCGGCGGGTGGCGGTGCGGCGGGTGTGTGTGGTAGTGCGGCGCAGTGGTTGTTGCTTTGTTCGTTTCTGCCTTGAGAGGTTAGTGTCTTTTCGTTTCTTCCTTCGTTTTTTTTAAATTATGTAATATAATGTTTAAGATTGTGTTGATTTCTGGTCTGTGTCTGTTGTTGATTTCTGGTCTGTGTTGTTGCTCTGTTTTCTTTTTAGATTTCTATGTTCTGTGTGCACTGTTTTCTTTTGAGGTTTTTGTGTTCTGTGTGCGTAGGAGGAAGAAGACTTCCAGGCCCTGAAACAGGTGTCGCACATCCGTTTGGCCCTGAAACGGATGTCGATATCCCTCGATGGAGAAGACGAACTCTGCACATCCGTTTAATAGTGAATTATGTACCTTCGCCGCACACGTTTCTCCTTCAACCACTACGCCTTCAAACACGGAGAAGACGAACTTTGCACAATTGCAACTTTCTTTCCACCACGCCAACGATTCCTCACAGTGAAAGAAAGAGAGCACAAAGAATTCAAAAAAAACAATAAACACAACAATGAAACAGAAATGAGAGAGAGAGAGAGAGCAGAAAGTATAACGTGAGAAAAAATAGATTTTTTATAGTAGGAGATTGGAATTAAAATTAAGCTATAAAATAAATTTTACTTAAGGGTATAATAAGAATATAAATAAAAAATAAGAATATAAATAAAAAAAAAGGGATAAAAGTGGAATGAAAAGGTGGAGGGCCAAAAACGTAGAGGTGCAGGGATCAACGTTCAAATAGTAAAAAGAACTCACAACAAATGGACTATTTCATATTTTTGGCCCAAAAGAAATGTCGTCCTAGTGGTGTAGTCCAAAAAAGACTCACACAAATAGATATGGGGAATTTCTTCCTGCACTCCCATGCTTCCCTATAATTATATAGTTTTAGGTTGTACAATTGTTAGATATTTCATATTGTATAATTTCTAATGCAAAATTATATTCAGGATTTAATGCATATTTTCAAGATAATTTACAATGAAAATTACATTCCAATTGTATAATCCATAATGAAAAATCACATTTAAAATTATATAATTCATAATACAAATTTGAAAGATATTCTGTAATGTAAATTTCATATTATACCATTCGTAATACAATATTATTATATTTTGAATGGTATAATTTGTAATGTAAATTTGAATAATCAATCTAAAATATAATTTATATTTAAGATTATATGACCTGTAAATTTAAAATTGTAAATTTTCATTTTGAATATTTATTATTGAAGTTGCAGTAGGAAAATAGAAGAGAGTGGAGAAATTGTTTTTATTGTAAAGAATTGTAAAAAGCAAAAACAAAGATGAATTTGTTTGCCTTCTTCAGCCAAACGTGGTGACAAAATCCATGATGATTAAACTTGGTTCAGTTTACTCCAATGGCTTTTTTATGATAAGTCTGTCTACCAACTCCCACGTATGATTTCATTGAATCAATTTCAGCTCCTCTTTCATAGCATTTATCCACCTATGGTTAGTCACAGCCTATTCATATCCAACAGGTTCCATGACAGAACATTACGCCTTTGAAATTAAGCTATAGCCTAAAAATGTTCTAGGTTTTTCTCTTAATATAATAAATATAAGAGAAACACAAACAATCAAATGTCTTTAAATTAAGTAGCTAAGGTATAACCCTACCATGCTTCGAAAGGCATTATTAGCACATCCATGGCTTCCCAAAGATCACAGCTTTTGATATAAATTTGTTGGATATTTGAAAATATAAAATGCTAGAAAGAGTGAAACTGTGAAATATTACTGCATAATTCCACTTTTATTCAGCAATATTGTATGTTTTATACAGCAAATAACTGGCGAAAAATTAGCATAAAATCTTATTTCCAATTTGTTAATTTTCAATAGTAATGAATGGACAGGTCCATCTTTTGTACTAATTAAAATATATAGAAGGTAGTCTACTAAATTAAGACCAAATAGTAATAGTAGTCTATTTTGACTACCGTTTTTAATCAATGGTTGTTAGAAAAATTGAATACACATTCAGCCATCAATATTTGAATTAAGCATGATTGGCTGTAATATGCGTAAATTATGGTCGAAAGAAAACATGCGCAATGTTGAAAAATCACTTCCTGAAATTGTCAGCGAAGACTTTACATAACTAACCGCACATGCTATGATTCTTATGATCAAATAAATAAAGACAAAACTTATCTGTTGGGCCGTATTGGTCAGGAAACGGCTGGTTCACCATTATCCAATGGACTGAGAATTTAACAAGGAATATTTACTTTTCGAAGATTTCAACGAGAAGACATAAAAGGAAAGATCCAAAAAAGTAGAGTACACAGTGGAGGTAAAGAGAAAAGAATTGAAACAAATCCGTTTCAAATCAAAACACAAACACTGTCGATTAATCAATGATTGTCGCTTTACAAGAAATACTGTTTTGTTTTTCTAATAAAAGAGAAAAATAGGAGAAAAGAATATAATGATGAGCCCAAAATAAGGCAAGAAACCAATTAAGAGGAGAGACAAGATGGATACAAAGAATGAGAAAATAACAACAATGGGTCGAGGAACCAAAAATAAAAAACTAATTCCCAGACGCATGTACAAAAATTTCAAACGGATATTGAACACAGATCGTCAAAAACTTGTCTGATGTTAGGCCTCTCATTTACAGGGAGAATACACCTGAGAGATATTGCAAGCAGTTCATCCATCTCTTTGAAGGATTCTTCCCCACCTGCAATGTCTCTGTCGATACAGTCCATTACCCTTCCTTCTCTCTCACACAGCCTAACCCAATCTGTAAGATCAACAGCACCTGACTGCCCCGATATTATGTCACCTGCACTTTTTCTTGTCAACAATTCCATTAGGATCACACCAAGAGCATACACATCGGCCTTAAACGAAGGAACGGGTTTTGATGCAGCAGCAAGTTCCGGAGCACGGTATCCAAGTGCTCCAAGGTTCAGTATCTGCTCTGCAATTCCAGCCGGAGTCATCAGCCGGTGCAGACCATAGTCAGTAAGACGAGCACTGAAATCAGGGCTTGCCAAAACTATATTCGTGGGCTTCAGATTTCCATGGGGAAGTCCTCGGTCATGAAGGTATAGAAGACATCGTGCAACATCAACAGCAACTTTTATTCTCTGGCTGAATGATAACGGGGAGTACCTTCTTGGTGTGCTCTCTGTGCAAACAGATACATTGATATTACATTCAGCTAACAAAAAGTTCATATCGTGTCAAAAAATTCCTGAGCAGAGAATTCGAGAGTTTTCAATATGTTTTATGCTAACTGTCTGACAAGCGGTACCTCAAAGATACCATGACAAAAATATAGCCATGGAGCCATGAAAAACTCTACAATACACCTAGAAATAGACATGGAGCCTGTACAGCGGCATGAGTTACAAACCACTATCCGAGATGACCCTTTGTCTGCCAGCTATTGTGAAGGCAGGTGAAAATTGACAAATGACAGATAAGATTGAAGTAGCATCATGCTGTTTAACATTTTTTTATTTCAAATGAAAAAAGAAACAAGACGTTATAGCAGGTCCAATTTGAACAAGCTATATGTTATCTACAGCCAGAGCAGCATGAAGAGGCAATGAAAGTCGAGGCCACAAAATCCACACAATGATTCTTGTAACAAGTTGAAGAAATATTTCTTCATTGGATGCTTAGGTATAAGGAAACAACAAAACCTGAGTTCTACGTCTTAAGTGCTATTGAGTCTTGATGTTCTCTAACTAAAACGAAAGCTTCACCAAGACAATCAATGCCAATATGTAATGTCAACCTTTTAAAAAAAACAGAACACTAAAAGAACCTAAGGTACTACACCCAAGTTCTGTCCACAAGGTACTTCTAATTTCTAATCGGAAAATGTTCACAAATAATAAGTATAGCACAATGAAAGACCATAGGATAGGACATCACAAACGCAAGCAAAGAAAAATATCCATGAAAAAGGCACAAAATTCAAAATGTATGGGATGGAATTTAGATATGTTGACGGAAAAGCAAACTATTACCATAGAGATGAAGGGCCAAATTGTCCCCATGTATATAGTCAGCTAAAAGGAGCCTTTCTTGTTCCCTAGGCCCCCAATAGTATGCTCGTAATGGGACAATGTTTGGATGCCTCATAGAACCAATCCTTTTAACTTCTCTAGCAAATTCCTTTTTATGTTTCACCAACCCCACCCGTAACCATTTTACAGTCAACATATGACCACTGTCCAAAGTTGCTTTATATAAAGTGCCATGGCTACTTCTGCCAAGAACTTCAGCTGGTGCTCTAGATAATTCCTCTGCAGTGAATGCCAGGGAAGAGTCCAGGAAAAACAATTCCCCAGCCAACCGATCTGGTGAGTAAACATCCAACATCACTGGCTTTTCACAAGCCTCTATGAAACGTGGTGAGGATGACAATGGAGAACCAGGAGAAGACTTCCTTCCAGATGAAGTGGGAGGGTTATCCATCAAATTAGGATTTACAGATGCTGAACTAGTAGCCACCATTCCCTGCGTTAAGCCATGCTCAGAAATTTCAGTTATAAACTCTGACTGTCCACCAGAGAGTGACCTCGAATTGGAAGTCAGGAGGTGGTCATTCGAAAAGCTCAATGAGGTTGTTGGGGGTTGAACATTTGTATTGAACTTGAAGAGGGAAGGCCTCGAAAGTCCTCCTAACTTGACATCTCTTCTAGTATTTTGACCAGTGAACTCACTTCTTCCATGAAATTCTTTTAGTTGTGTTCGATGATATGCCAATAAAACAAAAGCAATCATAATAGCAGCACCTACAGAGGCAAGAATAATTGCTATCCTGATATTACCCTTTGAACTATGACGTCTACCCTTATCTGGAATGTTATCAGGCACCGAAGAAGTCTCAGGAGAATCATTTGGTAACATTAACTTTCCATTTCCAGGGCGAAAGGACGAAGGAGAGAACTGTCGCAAATTTTCTGGAACTCGACCAGATAGATCATTATTGGACACGTTAAATACAATTAAGTTGGATGAAAGCTTATCAGGAATATTTCCAGAAAATTTGTTGTTAGACAAATCAAGGTACTCCAAATAAAGAAGTTTGTTCAATTCACTTGGCAGCGGTCCAGAAAACTCATTCCTAGCCACATTCAGCAGTTTGAGGACACTCATCCTATCTATTTCAGAAGGCAAGGCACCTTCTAAGGAGTTATTAGATACATCAAGATATTCCATTGGTTGATAAGGAGGCATAAGGAGTAACTCACTGGCTCCTGAACCTTGAAGCAGAAGTTGCCCTGTGAGCTGATTTCCAGAAAGGTTCAGTCTTGTCACTGATGATGAAGTAACTAAACCTCGTGGAATGGATCCCTTGAGCTCATTTAAACTTAAATCAACTGTAAACAATTTTGAATAGGTTCCTAAAGTAGGGGGCAAGGATCCTGACAGCTTGTTTGAACTCAGATTAATAACCTCCAGTGGGGCTTCCCAGTTCTGTATAACAGAAATGTCACCAGATAACATATTTCTGCTAATGTCAATGACCGTACATCTTGTCAAAGAAGTCGGCAACGATCCTGACAAACTATTGGATGAAAGATTCAAAATACTTAAACTTGTAGAGTTTATTGCAGCTATTGAGCCTGTACACAAGAAAAGAAACGCAAATTAATTAACAGAATACTGAATTTACCGTCTTATTTCTCTCAAATTGTTCATAAACCATGATAAATTATCATTTATTTAATTAATTAAAAGATACTCAACCAAAATTGCCCGAAAACTACTGCGGAACCAAATTGGTATACACTTGAAACAAGTAAATTCAATTGCAAAATGAAAAAACAGAAGCTTTAAAAGATATAGTCAGTTGAATAGAGGCACCTGCAAAAGCCAAGAGTAAACACTATAAATTCATAGAGAGAGAAAATATAGCACGCGAATTCTACAACCATAAGTCATCACTGCACTAGAAAATGTGATAAAAAAAAAAAGAGCAAAACACCAGGTATCATAAGATGCAGAGAAGTCAAAATCTAACTGTTCCTTACTGGAGATAACCATCCATAAACAACGTTTCTTTTATGAAACGTATTTGAGTTAATAACCATTCCTTTTATTTCGTCTTCTCTCTCTCTGTACCCATCTCTTACCGGACATCCCTTCTCTCGCCCTACTAACTAGCACATACTGATTTTAGCTGCATGCATCATGGTTTCCATTCAAGCACATGCAAAACAGAACTAATGAACTTCCACTAAAACAACTTTCCCATTCCACTAACAGCCAGTGGCCGCTTTGGCAAAAGAAATTCTAAGATAAATAAAAAGGTCTCCGGTTCTCGCGCATGCACCTTTCCTACATCTAACATTACAACACTGCATGTGCATGCACACAAACAACCAATCAAATGCACACCCGCGCAACTTTCACCTTACCAGTTTCCCACATAGGTTCAAGCAGGCGGAATATTACAAAAAAATAAAAAGAAATTCAAGAATCTAATTCCCATAACCAGAGCTTTAAATAGTGGTTAAATAGTGACAATTCTGCCTCCACAACAACTTGAAAGAGATTTTGTTACCGGTAAACCCGTTGACGCTAAGATCCAATTCTACCAGTGGCACTGAAGTTTGCAACAACTCCTCGGGCACGGAGCCAAACAGTTGGTTCCGGGGAAGCCTAAGAACGCGAAGTGCGGGTAATGAGCCAAAAGAAGGAAGCTCCCCGGTGATGGAATTATTACTCAAGTCCAAAACTTGCAGGTTGCGAAACAGGCCAATGGTGGAGTTCTTAAAGAAGTGACCGTTCAAGTTGTTGTAACTGAGGTTAAGAAAATGTACCGTGTTGGCCAATCCAGAAATATTCTCCACAGTGAGGGAAAGTCCACCAAAGAACTGGTTAAGACTCAAATCGACGCGTTCCACATTCCGTAGCGTAGAGAGGACGTCCCCAATTTCCGCCCAGAGAGCATTGGAATGCAAATCGAGGACTCGGAGCTGCTGAAGGTTGGAAAGGCCACTGGGGAAGCCACCCTTGAACTGGTTGTTGGACAAATTGAGGTAATTAAGACCCCAAAGGTCGTTGATCCGAGCTGGGATGGGACCGTAGAACTTGTTCTGCGAAAGATCCAAATGCTGGAGAGAGGAGAGCGAGCCTAGGGAAGGAGGCAACCTTCCAGTGAAATCGTTGCCGGAGAGGGAGAGGTTTCTGAGCATCTTGAGGTCGAGGAGAGTGTGGAACTTGAGCTCCCCGCCGAGGTGGAGGCGGTCGAGGACGATTCCGGTGACGTTGCCGGACTCCTCGTCACAAAGAACGCCCTGCCAAGTAGAAGGACAGGCAGCGGTGGACTCGGCGACCGCGGCCGGAGCCCAGGAGTCGAGTAGGTTGTGGGGATCTTTAGTTATCCCCTTCTTGAATTCCATGAGAGATCGAAGCTCCGGGAGTGAGGCGGAGGAAGAAGTGGAGAAGACAGTGAAGAAGAGAAGAAGAAGAAGAAGAAACGAGATGAAGAGGTTGGGTGGGGAATTCATCGGAGTGAATGTAGATGGAAGCAGAAAGAGAGAGAGAGAGAGAGAGAGAGAAAGAGAGACAGAGACACCTTAATTATTCATCTACAGAGAGAAAAAGAAAGATGGAGAGAGAGAGAGAGAGAGAGAGGAACCCTAGGGATAGGAAGTTAACATCAAAAACATTAAGATTGGATGATAGATGATGGAGGAAGAAGAGCAGAGAGAAAGTGTAGTGTAGTGTAGTGTAGTAGCAGGAGTAGGGTTTGGTTTTTCTTTTAATTATTATTAGATATTTTTATAATTTTAAATAAATAAATAAAAATTAAAAAAAAAAAAAAAGAATGGGAGGGGTCAGGTGGAGAGTGTTGGTTGGTGGGGGCGACCGAGTAACTACAGTCTGTAAAGGACAACCTCTTCGTCCTCTCTTCTCTTCCTGTTTCATTTCTCCGTCTATGTATGCCCGGTGCTGTCACATGCAACTAACGGCGTCACCGTCTGTCTGCTCTTTATAATTTGTTGTGTTTGTTATTTAGGTTTTTTTGTCTTTTTCTTAAGACAGTCAGTCAGTGGTTACTCTTCTTCTCTGGCCACCGCCACCGCCACCAATCATCCTCAATAAAAACACTCAACCAACAGCCTTCTTCCTTCCAAACCTATATCTCTAATTAATTAACTTCTCAATACAATATTAGTAACTTTTTTTAACTTTCATTCACTTTTTATGCCAACCATTCCTCAATCAATGTCTTCATTATTTATTAACAAAGCAACAATTTTTATACTTATAATCTACAGGTAATGACAGCTTGTTGCCAAATATTTTATTTCTTTCATCTTTTGCTCACCTCTAAACAAACTATCCTTTACAATAATATTATAATACAATTTTTTTTCATTTAATTATTTCAAATTGATTCACTGCACAGTTCACTGATTGGTAATTGCGTGGTTACGTTTATAGGTATATATGTATATAAATAATTAAAATTATTTATTCTGGTGATGGCTTTTATCGATAATGAATATACAGAAAAGGCCAAAAGCATGAGGGTTGAAACGGTAAAGAATGAAGTTAAATAGAGAGGGATTTGCTGGGAGGAAAAATTAAAAGAGACGGCGTTAAGTGACAGATAAGGAGTGGGAGGGTGCAAATAGAATATTGACACACCTATTCTATTATATTATATTCCTATCTTATCTTCCATTAGCACATGTTATGGGGTTTGTATCTTCGACCATTGATTTCAATGATCAATCATCTCATTCTCCATCAACAATCCTAAAAGTCATTGCTATATACTCTTTCCTATTCATTGCTATCACTTCCTTAATAAAGAAAATGACACTCATGTATCTTTTGGCTATCACCATTTAACATTTATTATTTATTAAACAACCTTAATTAGTTGTCAGCTCTAGTTCTAAATTTACATGTCACCCAAAACAATATTCAGAATCAAAAAATTAAATGAATTTTGAGAAAAAAAAAATCTATTATTTCTCAACTTATTGTTCATAAATTTAAATTATGTAAGTATTTGTGTGAAAGGTCCTTTAATATTGAAGTCAATTTATATTATAAAAAGAAAAATTACATAATTAATATATAACTTATTTTTTATCTTGGATGTATATATACTATTTAATAAACTTTTAATTAATATCAATTCAAATTGAACATTTTAAATAAAATTATTTTAGAATTAATCTATTTAAACCATTCAATCTGATTCAATTAATAAAGAATTGATCATGAAACTAGTCATAGATAAGAAAATAACTATAAAGTATAATGTACAATTGTGATCGAAAATATTAAATAAAAGAACTTTGCTTAGTTGAATAAATTGAGTGAGCTTGAATTGAATAGTTAAAGTTTAAAGTGTTTTACAGATTATCCGCCCTAAAATATTATTCCATCTTTCCTTGAAACTATGTCATCTCTTTTTTTCTAAATAAAATCATTTGACTTTCGATTATCATGTGTCATGAACTTCCACGTTTATTACATCAAATAAAAATTAATTTACTTCTTAAATGATAATATGAGATGAGTCCTGTAAATCAGTTTGCACAATTACAAAAATTTAATTTCAATTCCTAAAATTTAGTAGTACCACTACAATATGTATCTAATGTATTTCTTCTATTGCTCAATTCATAAAAAAATAGTTCTCTTATTCATTATTTTTATTCTATTCAAAATTATTTCTATTTTTAATAGATTTATATTTAAAAAATTAAAAATATAAAGTTATAAATATTTTTATTTTAAGAAATTAATTTTAAAAAAATTATTATTTTATTAATTAATTAAATAAAAACAAAGTCATTAAAGTCCTTCACAATTTTAAACAAAAAAAAATTACAAAACAAAAGAAATTACAAATCAAATAAATTATTTTTTGTAAGATGATTTTAAAATTAATGTCCACAATTTTACAATAAAAATACTAATAAAGTTTGAAGAAACAAATAAATATTAAATATGAAAGGAATATATTTATTAAACTAATTTGTGTACTATTTACTCTAACTGGTCTACATTGTTGCATCACCTCCATCCAAAACCTGCTCTCGAAAAATCTTCTTTCCCTTTGCTTACACTCACAAGATGATCATTGCAAAGGAAAAACACCACACATACAAAACACAATCACAAATAGAAGAGTAAGCTAGATATAAAAAGAATTTATACAATTATATAAGGTTAATCCTTTTTTAGTCTCTAAGTTAAAAGTTGTTGTTCAGTTTAGTCCCCTTTTTAAAAATGTAAACCTTTGGTCCCCATGATGTGCAAAATGTATCAAATCAGTCCTATCTGTTAACGGTTTTTTATTAACTTCCTTGATTTGTCTCATTACTAACTCCCATGCTTCAGGGGTTGTTGATGCTACAACCTTCCATAGTAATTGTTTCAGGTTTATGCCAGCAAATTTCTTCCTAAAATTTAACAGATTGGACTGATTTGATACATTTTGCACATCATAGGGACCAAAGGTTTACATTTTTAAAAAGGGGACTAAACTGAATACCAGCTTTTAACTTAGGGACCAAAAAAGGATTTAAACCATTATATAACATACAACATACACATAATTATTCAAGCAAGATAAATTAATTCAGACACCCTAATATGTTATGACCTAAACTTGACCGTCCGGACTTAGAATGCTGTCGAGCTATGGCGGGTTGTACACTTGTGGTGGCCTCTACTGCTTTGCAAAGCCATTACCAATAGGTTTCACCCTACCACACTCACAAGGTTAGTCTGTTTCAACCTTGAGGCATATTGGAAGCCCCCAAGACTAAGACCCCATGCTACTCCTCACGACATGGTTCAATACTTTGTACTTGAGAATTAAATACTATTGAAGTTTCAGGATAACCCCAAGACTGAGCTCATAACAAACTTGAATCTCACTAAGAGATTCCATATTGAAACTTACCGCACCACTTTGAGATCATACTTTATTCCTATTTGAATCAGAACTCAAACCTTTGGTATATAAATAACTCAGTACACATTCATACATAATCCAAACTAAGTCACCACATCATTCAAATCAAACAAATATAAATTTAGAAAAGAGTAAACTAAAACATGGACAAGTCGCTTAGCACATACCCTAGCTGAGCAAATACAAAGTGTTTTCGCACAACGACCCAGCTCGTTGTGCGAATATACTCCCAGTGGTACTAGACCCTGAACTCGCACTCAGCGACATCATTGGCTAAGTGAAACTCACTAGACAGTGGACCAGACCCTCAACTCACTCGCTCAGCGCACCCATTCGCTATCCAAATAAAATTGACAGTGTTCCCAGACCCCAACCACTCGCTTAGCGCACTCTCTCACTTAGCGAAAATCCTCAAACAGAGGACCAACCTCTACAACCACTCGCTGAGCAAATCCACTCGCTCAACGAGTCTGCATAATTTGCAGCACTAAATATGCAAAATTACACAACCTACACCAAAATTACCAATTTCAACTATTTTTCCCAACTTCTAACCCTCCTAAATTGTGTTATACACCTAATTAGACTTGAACAAGGGTGTCTAAACCTTTCTAACCTCATTCTAAAGTGATTACTAACCAATTTCCCCTTCAAAACACCAAATTTCTCAACTTAGGGACCCAAATCTCATTCTACTACTTTTGGCACATTTTTAAGCAATTCAGTGACTCAAACAAGTCATATTTGACTTACTCAAGTTGTCTCAAGAGACCAAATCAGTATCTAACCTCTAAATCAATTTTTCACCATCCAACTTCCTCTAAAAGAGCCCTAAACCAAGACCATTTGCATCTATTCACAGTCAGCCAATACTTAACACAAAATATCACATTCTATACATCCAAACCAGTTCAAACATCATACAATACAGTTCATATTTAAAGTTCATCCATGCACACTTAAAACAACCACATTACACGCATTAATTCTACGATCCAACATCAAAGTTTCAGCTCAATACATCTAATACTAGCATACTCTTCACACATGCACGAAATCATTCACTGAATAAAGAAAGAATCAAGCTTCCCTTAGAGAAACGCTACACAACTCTAGAAAACCATGACCGATGCTTGCACCGCAAGGAAACTCTAGAAAACCCTACAAATCACTGATTGGTGATAGGAAACCAACCTTAGAACCTAAATTGAGCTAAGAATCAAGAAAGAGAGACACAATTCTCATGCAAAGACAGAAAATCTGCATAATCACATATTTAAGGAAAACCTAGAAAAGAGTAACGAAACTTACCAGCTCAAATCAAGATATTGATAGGTAGGAATTATAGCCCTCGACGCCAAGATCGCCTAGACATTTCCTAATCATCGAACAAATGAATGAGGAGTAAGAAATTGTAGAGAGAAGTGAGAGAAACAGAAGAGAACATTGATTTAGAGAGATAGAGTGTTCTTAAAGTAACGAGACGCGTTTAGAAAATTCTATTTATATTATAGAATTATTTTAAAATAAAATATTCAGTCTATTATTTTAATACACTTATCTATTCTAATATCCTATTTTCTAGTTCGTTACATATCCAATGTCACATGCAAGAGTCAATATTTATAAAAAAAGACTAACTGAAAAAATCTTCTAAAGGTTTTTTTTAAAGACCCTTTATTAGAAGCAATATTTTTTTTTTACTCACAGTGTGATCTATAAGGTTCTTCTTTTATCGAAACACTTAATGGTTAATTAAATATTAATCATATATATTAAATATTTAAACAGTTTAAAAATGTTAAATAAGTTTTTACAAAAGATAACAAAATAAATTTCAGTCTTAATTATCTTTTGCTCCCTTTAATTTAGAAGAATTTTTTTCACCTCTCAAATTTGAGACTTGAAACTTACTACTTTTTGTGTTCTGATTTAAAAATAATATATGTTTAGTTCTTGAAGATATTTTTTCAGACATTATTTTAATTCTATAATAGAAATAATAAGTTCATTATTTTAAATTAGGAAGACGGAAAAAGAAAAAAATTAAAACTAGCTCAATCATAAAGATAATAATATATGTTGATGAAAAAGACAAAAATATATTTATGTTTAAATTTAATGGTGAGAAAGTGTTGCTCCACGGTGAGAAGGTGCCCCTCAGCACTAATTTGCATAGTTTTATATCTTTGTTTTCTCATTTTTGGGCTTTTGTGGTTTCATTTAAGGATTGGACGATATTGTATGATATGTTTAATATGATTTGTGAAAGGTTATTAATGGTTTTGGATGAGGTTGATGTATGTATCAAGGTGTGATTGAATAAGAGTTTCTAAGGAGAAATTTTAATTGGTTGGATAAACTATTGTTTGTATGAATATAGGAAGCTCAGTCTTGGGGGGTTATCCTGACACTCTAAAGGTTATTCATTCTTAATTAGAGATGAGTGATACATGTCGTGAGAGTAGCAGGATATCCTAGTCTAGGTTCTCCAATATGGCCTAAGACGCAAAATGGACTAACCTTGTATGTGTGGTAGGGTGAACCTCTATAAGTAGATGCCATCACAAGTGCATAACCCGTTATAGCTTGACATTCATACTATATTCGGATAGTTAGATCTAGGTCCATGGCATAACTAAGATGTTTGGTTAACTTTGTGTGTAAAATATGATGTATGATGAATTATGATATTATGTGTTTGTTTCTTTTGACATTGGCTTATCCTTTTTGTGCGTCTTTTGTTTTGTTTGCTCATGGATACTTGATCTCTTTTGCAATGATCACTTGATTGGTGTGAGCAGAGGGTGGGAATGTCTCGGTGGAGCAGGTGTTGGGAGGTGATAGTCCAAATGTATAGTTGGAATATAGTAGTTAGTTTAGTTACATTTTGAGAAACTCTATGTAAATATTTATTTTACTCTTCTTCAGGTTTTGTAAATATAGAATATATGTATAGCTATGTTGGATAACTATATGAATATTTTATATTCCTTTAAGTTTAGCTATTTTATTTTATTGATTATTTGATATTATAGTATTTATATTATTTAAATAAGATGTTACAAATATGAACTAACATTATAAAATCTAACTATCCATAAATATTTATATCTTAAATCTATTATTTATTTAACATTTACTAATTTAAATATCCTAAACTAAATGGTTAAAAGGTTTTTTATAATTAGTAACATAAATAAAATATTTCAAGACATAATAAGAAATAAACTTTTTAAATGTTAATATTAAACGATATATTGTATATATTTTGTAATCGATGCAAGTTAAAGATAAATAAAAATAAATTGCATTATCTTATTAGTTATGTAAATTAGTAAATGTAACATCTCAAATATAGTATAAATACTATAATAGAGTCATCACATAATCAATAAAACTAGAACAATTGATAAACGAGGAATATAAAGTTAATATAGTCATCAAAATAACTATACAATAAACTTTATATATACAACCCAACTTCTATCAAAACTATATACATCTACATAGTATAACAAGACTAAACATTTGTTGGTCCTTCCTCCAGAGCCTGCCCTACGGACATCTCATCTTCCTCTGCTCACACCTACCAGATGATCATAGTCAGGAAAGAAGTACAAAATCATACAACAAAGCACAAACAAAAAAGGTAAGCTAGAGATACAAGACAATTCATATATTACATTCATAAATTTAAACATTTATACATAAATTAAATATAACAATTTAGTCATCCTATACATGCCAAGACCTATACTAGACTTATTTGGATACTTTATGAATGTCGAACTATTGGTAATACAACTACCATACAAGGTTAGTCCATTTCAGTTGCCTATGACCATGATCAAAGCCTATAGACAAAAACATCTTGCTACTCTCACCACATGACTCACCCCTTGAGAATGAATGATTATTAGAGTGTCATAATAGACTATCAGTTCAAAGCTCCATACATTATACAACAACAACACATGCACCAGCATGTAACCTCTCCACGATTCATGGAATTACGTCTATCAACCATTCGATTCTTCCACAAACTACTCATCACAATATTCATATCCATAATTTTCATTCTCATATAAACCATATACATATCCATTCTCTTCTGGAAAACACACAAAACATAAGTATATGAACACATAGGGTAGCGCTCAAGAGCCCCAGGACTGTCGCTCAACGCCCTAAAACAGAGAGTTGGCGCTCAAGCGCCCTAGAGTTGGCGCTCAAGCGCCCTAGAGTTGGCGCTTAGTACCACAAAAACAATGAGCTGGCACTCAGGCACCCTAGGGGTAATGCTCGGCGCCACGACAGATATACAACCTATATTTTTCTGATCTTGAACACCCTACCCCCAACTTCTACTACTCCCTAGGACCCTATAGACGAAACCCCCAAAAACACCACTGAAATTTCAATTGGCTACTCCAAACCCAAATCACCTATCTAAGCTACCCAAACTTAATTCTACCTTTTTTGACATCAATATTAGTAAAATAAAGTATGTACAAGTCTTAATACACTATATGACACAACCCAACACCTCAATTTCCTCTCATCCATCATACTTTCATTTTCCACTAGTTAAAACCTCTAACATGTACTAAAAGTACTCAATAACTCACTGTATTCTAAAACTAACATTACCACACCATATTTTACTCATTTAAATACTTAGATAAATTATAATAGGGGTAATAACAGACTCCCAATGTCCCAAAACAATTTACACCAATTACTTCAAAATCTCACTACTCAAAACCCCAATTTTACACTAAAAACACTACAAAACTACAACAATGAACCACACCTTTTGTTCATATTAGATTTTACTCAAAGAACACTTCTAATAAGTCTTAAATGTCCATATAACAGTACTAAACTAGTTGACTTCTCACTTCAGCCCTTATTTCTCAAATTCATCCATCAAAACCCCTCATTTTTAACCTTAAAACCTAATGAATTTGTTACTCTTCACTCTAAATACTTTGAAATCAATTTCTAACATCATTATAACTCCATTACACACCAACATAACATTATCAACATAGAATTCACACTGCACTAAGCATTCAAACATCGAACAATAATTGATCATCATCTAAACTCAAACATTATTAAAACAATCATTACAATTTCATTTAATTTAGCTTATCATACATAGAGATACTAAATTCAAACCGCAAATAGAATCTAGAACAAGGTCTAGCTTCCCTTACCTCATAAAGAAATGCCCAACTCTAAAGACGTCTCATCGGTTGCTTGAAATGCAAGAAATATCTAGAAACACCTACGAAATGTCAAATTGGAAATGAAAAGAGTCCTTAGGACTTTAGATTAACCAAGAACGAGTAGAAGAAGCAAGATCGCACATGCAACGACATTAGCTTCTTCCAAAGAAAATAAACTCCACCAATTTAATATCAATTGTTATAATATCAATTATAATAATTGATATTTAACACTAACAATTAAATTAAATAAAGGGAAAGTAAATATACAAAAATTAGCTAATAAAGACTAATTATTACAATTTAAAACTAATTATTATAATTGATATCCTCCTGCAAGTTGAACGATCTAGAAGAGAAATGCAACTTGAACAATACTGAGTCAAACCGAGGATGAAGCAGAGGCTTTGTGAGTATGTCAGCAAGTTGATCATCAGTAGACACAAAGGAAACTCGAAACTTGTCTTTTTGGACATTTTCACGAACAAAATGATAGGCTAGGCTATATGTTTCATCCGAGAGTGAAAAACAGGATTAGCACTCAGAGTTGTGGCACCAAGATTGTCACAATAAATAACCGGATTGGTTGTGGGCATGTGACCAAGTTCAGTGAACAAGGATAAGACCCATAGAAGTTCACTGGTCGTGTCAGCCAAGGCTTTTGTATTCTACTTCGGTCAAGGAACGAGCAACAGAACATTGTTTTTGGGAGCTCCAAGAGATGGGAGTGCTACCAAGATACAACAAATAACCAGTGGTAGAGATATAATCATCCTTATCACCCGCCCAATCTGCATGTGAGTAAGCATGAAAGGTTAGCGGAGCAGTTGCCAAGATGAAGATACCTTTGTTGCAGGAGCCTGCCAAATAACGGAACACCCGCTTGAGGGCAGACCAATGCGTCATTTTGGGGTGTTGCATGAACTGCGCAAGTTTATTGGTGTTGAAGGCGATGTCCAAGCGAGTAAGACTAAAGTATTGAAGACTTTCCACGAGTGCGCGATACTCAGTTGGGCAAGGTAGGAGATTACCAGAATCCTTGAGTAATTGAGCACTAGCAGACAAGGGAGTGGATGTTGGTTTTGTGTTAGCCATGCTTGATCTATGCTGAAGATCAGTGATGTATTTCCTTTTTGAAAGAAATAGTCCTGTAGCAGAAGGAATTACTTCGACGCCCAAGAAATAGTTAAGACAACCAAGGCCTTTCAGCGAAAATCGAGCAGCAAGGGTGGAAATAAGGTTGGACAACTCTGTAGAGGAACTCCTAGTGACAATGATACCATCAACATATACTAATAAATAAGTGTGGAACCTAATTTTTGGTAGACGAAGAGAGATGCATATGTAGTTGAATTGACAAAGCCAAGAGAGAGTAGAAACACTCGAAGCTCCGTATACCAGGCGCGAGGTGCTTTCTTTAGCCCATAGAGTGCCTTTTTGAGGCGACAAACATGATCAGGGAAACTTTTGTTGACAAAACTAAGGGGCTGGAGCATGAAAACTTCCTCTTTGAGCGTCCCTTGAAGAAATGCATTGTTGACATCAAGTTGGCGAATGGACCATCCTTAACGAACTACAAGTGTGAGGACAATTCGAATGGTGATCGATTTAACTACCGGACTAAATGTCTCTGCATAGTCCCAACCAGGGCGTTGGTGAAAACCTTTGGCGACTAGGCGAGCCTTGTATCAATCAATCGAGTCATCTGGGTGTCTTTTGATTCGAAAAACCCATTTGCAGCCAACCAAATTTTTAGTAGAGGACTGACTGAAAAGTTCCCAAGTGTTGTTGCGGTGTAAGGCGTCAAACTCAGCTTGCATGGCTGAGCGCCAATCAGGGTCACGAAGAGCTTGGGTGGTGGTGTTGTGCTCGAGTGGAGAAGAGGGTTGAACATGGAGGTTAAGCTTCTTGAGGGATTTGACAATGTTGTTTTTGGACCAGGTGATGATGCCACCTCCATCGGTTTGGGGTATCTTGTTAGGGTTGACATTGGGTTGGGATGGTGGCATGGAGCATTGTGAGGATGGAGGTGATGGGGGGATTCAGAGTGTCTAGTAGAGGGTTGGGCCGAAGTTGGGGAGTTGGGGAAAGATGAAGATGAAGGGGCAGCCAAGATTTCCTCTGGTGGGTTTAGAGTGTTACTCACCATGGGTTGGTTTATGGGATGGAGTATGGAAAGCTGAAGTGGGCCTCGTTGTTGCTCTACACTCGGACTGGCTTGAGGTGTTAAGGAGCTATACGGGAATTCAGATTCAACGAACTTGACATGGCGAGAGGTGTAGATCCTTCCTGTGGTTGGATCGAGACACAAGCATGCATGTTGATCCGCTGAGTAACCTACAAAAACACACATAGCAGACTTTGGTGCAAGTTTATGGTGAGCATATGGTTTAATCCAGGGAAAACACAAACAACCAAAACACTTTAACTTAAGATAATCCGGGCTAATTTTGAGTAATTTGGAATAGGGTGACTGGTACCCAAGAATTTGTGTTGGGAGAAGATTTATGAGATAGGCGGTTGTTGTCATGGCGTGAGGCTAATATGTGAGGGGCAAACCTGAGTGGTGGAGAAGAGAGAAACCAGTTTCGGCAATGTGTCGATTCCGGCGTTCGGAAATTCCATTGTGTTCAGGTGTATGAGGTGGGGTGGTGTGATGACTTATTCCATGAGTGCTTAAAAACGGACGAAGACCAATATATTCACCACCATTATCCGTGTAAAGAATTTTGATGTTGCGATGAAAGAAATTTTCAACAAGCGACTTAAATTTGGGAAACAGAGTTTACACATGAGATTTACGTTTTATCGGATATAGCCAAATATAACGAGTAAAATGATCAACAAACATGCAATAGTAGCGAAGACCATCAATGGATAAAATAGGGGAAGTCCATACATTAGAGAAAATTATTTCCAAAGGATATGATGATTTAAGAGTGGATTCATTGAAAGGAAGTTTATGACTTTTATTAATTTGACATGAGTTGCAATCTGATTGTTGGAATTTATTTGAACCCAAAGAAAAATGTTGCTGAATAAATGTGAAGATAGAAGAGGAGGGATGCCCAAGTCTATGATGCCATGAAGCAGAGGAGTCTGTGCAGACAGAGTGGACTGACGGAGAGTTGGCTGGCCAGAGATAGAGTCCATCCACACATGAGCCATTATGGGTTATTTGACCTGTCTGTAAGTTCTTAACATAAAAAGACTTTGGCAAGAAAACAACAACAAAGTTAGTTTGTTTGGTGAGTTGAGAGACAGAAAGGATTTTCTGTTGCATGGAAGGAACACACAAAGTGTGGGAGAGGGATAAATCATTAAGTAAAAGTGTTCCAGAATGAGTGATGTTTAAACCTGAACCGTTGCCCATAAACAATGAGTCTGGACCCGTGTACGGATGATGAAGTGCTAGATTGTCAAGATCATTGGTGACGTGATGCATCGCTCCACTGTCAACCAGAAAATTATTTTCAAAAGTGCCAGCGGTTGTAGTATGAACCTGAACCTGTCTAGGGTTAGCAGAAGAGGAACGAGGAGGCATCGAGACACCAGGGTGTTTCTGCTTGAAGGTGTGACACTGAGACAGAACACGACCCTTGACATTGCACCACTAACAACGACCAAGAAACGGTTTGCGATTGCCAGGACGTGAAGTTGATGATGCAGAAAATTGCCCAGATCGAGTTTTATCATAATGGTTGGGTCGAGTCTGTGCATTCAAGGCTGTCATGGGAGTAGGAACCTGTCGTTGAGCAGTAAAAAATGAGAGTTCTTGAATGAAAAGCTTTTCGAGGAGGTCATAAAAAAGAATGGGAGTGTCCCTTGCATTGATGACGTCAATGACAGCTCTATAACCATCGTTGAGGCCACACAAGACATGGTCATTCATGTCTTCAAAGGAGACAGGAGAGCCAAGTGAAGCAAGGAGATCTGTAGTTTGCTTCAGAGAATGCATGTAGGTGGTGATGGATTGGGTACCTTTGGACGCCGTGTGAAGATGCTGCTTTAACTGCTTGAGGTGGTTGCGAGATTCCTTGGCATAGGTGCGCTGGAGAAGAGTCTAGAGATCCTGTGATGTCGTTGTTTGAGACACTAGGGATGCCACTTCAAGGGAGAGAGTGGTGAGGAAAGCACCGTATATAAGACGGTCCTGTCGACGCCAGGTTTGGTAAGCAGGATTCGGAGTTGGAGGTACACCGGTGGTGGAGATCGTCATCAGCGCGCAGGAAAGGATCCATCTGGATATTTGAGAAGATCATAGCCATCAAGAAGAGCTTCAACTTGAACTTTCCAGGTGAGGTAATTTGAGGGTAGAAGCTTGGTGACACTGCTAAGGGTGATGTAAGTGAATGATTTTGATGGCTCATGAGAGTTGCTAATAGATGAAGAGTTATCGTTCGTCATGGGGGGCAAAAAGAAAGGAATGAGTGATGTCTTGTGTTGAAGAAAAAAAATCGAAGAGGATCGTTGTAGGCTGATACCATATAGAAAGTATTTGAAGGAATTGATTTGATCATTGGATTACAATAGTATAAATATACAAATTGATAACCTAATTGGAAAGAGTTAAAAGGGAATAAACTCCACCAATTTAATATCAATTATTATAATATCAATTATAATAATTGATATTTAACACTAATAATTAAATTAAATAAAGGGAAAGTAAATATACAAAAATTAGTTAATAAAGACTAATTATTTCAATTTAAAACTAATTATTATAATTGATATGAGAAATGTAAAGTAGATATTTTAAATTGTTGTTGGTAACAGTTTATTTTTATCAGGAATACTAAATCTGGGTTTGACTATTTTTATTTTTATTTCTGGAAAGACAATCATACATATTTCTTATGTATATAAAAATTATGCTTTATTCCAATATTGGTTGCATAGTAGATATATTTATGTTTATAAACTATCTCAAACATTAATTACATATTTTTTTTACAAAAAATATAATAATAATGATATAAAAAATTTAATATGAAAAGGATACATATTTTTTCTTCAGGTTTTAAAGAATAATTATAATAACATAAGTATTATAATATAATATCAAATAATGATTATAAAAAACAAATAACAACAAATCATTGAAATTAGAAGTACATATCTATTACTTTTATAAATTTTTCAAGAAAAAGTATTTGGTAACAAACACTACTGTAAAAAAAAACTTTTAAGGTCCAATTCAAATCTGACGTCTTATTGAAAGACGTCAATTTGATATTGGATTCCCTCTTTCCTTTTATTTTTTTTTTAAATTTAATTTGTTTTTACATTATTACGACACCAAAAATACAAAATATCATTATAGTACATCATAAAATTGTATATAGTATGAGTTTGAAGCAATGGAGATTGGACACTCGTTGTTGTCACAAAGATTCATCAACTCACAAACTAAACTACATCATAAGTCAAAATTAATCGGTATAAACGAAATTTAATTAGTGCAAACTAAAGTTAATTGGTGCAAAATAAGTTAATTGGAAGAAAATTAATCAAACATACCTTGTAGTAGCAATGGCGAACGCGAACGAAGCAAAATCCCAAACGAAAACGCGAAAGAAAATGAGACTCGCATTCTGAGTTTTTGGAGTTTAAAAGGTCATTTGACATCGGCCCCCCTCTAGATCCGAAGTCTAATTGCTAAAATATCCATTTTGGTGCTACTTTTGGGGTATTTTCACAGCTTATTGATGTCTCGGGAAGGGGATCCGACGTCTAATGTGCATTAGACGTCGGCCCCTTCTACGTTCGACGTATAATGTTTGAAAAAGTAACCTTTCAATTCTAATTTTGCAGCTTTTGAAAGAGAATTTGACGTCTAATCTAGGGGAGACCGACGTATGAAGGAGAATTTGACTTCTGATTTTGGGGGGCCGGCGCCTATATCGTAAAAAAAATTAATATTGATGCTTAAAATGAGGTATTTTTGGACCTTTTTGATGTCTGATATGGGAAGTCAACGTCTAAAGGAGAATTTGACGTCTGATTTGGGGGGACCAATGTCTATATTGTCACAACCGGAATCACGACGGGACGACGACGATCCAAAAAAGAAAAAAGAATTTTGAAAAAAAAAAGATTTTGGAGTCGCCACCATAGTTTATTCTGGAAAACTACGGAAAAACCATAAAATGATAAGGCATAGTCTGCGAAAACGAGATTTTAGGTTTGGGAGTCGGTTACGTGTAGGGAAGGTATTAGCACCCTACAACGCCTGCCCTAAGGCAGTACCTTTAATTAAATACACGAATTTAATGTGGTTTTCAAAATGTTTAACTATCCCCGAAAAAACATTATAAAGAAACAAAAGATATTTTTTTTTTATTTTTGAGAAATTATTGAGAAAATTTATTTGGAAAAATATTTGGATTTTTGGGAAGTGAACCTGACAATGACTTGCCTTGCTCCTACGTATCTCCATTTTTGATAGAGAATCAAGGATCACGTAGTTTTGGCTAAGATCTTGATGATATTGCAGAAAATTAAAATGCGACCATTGCCATGTACAGGGTCGATAACAGAAAATTAAAATTTTACCATTGTCAAACAGAAGGTCCAAAAAAGAAAAAACGATTTGAAAAAGAGTTGATATTTTTATTTTGAAGATTTTATGATTTTTTGTATTTTTGAATTATATAAAACGAGTGGAAAATTATTTTTGTGGTTTTTTAGTTTTGTTTTTTTTTTGTTTTTTTTTATTTTAAGAAAGAGAGATAAGTTGAAAGGTCTATGAAACAAAAATGTAAAAAACATAAAATAAATAAATGTAGTAGAAAAATAAAATAAATTTATAAACTAAAAAAAATTATCAAAATGCATAATGGGATAAGAAGAATATTTGTACCTTATTGAAGGTTTGAATGATGGAGGAAAACTTTAATTGCAACAAGTTATGAGAAGAGGTAGATGAGAAGTAAAGAAGATGAACTTGGAGTAGAAATTTGATATGAGATTTGATGGATAGGTGTGAGAGAAAAATGAAGAAGAGTTTTTGGATGAAGAGATTTTGTGTATGTAAGTAAGTGTGTAGGTGTGTGTGTGTGTGTGTAAAAATGAAGTGAAGAGAATGTGGGTATTTATAGAGTTAAGGATGAAGAAGTGTTAAATAAAATATAATTTTTTAAAAAAGTGAATAAAAAAATAGAAAAAGTTAATGTGGAAAATAAGTAAAAGAAATAATATTAAAAGTGAGTGGAGAAATTAGGTGAAATAAAATATAGTAAATAGTGAAAGTTAATGTGGAAAATAAGTGAAAGAAATAATATAAAAATTTGGTGGAGAAATTAGGTAAAATAAAATATAATAAATAGTAAAAGTTAATGTGGAAAATAAGTTAAAGAAATAATATAAAAATTTGGTGGAGAAATTTTGTGAAATAAAATATAATAAATAGTAAAAGTTAATGTAGAAAATAAGTTAAAGAAATAATATAAAAAGTTGCTGGAGAAATTATGTGAAATAAAATATAATAAATAGTAAAAGTTAATGTGGAAATTAAGTAAAGGAAATAATATAAAAAGTTGGTGGAGAGATTATGTGAAATAAAATATAATAAAAAGATGAATAGAAAAAAGTTAATGTGGAAAATATGTGAAAGAAATAATATAAAAAGTTGGTGGAGAACGTAGATGAAATAAAATATAGTAAATAGTAAAAGTTAATGTGGATATTTAGTGAAGGAAATAATATAAAAAGTTGGTGGGAAAATTAGGTGAAATAAAATATAATAAAAAAAGGTAAGTGGAAAAATTAGAAAAATTAGGAAGAAGAAAAAAAATATATATAAAAAATGTAATAGTAAATGAAAAAGGTAGGTGATGTGGAGTGTGATGTGGAAGATGATGCGGAAGGTGATGTGGAGAGTGGGGTGTGAGAAGAAAAATATGATGGTGAGAAAGAAAAAAAATGTGAGATTATTTTGACCATTGGGCTAAGGATTAAAAAGTTAATTTGGAGGTGCAAATAGTAAACGAAGGTTTAATAGGTTCGGAGGTCCCTATATTTGGGGGTTTGTTTCAATTGGGTCCTCCAATTTTGGAATTGATCAATTAGGTCCCTAATTTTGTCAATTTGAATCAATAAAATCCTTTTCGTTAAATGCAGTTAACGCCGTGAAGATTTTGAACATGTGGCACGTTGATCCTTCCAGGTGGCACCATTTCAAGTGTATAGGTGGATTATAAAAGGGTGAAATCTCTTTTAATTTAGGGATTTCACCTTCAAATACACCTTTTAATTTAGGATTTCATCCTTTTATAATCCACCTATGCACTTGAAACGGTGTCACCTGGAAGCGTCAGCGTATACATGTTCAAAAACTTCACGGCATTAACTACATTTAACGGAAAGACTTTTATTGATTCAAATTGACAAAATTAGGGACCTAATTGATCACTTCCAAAATTGGAGGACCTAATTGAAACAAACCCCCCAAATATAGGGACCTCCGAACCTATTAAACCTAAAACGAAATAGTAATTTTTTATTTTCTTTATTTTTTTGATGAATTTTATTTACCCAACAAAATTCTTTTCTTTTTGTTTTTTTTTTCTTTTTCTTTCTTATTTTTTTCTTTTTTATTTTTTTTAAATAAAAAAATCAAAATATAATAAGGCAAAAATAAAAAAAACAAGTCCTATTATTCAGTTACCCGGACGAAATTGGATGTTGACATATATAAAAAAAAAATTAATATTAACACTTAAAAAGAGGTATTTTCGGACCTTTTTAACGTCTGAAATGGGAGTCGAGATTTATACCTTATTTGACGTCTGACCTTGGGAGAACCAACTTCTATAATGATATTTTATTTACAAAAATGTCGGATAATTTTTTATATTAGATTTTCTTTCATTAAATTTTAAACGCGTGATGTTAAACATTATTTATGCACCAGTGAAAATAATAGTTTATTAAATGAATTCGTTTATGTTCCATTTCCATATTTACTCTAAAATATTAACTATATAAATATGAAATTTTTTTGTCAAAATAAAAACTTTAAAAAAGAACGAATTTATTTTTCATTCTAATTAGTATAAGTTTTGTGAAAAGCTCTCCACAACATCCTATAACAACTAGAAGAATTTTAATCCTACAGAATTATTACTTACATCGCCGTTAATATGTTGTATTGTATGTAAGGAATATTTCTTTCATTGGTGATAAACAAAATAATGGTTTGATTTAATATAAAAATTAAAAACATACATTAATAATTTTACAAATTAGATAAGATAAATCACAATTGAATAATCATGAGACTTAAACTTATATATTATGCATAACCTTTTTCAAGTTTCAGAAATGTACACAATTTTAAAAATAAAAGGAAAATGGTATTTACTAATCTTACAACATTAATAATTTATCTTAGTGCTATATGTACTAACACTGGAACACCACTACAGCAAATAATAATAGAGCTGTCAAAATGGATAACTCGGCCCGACCCGGCCCGACCCACCACGGATTGGTCATTTAGTGAGCCAGTCCAACCCGGCTCATTTATTAGCAAGCCAGAAAAACTTGAACCCGGCCCGACCCACCACGGGTTGGTGGGTAAACGGGTTGGCTCACTAGCTCATTTAATTACATTTTTTTTAAAATAAAAAAAATATATAAACTTTCTGTAATTTACATTTAAACAAATTTCACTCCTAAAAAATTATGTTAAAAGACAATTCAAAATAATAATAAAACGTACAATATAATTCAAATTCAAAGATATCTAAAAAGAATCAGTACTCAACAACATCAACAAAAAATTAATAGTTTAATTTGTAACATAATTTTCCAAATTCAAATATATCAAAAGCAGCTTATTCTAATAATGTATAGTTAAGTTGTTTAAATAAAATGAATAAACTCTGATACAAACATGTCAGAAAAGGAAAAAAAATCATTACATGTCTTCAAATCTCCCACAACAAAAAATAAATTCGCAAACCCTTATTTTTGTCATTATAGGATTTTTGAAAAAAAGAAAAATAAGTGAGAAAACAAAAATGTGGAAAAAGAGAAGAAAAAAGAAAGGGTGTTTTACTTGCTCCTTAAATAATTTTAGTGAAGTGAGAGTGAGAGCACCGTCAAATGAGAACAAGTAGTGTGAGAGTGATTTGTGAGAGCAGAGGTTACTTTTCTGGTATACACAGTGAGTGAAGAGAGTATTTTATTTTTTAGGGTTTCATAAATAAAATAATAAATTAAAAAAATAAAATTAGGTAGGTAGGTTGGTGGGTCAACCCGGCTCACCACGGGTTCAACCCGCATGAGCCGGGTCTAAATGAGCCGGGTTGAAATCTGACCCGCATATAAGTGGGTTGTATTTTTCAAACCCAACCCGACCCAAACCCATGACGGACTGGATTGGCCCGCGAGTTGTGACCCATTTTGACGGCTCTAAATAATAGTATCAATTTTGAAGTCTACAACTTCAATGAATACTTCAACTTTAACATAAAATATGCAAAAATTCATCAAAGCAGGCTAAATTGTGAAAAAAAAAAAAGGAGACAGAAAAATTTGCAATACTCAGTAAATTAGAAGACACAAAATAATTTGTCTATTAGGATTTAAAGTATTAGTAAAATTATAAGGAAAATTAGGATATATAATAAATATGACCAAACTTTTTTTTTTCTCGTAGATAAGTTTATTTTAATTTTTAACACAGTGCGTGGCAATACCTAAATTGGGCTTTAATAGTCAAGACGTTCAAGTATGGATGGAGGCCCAAGTTGGCAATTTAAATATATGCGAATTGACAATATTTTCTTTCTTTTTTTTCCCCTTAAATCTTAATATTATTATTTTTTATATTAGAAAATGTTTGAGTTAGGATCAGAGTATGCCTCAAACTCCAAAGTATTGATAGAAATAATCAGAAGCGAGATTCTCACATGGAAAATTAAGTTTTTATTAATAGATAAAATACCTATCATTAATCTATTTTACTTTTAATAATAAAATTTATCATAGATTCCTTAAACTTTTTTATTGTTAAAGTTTGTCTTTGTCTTTGTCTTTATGTTTTAACAATTAAACTTGTTAATCGGGCTGATTGGTTTTGTCCATATCAGCGTCAACCAGTATAGTGGTTGAACTTGTATTAGATTTATTTATTTTCATATATCACTTAATTTTTTATATGCAGTGACATTTTAAGAAAATTCAAATTTATAAATTCATTTTAATTTTATTATACTATTTAGTATATTATACTATTATATTAAAAAATAATAATGTTTTATTTTATAACTCTATTATAAGATTTTTGTTATTGAATTGAATACATAATGTTTCTATTATACCTAATAATTTTACATTTTTTTACAAGTTAAGATATGAAACTGTTTAAATACTTTTTTTCTTCTTTTATAGTTTGAAGTGTTTTTTAAGGATCAAACCGTAACAAAACTTTAGTGATTGACAGATAGAAAAATAAAGGTTAAATCTCTTGGTAAAATGAGTTTTTTTAAGTTAGATCTTCCTTTTTTCAATTTTGCCTATTTAGTCTTCAAAAGTGAAAAATTGACTTAATTCAGTCTCTACCGTTAAATTAATTTAACGAGATTAAGTTTTTTATAACCTGAAACGTATATAACTTTTTATACGTGGCATAAATATGGTGTTGCATGGAATTTCTTAAGTTTGACGTGAAAAATATTTGATTAATAAAAAAGGTCTCCTTCCATTACAATGAAGCACTACTCATAAATCCTCTTCCATGTCCATCACCTAGAAATCTTCTTACCTATGCATCAAACCTGTGAGAAGAAATCCAAAAATCAATTCCAAATTACATTTGAATAGAGCCTCACATAAACCTTCAGTGAAATCCCAAATTTCACAACCTGAACAACCCTAAACGCAAAACATAGACGCAAACCATACTCAGCCGCCTCTTCTTCCAATCCTACACACTGTATCTTCTTCAATACCTTAGACAAGGAGTCCCAACAACTTCTGCATACTCCGAATACTTCATGGATTGCAAAAACAAAATATGGCACACCTCTCCTAAACTTTGATTATCATTTGAAATGTTCGGAAACAGAAAACAAAATTGAAATCAGAAAAGGTTGGCAAGATTGATTCGCCTCGACAGGAGAAATAGAATCGATCAAGTCTTGAAGTTAACTGGCCTTATAACAACAATTCCACCAATCAACTTTGGAATGTGGAAGTTGTGTTGTAAGTCATTGTCTTTTTGCGTAACTGAAGATGCAAGCTTGTTGAACTCTCCTCCTATGCAACGGTTGAGCTAAAATATGAGCCACATCAAACTCTTGAACCCTCATTTGCAGCATTGTGTCAGTACAGTGAAATTGATTAGAAATTAGTTGGGATAATTAATCCTGATAGGCAGTCTGTGATAAATAGACCTTGCTTCTAATTGTCTATTGATCTAATTCTTCACTTAGAACTTTGATGCTTTACATGTTCATAGACATTTGAACGTTGTCCCGGTTCTGATACAAATATATTTCGGTTTCTGTAGACTGTTCAAAATTAATTTTTTTAATGGTTTTTCTTCAAGTTAATCTTTTAAAATTTTCATCAAACAAAATCAGTAATAAGGTAGTTGGGGACGACAAGGATGAAAATGAAAGTGGAGGGGAAGGTTTGAGTTGGGATGGAGGAGCGGGGAGAGGTTCGAAACAAGTAGAGTGCATCTATGCGTTCATTGAATTTAGGGTTGTTGGATTGGAAATGGGATCGAAAAATGGTTTGGGGATCGAAAATTTCAAGCATACTAACCAAACCGGGCTTTATAGGTATCAGATACAATCGGTATCGTGATTAGAGCTGCGCAGCGGAATAAAATTTAGGGTTAAATATGTTTTTAATCCCTATATTTTGGGGCAACTTTGGTTTTAGTCCCTCTTTCAAACTAAGGTACAATTTAGTCTTTCAACTTTAGAAAACTCTGGTTTTAGTCCTTTTTACCAATTTTTTAAACTTTATTTGTTGTTTCAATCGCATTTCTAAGTTAACATTGAAGCAAAAATGTGTCAAACAGTGTAAACAATCCAAATGCTATAATGAAACGTGCTTGAAACAACAAATAAAGTTAAAAAAATTTGGTAAAAAGGACTAAAACCAGAGTTTTCTAAATTTGAAGGACTAAATTGTACCTTAGTTTGATAGAGGGACTAAAACCAAAATCGCTCCAAAGTATAAGGACTAAAAACATACTTAACCCTAAAATTTATAAAGTGGAAAACGTGTTTGGTCACAAGTTAAACTAAAATAGTCTGTTTTAAAAATTAATTTTCTTAGAGAGAATTTATTGAACAATTGATGTGCACAAAACAGTAAAGAACGTAAGGAGTAAAAAATTGACACACTGAATTTTTATACTGGTTCGATTCAAAAGAATCTACGTCCAGTTGTTAATCACTATAAAAAGTGATTAACATTTTCACTAAAATTCAGTTTTACAGATTTACAATAAAGTGAATAAATAGAAAGATAAAACCTTCCTTCGACGAACGAACCGGAAGGGTGCTTCCTTCGACAAACGAACCGGAAACAAGCACTCTGCACTTTCCTTCGACCAACGAACTGAAACAGTGCGGAGAAGATCTTCCTTCGACAAACGAACCGGAAGATGACCACCTTGCCAATTTGAAGACAACTGCTCCGACTATCGACACACGATACGCAAGCTTCTCCTATTCACGAGACCAGGCAAAGCACTTGAACTAGCTTTTTAGAACTTCCTCAGACAAACTGTATTCTTAAAAGGCTCAAAGTTGTTTCTGAAGTTCTAAGAGCACCTATATATAAGCAACTGGTCCGAAAATGAAAAGTCATGTTACAACTGCCAGTGATAATCGATTATTGTAAGTTATAATCGATTATTAAAGTCCGTTACAGTGTTTTCAAAAAAGTGATAATCGATTATTCTGAGTGATAATCGATTATTTCAGGAACTTGGGCAGTTCTAATTAGGACCGGTGATAATCGATTATTTGGAATAATAATCGACTATTCCAATACAACGTGGTTTTTCATAAAGGCTCGGGATAATCGATTATAGCTCCTCATAATCGATTAAATGCGTAACTCAACCAAAAATACGATATTTACATATTAAAAACATTCCTACTACATTTTAATAAAAGGTTTAAAGAATAATTCTGATGTATTATTTCAAGGAATAGAGTACCATATATATACATACAAAGATCCTATAATCCTTCATCTATTAAAGGAAAGACATGTGCACAAATCTGCACAAATTATAATAATATCTAAAATATAACTAACATAATATTTGATTGCCTAATATCCTTTAATAGAATATTTGACATATCTTAACACCCCTACTCAAGTTGGTGCATGGATATCACACATTCCCAACTTGAATAAAGACTCATCAAACAATCTTCTTGACACTCCTTTGGTGAGAACATCAGCCAACTGTAACTCTGATCTTACAAAAGGAAAGGAAATTATTCCAGCTTCAATCTTCTCTTTGATGAAATGTCTATCAATCTCCACACGCTTTGTTCTATCATGTTGAACAGGATTATGAGCAATTGCAATAGCCGAAGTATTGTCACAGTACAAACTCATAACCTCATTTGGTTTAAAACCCAAATCTGATAGAACATTTTTAATCCACAAAAGTTCGCGTACACCTAGTGTCATGCCTCTGAATTCTACTTCAGCACTAGATCTTGCTACTACATGTTGTTTTTTACTCCTCCAAGTTACAAGATTCCCTCCTACAAAAGTAAAGTATCTAGAGGTATATCTTCTATCATCTTTTGAACCTGCCCAATCTGCATCAGTATACCCTTCTACCTTTAAGTTTCCATTATTTGAGAACAAAATTCCTTTTCCAAGAGCAGACTTCAAATATCTCAAAATTCTTTCAACAACATCCATATGAAGCTTTCGTGGGTCATGCATAAATTGACTAACAACATTCACTGCATAGGTGATATTTGGACGTGTATGGCATAAATAAATTAATTTTCCTACCAGCCTTTGGTATCTTCCTCTGTCTATGCTTGCTGAATTTGAGCATTGAAAGAGTTTATGATTTTGTTCAATTGATGTATTAGCTGGTTTACTCCCAAGCAGCCCAGTTTCTGATAGTAAATCAATAGTATATTTTCTTTGGCATAGAAAAATACCATGTTTTGATCTAGCTACTTCAAAATACCCAAAAAATATTTGAGGTTTCCAAGTTGTTTCATCTAAAATTTAGATGAAAGGTATTGTTGTAAACTAGAAATTTCACCTTGGTCATTTCTTGTAACAATCATGTCATCTACATATATAATCAAAGCTGTAATATTTCCTTTTCCTCTCTTAAAAAATAAGGTGTGATCAGAGTTACTTGCTCTATAGCCAAAAGCCTTCATAGACTTGGTAAACCTTCCAAACCATGCTCTTGGGGATTGTTTTAATCCATATAGAGCCTTCTTTAATTTACAAACCTTCATTTCATTTGAATCTGTCATGCGTGGTGGAGAATCCATATAAATTTCTTCTGAAATTTCTCCATGTAGAAAAGCATTTTTCACATCAAATTGTAGAAGAGGCCAATCTTGGTTTGTAGCTAGCGACAAAAGTATTCTCACAGTATTGAGCTTGGCTACCGGTGCGAACGTCTCTTGGTAATCTACACCATAAGATTGAGTGTAACCTTTAGCCACAAGTCGTGCTTTATACCTTTCAATAGTTCCATCAGCTTTATATTAATTGTAAAGACCCATTTGCAGCCCACAGTTTTCTTCCCTCTTGGTAAGGACACAAGATCCCAAGTGTTGTTTTTTTCTAAAGCCGCCATCTCCTCAACCATTGCTTCGGTCCATCTAGGATCTGCCAAAGCTTCCTGTACATTACTAGGAATATAAATTGAAGATAATTGAGATACAAATGATGCATATGATTGAGATAACATGTGAGATGACACATATTTACTAATGGGATATTTAACTTTGGCTTGGAAGTCTGGTTCATATTTAGCTGGAGGTTGACCACGGTTAGAACGAGGTGGAAGATTATATTGAACAGTAGTAGACTCAGTGTTTGGTATGATGGTGGTTTCAGGCAGACAAGAATCAATTTCATCTAAATTAGTATTATCAGAGATAGGATCAGAAGGTACCTCTGAAGAGTCAAGCTGAACCTGTGGAGAAGATTGAGCCAATTGGTTATGATCAGAAGACACTGTATTATCCAGAAAAGAAGTGTCCATATTTAGGATTGGCTCACTTGCTGCAGAATGATCCTCACATGATAACATATATTCATAATCAAACATACTAACATCATGATTATACACTTCACTTTCATTGTCTCCCTGAAGTGGAGAATCAACATAAAAAAATTCATGCTCATTAAATGTCACATCCATAGAAATATAAAATTTCTTTGATGGTGGATGGTAAGCACGATAACCTTTTTGAGTTGTTCCATACCCAACAAAAACACATTTGATCGCTCGTTCTTCGAGCTTTGTACGTTGATGTGGGTGTATGTGAACATATATAACACATCCAAAAATATGAGGTGGTAAATAAACTATGGGAGGAAGGATACAATGATCAGACAACACATCATAAGGCCTTCGAAAGTTAAGCACACTAGAAGGGGTTCGATTAATTAAATAAACGGCAGAGCTCACGGCCTCACCCCATAAATGAGATGGGACATTTCCATCTATCAAAAGTGATCTTGTCACCTCTAATATATGTCTACTTTTCCTCTCAGCCACTCCATTTTGTTGTGGTGAATAAGGACATATAGTTTGATGCAAGATGCCTTTAGAGTTCATGAACTCTATTAATTCATTCTTAAAATATTCCCCTCCATTGTCTGATCGAATAACCTTAATAGATGTGTTAAAGTGTGTAACAATCAGATGATAGAATGAACGAACCACATCACACACATCACTTTTATGTTTAAGCAAATATACCCATGTTACCTGAGTACAATCATCAACAAAACTGATAAACCATTTTTTTTCCATTATGTGTAGATTGCGGGGCAGAGTCCCAAACATCTGTATGAACTAATGAAAAAGGAAACTTAGTTTTGTTATTGCTTAAAGGAAACACAACACGATGATTTTTTGCCAAAACACAAGTTTCACAAAAAAAAATCAGAAATATTGCATTTATGAAATAGTGATGGAAATAATTTTTTTAAATAACCAAAAGAGGGATGTCCCAACCTTTTATGCCACAACCAAATTTCTTTTTTGTTTTTATCTTGTATGTGATCATTCGCAAGACAAGCCAATCTTTTTTTATAGTTTTGTCGTGAGACATTTTCCAGATAATACAGTCCTTCACTCTCTCTACCACTAGCAATCTTCTCCTTGGAATGGATGTTCTGAAAAAGACAATGGGTTGGGTAAAACAAAGCAACACAAGAATGTGATTTAGTTAACTTGCTGACGGAGATAAGATTACAGTTTAATGTATGAACAAATAAAACATCAGGAATCGATAAGGAGGGTGAGAGGGATATAGTACCTATACCTTCAATAGGAGATGACACCTCATTGGCATTAATAATAACATTTTTGGAACAATTAGAGGAAAAACTAGTAAATATATGAGGATCACAAGTCATATGATCAGTAGCACCTGAATCAATTATTCAATCACTACTCTTAGTAACAATAGAAAGATTAAGAGCAGAGTGAGATAGACCTGACTTGGTCACAAATCCGGCAGCAGTAGAAATATAACTCTTGGAAGCAGCGGAAGTTCCAGAATCATGTTTCCCCGATTGATTGTCATCAGAAGAAGCCATCAGAAATAATCAATGAAAAAAATGCATTGATTCCTAAACTGTAGAGGATATAAGTGTTTGGCTCTTGATACCATAATAAAAAGTTTAAAGAATAATTCTGATGTATTATTTCAAGGAAAAGAGTACCATATATATACATACAAGGATCCTATAATCCTTCATCTATTAAAGGAAAGAAAGACATGTGCACAAATATGCACAAATTATAATAATATCTAAAATATAACTAACATAATATTTGATTGCCTAATATCCTTTAATAGAATATTTGGCATATCTTAACACATTTATATTATACAAAATGCTTTTAAAGACAAGTTATAATATCTTCTTCAAGTCTATATCTTTTTGGAGCGTCATCAAAATCATTTATCTTCAATTTTACCAATGATCCTCATTGGTAACAGGCTTCACCCCCTTCGACGTTGTCGAGAACCTGTAGGCCTAATCAACCTGATAGAGGAGGTCACTATCGGTGCTTGCCGTTAGATTGGTAAGGTTGAAGACGATGAACCTTGGGTTTCAATTCTCAGATTTTTTTTAATTATATATTCAATCGAGTCAATTGTTTACTTTTAAAGACTAAATTGACGGAAAACCGATAAGACCGATATCTAAATGGAAAAAACTTACATAAATAAAGACTTCCAAAGGATTTAACAAAAGAGAATCTAAAACGACTCTTAAATTGTGTAAGGGAAAACCCATTATATAATGGAAAAGTAACGTGTAACAAAAATAAATTCTTGAAAGAAAAAGATTCAGACAAATCACATGTTTAATTAGTTTTTGTTGTTTGTTTTTATTATTTATAAAATCCTACTTTATTATATATTAATAGGTAAAATTTAATAAATAGAAGAAAAGTACTATTGGTTATTAAAAAACTATTTATAAAAGGTTAATAAGTGTTAAAAAATAATTAGAATAAAATTAAATTTCAAAATGGTTATTTAAAAAAGATAAAATTTAAGAATTAATAAAAGTTTAAGGTATAATAAAGAGCAAAGTTAATAATAGATTAAAAGGCTCTTCTTCCCAGGTTTAAAGATGTGTGTGTACAAGACAGATAATTCGCTAATTTTGAAGTAACGTAGACGGTGATAAGAACAAGCTAATCTTTTATACTTATTTGTTTATTTTTATGAATGGTGCTTTTAATCGGAGCAAGTTCTAACAATTCATAGTTTCATTTTAAAGGTTCCAAATGAGAGTCTTGAAAGCAGCATGGCTTCTCTTCCTAATTTTCATCTACATTGTTCTTCAAGGGCAAGAAGTTAGCAACGATTCTACAACTGTTCTACAACTGTTGTGAGTTTAAATATACATTATCTTTATTGATTTTGAAAAAAAATTGATTTTTTGAAAGTATTATTATGTGTTGAGAGCCGGCCAATCGAATATGATTGACGATTAGAGTCTAAAACGAACTTTATAATCGCTCTATCACAATCACAAGAGCAGTTGAGTAGAGTTATTCTTGTCTCCTAGCAGAAAGAGAAAGTAATATCAATATTAGAATATGTATATGGTGCAGAGAGGAGGAGGTGGGTGCAGTGAAAAAAAGAATATGAGTGCAAGAAGGGTTGGAAGAGAGTGTTTTGGAGAATGAAGAATATGTGTACACCAACTCTTTGCCTTAGACATCATCACATCTCATTAATTTCTTTCTTTCCTCAATAGTTGTAACTTTTAATGATTCCTGCTTTCTCTAAAACTAGAAATATATGCTTATTTCCTTGCTTGTTTTCTGCAAATTCTGCAGTTAAATTATGTTATCCAATATCCGTCAATTGCAAAAACTATGTAAAGGAAAAACTGTTTTTCAGATTACTTATCATAGTTTCTATAAAAACTTTATGCACAGTTTAGTGTACGGAACTTTTTGTTTGTCCAAAACTTTCTGGAAATTATTGTGCGTTGACTCTATGCAGAAACATGCCAGAATGGCCAGGACAAATACTCAACGTTCCATTATTATTTTTTCATCTAACATATGCAAATTGTCGCCACACAACAAAATACTGAAATCTACATTTTTGTTTTCTTTACTGTTGACAACCACCTTTTCGTATTTCACTTCCTGCATTTAATTTTTACAGTATAACTAACATGCAAAAAAATAAAAAATATGTGTATAACACTAGATTTTTCAGGGATAACAGTTTATATAAATATATTAAGTTAAAGAATGAAAAAATTGGTTATTTAATTTAAATGCACGGGAGTATAACTGTTTTTTACAGCACCATTCAGCTCGTTAATAATAAAATTGTCGATTTTTATAATAATTATTTTAAAATTTATATTTGTGATAGTTTTTAGTTAGTTCATAATATAATATCCTCTTTATGTTAACTAGTAGAAGCAGAGTGACTGTTGTGCATACATGTCCACATTATTCTTACATACTAAAAATATTTATCAAAATAAAATAACAGTTAATACAACAGTTTTCATAAAGAAACATAGTTATCCAAATATTGTAAGAATAAAGATAAAATTGTAAAAAGAAAAGTGTAAACGTAAAATAGTTATATAAATTGGTATAAAATTAAATTCACAGAATAAAATATTTTTAAAGGTTTGATCTCATTGAAGTGATTAAACAGCTTAATCTAACTATCTTGCAATAGAAGTTCTTGTATGTTTTTCTTTCTTTGCTTTGTACGAGTTATAGCTAAAATCTTGATTGCGTGCTCTTGAAAAATTTGAAGAACAGTATTTTCTTTTCTTTAATTATATAAAAAAAAACTGACAACCTGTTTTCGATTCTGTGAACATGGCCATTGTTTATGTTTTATTCATTCATGCGTAGTAATAATCTTGAAAGGAATGAAATTATCCCTTTGACTGCTACGTGCTTGTCTTGTGGATCCATAGAAAGTAATTTACATTTTGGGTGATTGGGACATGAAGTAGAAATGATCTTAGTTACTACCGACATACTTGTTGAGGTTAAGATTTATTTTATGTATAGTAATAATACGACATGCGGTTGTGTTCTGTTTACAGTATGGAGAATCTGAATTTGAAAATTGTATTAATGAAGAATAGAGCAGTGCAACCCAACTACAGAGGTTCCAGAAACCATAGTCAAATGAGTTTATTTATTAGGACATTGAAGGTCCTAGTTTAGAGAGAGAGGAAAATAACAGAACATGCCCATGTGATATGCCATAATAAATTGCCGTCCTTTATGAAAGGTTGGAAGCCATCTACCATACGGGATTCCTTCACATATTCCACCATATCCTTATCACTTTTATTGCTATGCAGTATATAATTTTGGCGTATTAGGTCCTCACGTCATATTGTAGATGAAAAGCACGAGCGTAGACAAAAGAAATAATTAATTTCATGCCATGGACAAGACTCAGAATGACAAATAGCAACACCGGAAAATAAAGACAGTCAGACTCTGCACATAATGATTACCTTGCCGTAAGGTGCTCAGATTTGAAACTCGTAAATTACTTGCATAACCACCTAGAAAAGCCTATTGGTTTATATGCAATTTAAATCTATTACTTGCCGTAAGCCTATTACTTGCAGACATTTTTCATTGAACAAATTCATGGAAGTCAGTTTTGGTCAAAACTTTTGTTGGAAGCTGCATCATACACTATAGTTACAACAGTCATGCTATATAGAAAATAGATAAAATTTGACAAATTTTGGTTCAATTCTGGAGTGGAATGTAACTGTGAATATATGCAAATTATATTTATCATGCCTATACAAGTTACTATATGGCTATTACATGAAATTATTATTTTTATTTTGGGAGTGAGATTGGGTGTAATGACAAAAATGTGGCTCAAAGTACTTATGAAATTTCTCTACTTAATCGCACTCGCTGTTAATTAACAGGTGCTCTTCTTCCTTATAGTACTTCCTGGTTAAGAGCCTTGTCAATTTAGGTAGAGTTACACCCCATCGCTTGTTAATTCAAATTTGTGTACTTCCTGAAAGTCTTTCGAAATATTGGGTATTGCTTTCTATCATCTCCCGGATCATTTCATCTTTTCATGCTCTGGTTGTTCAGTTGTAACCATGAATGAACATGTGCTATTTCTCCGTCGTTAATCTGCAATGATAAGCCTAAGCAAAAACCTATAAATAAAGGACATGGCAAAGACCTGCAGGCACAGCATAGTATTACTTTAAAATAGCACAAACCATCCATAGCTTTTAAGTATCCTGAGTACCCTATCTTGCATCTCAGTTATATATAATTAGCTCTACACATCAGTACTTTCATGTTAGCAGCATTTAAGATTAATCCCTGGCTGGGATGCTAGCATACCAGATATTTGTATGGAATCATCATAGGACATGAAATTGTATGATACCTAGGAACCCAAGTTAATTATCATATCAAATACAAGGTTTCTTAGATACCAAAGAGAAAGTACGCGAATTGTTAGGTTCGTGGGTTTGAAACCTAACTATCAATGCTCACAATAAACCAAAAGAACAGTGAATGAATGAATTTCTATTATTGATAGCAAAAGAATTCTTTTTACAAAGAATGGTTGAGAGTATAACCTCTCTCACAGGACTGTAGCCCCTGTCAACAAACCCAATAATCAAAAACCTAACCCTAACAATAGAAACTAGCTTTATTTATATTAATTATTTTTCACTCATCTTATACTGAATATTTTCCTAAAATATATCTTTATTTAATGTAAATGTCTTATACTGAATATTTTTCTAGAATATATCTTTATTTACTATAAATATCTTATATTAAATATTTTTCTAGAATATTATCTTTATTTACTATAAATATTTTCTGCCCATCCTAACTGCTACAACAGTTAGGATAGTAACCCTTCAACCGATCGGTTACAGCTCTTCACCCTACCGTTCGGCTTGCTTCCCCCTGTCTCCTACCGTTCGGCTTGCTTCCCCCTGTCTCCTACCGTTCGGATTGCTTCCCCCTGGGCTTCTTGCCTCCTACCCTTCGGCTCCCTTCTTCTTCTCATATATTTTCTTCTTTTCTCATATACCTTCCAACCCCTAACACATTACATTCAATTACCTTATCCTATCACGAACAAACCAAAAGCCTCCTAATGTGCTATGATCCAGACACTACAATGCATGGAACAACAATCCTAAAACCTTGAATAAAATTAAAAGCGATATAAATTAGAATTACCATTTGTTATATCATTATTAGCAATATCCAACATTCACTAAATTAATATCATTTCATTTCCCTCCAGAATGGCATAGAGAACCTGTATTCCATGATAACAATAGTGTCAAAGAATTTCATGACACCAAAATTTAATAGAAAAAGGAAAGATATAGAGGATTGGGTAAAAAGTACTGTCCATAACAAGTTACATATTTTTCGTAGTTCTTTTTTAAAAAATACCAGAATAGTACACACAAGAGATTGATCACATTAGCAAAAGACTAGCCCCTGTTGGAGGACGGACTAAATAGGGTGATGCCATCATGTCAATTTGTCAGCTCTAAAAGGTTACAACGTGCATGCTTATTGTCAAAAACTGTACAGCAATTTGTGGGAAAAAAAATTTATGCCATTAAATTGCTAACTGATCTATTTCACCAACGCGTAAACAGTCTTGCATGACATCATAAATAGAACATACTACGTATAGCACTTTTTCAAGAAAAAATAAAGCAAGATAAATGCTACAAAAATAAAGTATACCATTTAGCTGCTTATGCAGTTCCTGTTATCAATCGTTCCCGTTCATCTAGCTTCTTGACCTTTACAATGCCAAAGAGCACTTGAAAAGCAAAGATTGCACAGAAGATATATGCTACAATGGCAGGCATCTGAAAAAGACAACCCGTTACTGAGTAGTGAGATCAAACCAGATAAAAAAGAGATGCAAGGTGGGGAAAAGCTTACACGAATTGAATTGAGATACAAAACAGTTGCAAGATTGATTAGGCTCCCAGCAGCCACTGCCTGTTAATTGACAAAAGGGTAACATGAATATAAGAATGTCTTTCATAATTTCTTTTTTAATATTTAAAAATTATTCGTAAAATAGTTTTTAAAAATCGATTTTTTGATAGTAGGAATACGAAGATATAAAAGCAAAATGAAGAACATGAACAATAGAAAACTGAAATTTGAAAATCAAAGCAGCTTTGAGATGTTCTTGTTTTCTAGTTTCAAATTTCTTAAACTAAAAATGAAATAAAAAATTTGAAAACAACTTTCAAAACCCACTCGTAAAAATAGGTTATTTAAGAAAAGAAAAACAGAAAACAGTTTTCAAAACCAAGAAACATATAGAACCCATATCATCCCAACAGGTTTTCCAAGTGTCTCCTCCAGTAATATTATCCATCAATCCTTTAAAAGCCATGGGAGAAATAGAAATATTGAGATGTTGACTACCGGTATGTTATAAGGTAGACACCATACAGTTACACCTTTGCAATATACGAAATATAACTGGAAGCATGGGGAGTTGGGCACTCAGAAATTTAGGCAAAAAAAGTATAAAGACACTAAGAAATGAGTTATACCCATCTACAAGTGCATATACAACTTCATTTAATATAGTACTGTGTTTCCACCACATGAAAATAGCTGTTCTAATTTCCAGAAGACTTAGATTTAGCAAGAGCTACAACAGGGGAGCCTAGAGCTGCTTATAGTAGATATTGAGGTCCTATGTACCCACAAAGAATGACAATGTTTTACAGCAGTAAAAGAAACTTCAACTAAAGGAAGAAACAAGCTAACTTTTATAGTTCAAATAAGTCACGTGTTAGCTTGACTCACATTCCCTATAGTCTTCTGGACTGCAGCAACACGTTGGAATGCCCTCTCAGATTCCAAAGTTCTAACTCGGAGCTTTAGATCACCTTGCTCCTGTGGAAAAATCAAGTGTAATAAGCAGTGATTTACAATAGCAAAAGTTCAAAACAAAAACAGGTACGAATCATGTCAACTTCAATTATATTTATGAAAATCAGGGAAATACCAGTCTTTGGATAATTTCAGCAAGCTTGTCAATTCTATCAGCCTGTCTGAACAAGTTGTAAAATGCTTGAGATTGTCTATCCCATCTCTTCCTGAAGTCCTGTACGTCATAAGATATAGATATGATAGAAAGTGTTAGATAGTGTTTATTTCATTTACATGTTCATTTGTATTTGGGCTTAGCCCACACTCTTATTATTATAAATATATTACCCTATGTGTATGCAAAGACACATAAGGGAGTTTTCCCCTCATCTCTTTTATTACTTCATATGGTATCTAGAGCTTAGGTTCTATTCCAGTCGTCTCCGGTACTCATCACTGTCGTAACCGCCGCCGTCGCCGCCGTCGCCGCCGTCGCCGTCGCCGCCACCGTCGCCGGAGTTTCAGAATCGACCGGCGACCACTCCATCTGGATCGTCTCAGCCGGGCGACCACCGTGGTCCAAAGATTCTGTTTATTTGCAGGACCGGAGTTCGAAACACATGATTGGCACAGGATGTGAGTCTCATGGCCTCTATCTTCTACGCCCTTCTCCACATGCTGGCATAATCATGGAGTCACCATCCCTTCTTCATGCTCAGTTAGGTCATCCCAGCCTTGCCAAACTACAACAACTTGTTCCGAGTTTGTCGAAGTTATCAAGTTTGTCGTGTGAGTCTTGTCAGTTGGGAAAGCATACTCGTAGTTCCTTTCCTCGTAGTGTGTCACAAAGAGCATCGTCTCCTTTTTCATTAGTCCATTCTGATATTTGGGGTCCTAGTCGTGTTAAGTCCACTTTAGGCTTTCAGTATTTTGTTACTTTTATTGATGACTATTCAAGATGTACTTGGTTGTTTTTAATGAAGAATCGTTCTGAGTTGTTTTCTATTTTCCAATCATTTTTCAATGAAATAAAAACACAGTTTGGGGTTTCTATTCGAACTTTACGCAGTGATAATGGCCGTGAATACCTTTCTTCACCATTTAAACATTTTATGGCTTCTCATGGCATTCTTCACCAGACCTCATGTGCTTATACTCCTCAACAAAATGGGGTGGCTGAGCGCAAGAATAGACACCTTATTGAAACAACTCGTACACTTCTAATCCATGGCCAAGTACCCTCGCGTTTTTGGGGTGATGCAGTTCTTACTGCATGTTATCTCATAAACCGCATGCCGTCTTCTGTCCTAGATAACAAAATCCCTCATTCCGTCTTATTCCCTCAAGACCCTTTACATCCATTACCTCTTAGAGTTTTTGGGTCTACATGTTTTGTTCATGATTTTAGTCCTGGTCTTGATAAGTTATCTCCTAGATCTCACAAATGTGTCTTCTTAGGATTTCCACGATCACAAAAGGGCTATAAGTGTTTTTCCCCTTCCCTCAATCGTCATTTCATCTTCGCTGATGTCACCTTTGATGAATCTTCGTTTTATTTTTCTCATATATCTTCTAGTTCTGTACCTCCACCTCCTACTGTTGATATTCCTATTGTCTGTGATCCTTTAGACTCTCATTCCCCACAGGATCGTCCTTCAACTCCACCCCTTCAAGTTTATAGTCGCCGCAATCGTCTCCCTCATGACTCACCTCCTGTGTCACCTCCTGTGTCTCCTCCGGCTCCAGCAAATGAGTCTGACCTGCCTATTGCCCTCCGTAAAGGTGTACGCTCTACTCGTAACCCTTCCCCCCATTATACTGTTCTTAGTTACCACAGATTATCTCCATCTTTTTACACATGTCTCTCATCCATTTCTTCTGTGTCCATTCCTAAGTCTGTGGGTGATGCCTTAACTCATCCTGGTTGGCGTCAAGCCATGCTGGATGAATTAAGTGCTTTACAGAAAAATGGAACTTGGGAGCTTGTCCAATTACCATCTGGAAAGTCTGTTGTTGGTTGCAGGTGGGTGTATGCTATCAAGGTTGGCCCTGATGGTACAATTGATCGTTTGAAGGCTCGACTGGTTGCCAAAGGATACACACAAATTTTTGGTTTGGATTATGGTGATACTTTTTCTCCAGTGGCGAAAATGACCTCTGTTCGCCTTTTCATTGCCATGGCCGCTCTTCGACAATGGCCTCTTTACCAACTTGATGTCAAAAATGCTTTCCTTAATGGTGATTTGTAGGAGGAAATTTACATGGAGCAACCGCCTGGCTTTGTTGCTCAGGGGGAGTCATCTGGATTGGTATGTCGTCTTCGCAAATCCCTATATGGCCTAAAACAGTCTCCTCGGGCCTGGTTTGGTAAATTCAGCAGTGTTGTTCAACAGTTTGGTATGTCTCGCAGTGAAGCGGATCATTCAGTGTTCTATCGCCACTCAAGTGCTGGATGTATTTACTTAATAGTGTATGTCGATGACATTATTCTCACAGGAAGCGACTACCTCGGCATCTCTCAGATGAAACAGCACCTTTGTCACCATTTTCAAACCAAAGATCTTGGCAAACTCCGGTATTTTTTGGGTATTGAAGTAGCACAATCCAATGATGGTATTGTCATATCTCAGAGGAAGTATGCGTTAGACATCTTGGAGGAAACAGGGTTAATGAACTGTAAGTCTGTTGAGACACCTATGGATCCTAACATCAAGCTCCTACCAAATCAGGGGGAGCCTTTCTCAGATCCTGAATGTTACAGAAGATTAGTTGGTAAATTAAACTACCTTACTGTTACGCGTCCTGACATTTCCTTTGCAGTTAGTGTGGTGAGTCAATTCCTTAACTCCCCATGTGAAGACCATTGGGATGCAGTGGTTCGCATACTGAAGTATATTAAAGGATCACCTGGAAAAGGTTTGCTATATGATCCTAACAACGATACAAAAATCGTGTGTTATTCAGATGCTGATTGGGCTGGTTCCCCTTCTGATAGGAGGTCTACTTCTGGATATTGTGTCTCTATTGGTGGCAACTTGATATCTTGGAAAAGTAAGAAGCAAAGTGTTGTGGCTAGGTCCAGTGCAGAAGCAGAATATAGAGCTATGGCATCAGCTACTTGTGAGCTTGTGTGGCTTAAACAATTACTTAGTGAATTGAAATTTGGAGATATTACTCACATGACACTTATATGTGATAATCAAGTTGCTCTTCATATTAGCTCTAACCCTGTCTTCCATGAGAGAACCAAGCACATTGAAGTTGATTGCCATTTTATTAGAGAAAAAATCATATCTGGAGATATCAAGACTGAGTTTGTTAACTCAAGCAACCAGTTGGCAGACATATTTACTAAGTCCTTGCGAGGACCTAGAATTGACTATCTTTGTAACAAGCTTGGAACATATGATTTATATGCTCCAGCTTGAGGGGGAGTGTTAGATATTGTGTTTATTTCATTTACATGTTCATTTGTATTTGGGCTTAGCCCACACTCTTATTATTATAAATATATTACCCTATGTATATGCAAAGACACATAAGGGAGTTTTCCCCTCATCTCTTTTATTACTTCATAGAAAGCAATCATCATATTTACTGAACTCACAGTAGAACATGTTTGTGACTACCTTCAGGACAACCTCAACCCCAGCTTCACGAAACCTCAGCAACTCTAGCGCGTAACTACATGGTCAGGAGGACCGCTAGTTGTCAGATACATAAAACATAAATTTGACAAACAAATGAAAATAATTCAAAAGTTAATAATTTTGAAGACAATATTTACGGTTTGGCAATCTCAGTAATGTCAAAACGTGGGTCAAGCCCCTTTCCAATGCCATCCAACACTGCAGAGACAAAAGTTGACTTACTGCCTTACAACCACGCACTTAGGATATTCAAATTTTTTATGCATTAATTACATTTACCTGAGAAGGCTCTAACAACAAATGTGAATGTAGCAGGAAATCGGAATGGCTGGTCGGCTGCAATAGATAATAAATCTTCACCTGTTTAAAGCAAGACAGCTGGTATCATAATCCCTCCCTTTTTCAAAGGAAACAAGCCATAAGGCCACGGGATGCATAATGTTATTAAATTAATGGACAATAATATTCAATAATTTTTTAAGTACTAGATGTTTGGATGCATAATTCTTTTATCTGAGGCAAATGAAAGCCAAACTTCAAAAACAGAATCATTATAACCAATAAGGAAAAACCAACCAAATTTAAAACAAATAAATGATAAAAATGCATATATAAAACCTGAGTATAAGCAATTCAGTATGGACTTTTCAATTTTCACCTACTCGTATGCTACTTCATACAATTTAATAATCCTCAAGTATGATTGATCCAAAAGTCATAAAGTTTTAATTGTAATTAAAATCATTGTAGCTGGGTAGGAGGAAGCCCGCATATTATATATTCTGACCAAACTAATTTTTTTATCTTCACATAAGGCGGATAAATCAACTGCAATACTTTTAAGAACATTTATATAGCCTAAACTTAAAATATATATTCAGTTACATCAGGTGCATTACCAATAGCAGCCAGACGTTGTTTCTTCTTCTTAATTTTTTCCTCCTTGCTTAATGGTTTTTTGAATCCAAGTTCAGTTGTTGCTTCTTCTCTCTCACGCCTTTGTGCAGCCAGGCGCTCTTCAAAACTGTAGAAGAGAATTAATTCAAGGTTAAACATAAGTAATCAGTACCCTAAGCTGTTCCTGAGCTAAAAAAATGCTAGGAATCAAGAAATTGGTTGGATTTTATGGGAGAGAGAAACAGAGAGAATGATAAATGAAAGAGTTTTTTTAGAACTTTTTCCCTTTCCAAAGGACTTTCCTATTCTACATTAGAGCTAACGCTCAGTTTCCCAAACGATACAAAACAGAATAGTCATTTCCCATACATCCTCTTATTTATGTGTCTAACTAAACCCCCTTTAGTTGCTCAAACTGTCCCCAGCTAATTATTCTGACTGTTCCTTACAAACTTCCCCTTCCTCTCTGCCCTAATAAGATTATCAGTGGGCAACAAAAAGATAACCTAATAAATCCAAAACTGATCAGAAATATGCTGTAAAAAAGTTCAGGTAGAATTTGTTTGATTTCTAACATAATTTATCAATATTCAAGGTGTTTCTGCACAAACCCCATTCAACAAGCAACGAATTTCAGCCTCTCACATTACTGTCACAAATGAGACAACCAAAGAACTATCTAAAGAAAATATATTGAATCAGCAAAACCTGTCATTTTCAAGATGAAAAGTTATGACTTAGATCTCCAATTTAGAACATTTTTAGGTGGTTTCTCAATTGTAATGTGTATTACAATCAACAATTCACAATTTACAATACAACCCTTGTACTTCTCCACATAATATTAAATTGAGGTAATAATATCATTGTTTAAGTAGCGGAGGTGTTTCATCTACGATACAAGAGTACATGAAAGATTAAGGAATTGCACTAGACACCTAGGTGCAGAACAAGGCTGATAGGGATAACAGGAGATGGTTGGTTTATGAGAGAAGAAAGAAGGGGAACTAATTAGGGGAACTAACTGTAACCGTTTAACTGTTTTATCAGTTAGAACAGTTAGGTTAGGGTGTATAAATAAATAGAAGGCAGATACTGAGAGTTTTGTTGATTGTTTTGTTAATTGAACAGGATCATACCTGTGAGGAAGGTTAAGCTTCCGTATTCTTTCTTGCACAGAGATTCTACTCTGTGAATAATACACATTTTCCATATTCTTTTGTGTCTTGGAGAGAAAGTGAGTTCTGGAAATTAGGTTCCCAATCTAGGAACCTAACATTTTGGTCCGACTTGCCGGATCCCCAATCGGAGTGTTTCACACGTGGAAATGGAGGGAAGAATGGTGGTAGTAGAAGGGCACATAGAGGCGATCGAGGTCGTCGAGACGAAAGCTGATACAGGGGCGTTGCGAAAGGAGACGGGGGCGTTGCGACAGGAGACAGCGGCGATACGACAGGACGTCCAGGCAATCTTGAAGGCGCTTGGAGAACGAAACCACAATCACCACAGGAAGCGACAAGGGGAGAGTGAGTCGTCGGTGAACGATAATGGTGGTGGTCCCAACAGTGAAGGTGGAAGAGGTGGACACGGTAACCAAGGGGGTTTGAGCCAATGGAGGAAGCGAGTCGAATTACCAGTCTTTGAGGGGGGTGAACCTTGGGTATGGATAGGCAGAGCGGAAAAGTTTTTCGAAGTACAGAAGGTGGCGGAGGAGGAGAAACTGGAACTGGCCTTTATCAGTATGGATGGCTACGACGGAAGCTGGTTCCGATTCTGGCGAGAGAAAACCAAGAACCTTTCTCGGGATGGGTTGAAGAGGGCTCTGGGTATCCGATTTGGAGGAGGAACACGAGGGACGGTGTAGGAGAGGCTGTCAACCATACGACAGTCGAGACCGGTGGAGGAGTACATACGCGATTTTGAAGTTTTGGTGGGTCAGACGACCCAGATACCAGAGGAGCAGATCATGGGGTATTTCATGTCCGGCTAAGGGAAGAGGTGGGCGATCATGTCCGGCCACATGACCCACCGGATTTGATGACTGCCATGAGAGTGGCGAGGGATGTGGAGAAATTGTGCACGAAGACCGGAGGAGGGTGGTTATCCAAGAATCAAAATTCTTGGGGCAAGACGTCGGGTTCGGTGACGCGAGTTGAGCCGAATCGAGAGTCAACGGTACGAGGGGGAACGGCGGAAAGCGTTGGGTCGGTTAATAAAGATGCAACCCAAGGGCAGAATAAGGGGGTGGCTACCGGTAGCGGAGGTGATCGGAATGTTCGCAATATACCTTACTCAGAGTATCTTAAACGGAGGGAAGAGGGTCGTTGTTTCAGGTGCGGCGGACCCTTCGGCCTCGTCCATCGTTGTCCAGAGAGGGGTCTCAAAATGCTAATTGTGGTAGAGGAAAAGGAAGAGGCCGAAGGCGACGAGGTGACGGAGACGAACCTTGCGACAATGGAGTTATCGGCACTGTCCGCCGGCGGGCTGACGACACCCAAAACAATTAAGTTACGAGGGCACATCGGGCACAGAGAGGTGTTAGTTTTAATTGATAGTGGCGCGAGCCACAACTTCATTGATCGGCGGGTGGTGGAGGAACTGCGGATGACGGTGACCAAGACGCAACCCTATATGGTGAGCCTGGGAGACGGTCAAAAGAAAAGAATTAGCGGGTGTTGTGAGGGAGTGAAGTTGGAGCTTGGGGAAGCTCAGCTGATTGAAAAATTTTACTTGTTTGAACTTGGGGGAGTTGAAATAATTCTTCGGGTGGAGTGGTTGCAGAGGTTGGGAGAAGTAATGGTGGACTGGGGAAAGTTGAAGATGATGTATAAGGAGGGAGGAAGAGAGGTGACGGTGAGGAGTGACCCCACGTTGGAACGCAGAGTGGTGGGCCCCAGGGCACTCATGAGAATGGATAGAACTGAGACTTGTTATGTGGTCTGGGAGTTGGGCTCAATGGAGGCCCAACAAAATAAACTGATGAACGTGGGCCTCACTGAAAAACAGAAAAGAGAGATGGAGAGTCTTCTAGAGAATTATGACGTGGTGTTCTCTGAAGCAAAGACACTGCCACCTAACCGAGAGGTCGAACACCACATACAACTTAAAGAGGGGGTCGATCCGGTTAATGTCCGGCCATACCGGTATCCGCATGCCATCAAAGCTGAGATAGAGCACCAACTCGCAGAAATGCTACGGACGGGTAATCCGACCGAGCCACAGCCCCTACTCAAGTCCGGTGATCCTAGTAAAGAAGAAGGACGGCAGCTGGCGGTTTTGCATCGACTACCGAGCACTCAACCGAGCGACGGTGCCGGACAAGTTTCCAATTCCGGTGATCGAGGAGTCGTTGGACGAGCTGAAGGGGGCGTCTTACTTTTCGAAAGTCGACCTAAAAGCGGGTTATCATCAAATCCATATGAGCGAACGGGACGTGGAGAAAACAGCATTTCGAACTCATCAAGGGCACTACGAGTTTGTCGTCATGCCTTTCGGGCTTACGAACGTGCCGGCAACCTTCCAAAGTGCAATGAACGCACTGTTCCAGCCCTATTTGCGCAGGTATGTTCTCGTATTCTTTGACGACATTCTGGTATACAGCCGCACGTGGGAGGAGCATCTTGAACATGTTAAATGCGTGCTCACAATTCTGCAACGAGACAAGTGGGTTGTGAACAAGGTGAAATGTAAATTTGGGCAGACCCAAGTTAAGTACTTGGGGCACATCGTCTCCAGCAGAGGGGTAGAGATGGACGACGAAAAGATCAAGGCAGTGGTGGAATGGGAACGTCCGAAAACAGTGAAAAGTTTGAGGGGATTTATGGTGTTAACGGGGTACTACCGGAGGTTCGTCCGGGATTATGGCAAGATCGCTAGACCCTTGACGGAATTGCTAAAGAAAGGGGGATTCTCGTGGAATGAAAAGGCTGAGGAGGCGTGGGTGAATTTGAAGAGAAAGATGACGACAGCGCCAGTATTATCTTTGCCCGACTTCACACAACCTTTCCACATAGAATGTGATGCGTCGGGAAGTGGCGTGGGGGCCGTGTTGATGCAAGGAAGAAACCCGATAGCCTACTTTAGCAAGGCTTTGTCCGAGGGAAAGTTGAGCAAGTCCATCTACGAGAAGGAGATGATGGCTTTGGTGTTAGCGATACAACATTGGAGGCCTTATCTGGTGGGGCAACGTTTTGTAGTTCATACGGACCAGAAGAGTCTTCATCATCTGCTTGAACAGCGTATCACCACCCAAAACCAGCAGGACTGGATAGCTAAGCTTCTGGGATACGACTTTGAAATTGTTTATAAGACAGGAGCTGGGAATAAGGCTGCAGATGCTCTTTCAAGGCAGTTTGAAGGGGAAGATGAAGGGGAGAAGGAGCTGAGTGTAGTAGCAAGGCCTTTTTGGCAAGATTTTGGAGAAATAATGCATGAAGTAGAGGTGGATGAGTTTTTGCAGAAAGTGATGAACGACGTAAGGAGAGATCCCAACACCCATCCCGCTTACACTTTAGAATATGAGAGGCTCCACCACAAAGGCAGATTGGTGTTGTCGGCTAAGTCCAAATGGATTCCAAAGTTGTTAGTCGAATTTCATGTGACACAAACAGGGGGCCACTCGGGAGTGTACAGGACTTACAGACGTATCACACAATCCTTGTACTGGGCCGGGATGAAGAAGGATGTAACGGAGTTTGTGGCTAAGTGTCTTGTGTACCAACTACACAAGTACTTAACATCTTCTCCTCAAGGATTACTACAGCCCTTGCCGGTGCCGAATGCCATATAGGAGGAGTTGAGTATGGATTTTATAGTTCGCTTGCCTAAGTCCCAGGGGTATGACGCAGTATTGGTGGTGGTGGATCGCTTGAGCAAATACGCACACTTCTTACCACTCAAGCACCCATATTCGGCGAAAACAGTGGCTGAAATTTTCATAAGAGAAATTGTGAGGTTGCATGGGATACCACAATCTGTAGTATCTGACCGGGATCCGTTGTTCCTGAGTATATTTTGGAAGGAACTGTTTAAAGGGCAGGGTACGCAACTAAAGATGAGTACTGCCTACCACCCTGAGACGGACGGTCAAACGGAGGTGCTAAATCGTGTTTTGGAGGGGTATCTTAGGTGTTTCTGTTCGGAGCAGCCAAAGGGGTGGATGACCGTGTTGTCATGGGCCGAATATTGGTACAACACGAGCTATCAAGGAGCAATAAGGTGCACCCCATTTGAAGCCGTGTATGGGAGGGCGCCTCCCTCTTTGCATAGGTTCATTCCTGGAGAATCTTTGGTGGAGGCAGTGAGTCAGGAGCTCCTAACCAGGGATGAAGCCCTAAAACAATTAAAGTTTCATCTAGAAAGGGCACAGGATCTTATGGTAAGGCAAGCTAATAAAAGAAGAAAGGTTGCGAACGTGGAAGTGGGGGATTGGGTGTACCTGAAGATACGGCCTCATAGACAAACATCAATGCCAACCAGGCTCCATCCAAAGTTAGCAGCTAGATACTTTGGACCGTTTTTGGTGGTTCAGAAGGTGGGGGAGAATGCATGTAAGTTACAGCTACCGGAGACAGCTAGAATTCATCCTGTCTTCCATGTTTCACAAGTGAAGAAGGCAATAGGAGAAAAAAGGGTGGAGAGGGACTTACCACAGGACCTGCAGGCTGAAGGACCTTCATTCTGGCCCGTAAACATTTTGGGAAGAAGGCAGCTGCAGGAAGGAGGGGAAAGTGTACCACAACTGCTAGTTGAGTGGCAGGAAGGAGGACAAGAAGGGGCTACCTGGGAGAATGAAATCACGATACGAGAACAGTATCCCAATTTCAACCTTGGGGACAAGGTTGGAGTTCAAGGAGCGGGTATTGATAGGGATAATAGGAGATGGTTGGTTTATGAGAGAAGAAAGAAGGGGAACTAATTAGGGGGAACTAACTGTAACCGTTTAACTGTTTTATCAGTTAGAACAGTTAGGTTAGGGTGTATAAATAAATAGAAGGCAGATACTGAGAGTTTTGTTGATTGTTTTGTTAATTGAACAGGATCATACATGTGAGGAAGGTTAAGCTTCCGTATTCTTTCTTCTACAGAGATTCTACTCTGTGAATAATACACATTTTCCATATTCTTTTGTGTCTTGGAGAGAAAGTGAGTTCTGGAAATTAGGTTCCCAATCTAGGAACCTAACCCAACTAATAAATTGTCTAGCACAATACACCCTACTTAGGCTTAATGATGATAAGTACATTATTCTAACACTCTCTCTCAAGATGAAACATACAAATTGCATATCCAAGCTTGGAACAAATAAACTCAACTTGAGGTCCCCTTAAGGATTTGATCAACATATATGCAAGTTGGTCATTAAATCCAACAAACTTGGTACAAATTTCTTTAACAACAACTTTTCCTGAACAAAATGGCAATCAATTTCTGTGTTTAGTCCTGTCATGAAACATTGGATTTGATGCAAATGTGGAGAGCAGTTTGATTATCACAATACATCTTCATGATTTGAACTTCACAAAAATTAAACTCTAGAAGAAATTGTTTCACCCATATAAGTTCACAAGTGAGAATTGTCCTACATTCAGCTTCAACAGTTGATCGGGCCACTACATTTTGCTCCTTACTTTTCCATGAGATAACATTTCCTCCAAGAAAGCACGATACCTTGTAGTAAAGCGTCTGTGAGCCTGCCTAATCAACACCACAATATTTGAAGACTTAGACATTTCCTTTATCTTCATATTGCAAACCTTGTCTTGGAGCCTTTTTGAGGTACCTTAAAATGCGAATAACGGCATTCTAATAGCCGATACATGGGGCCTACATAAACTGACTAATCACTCCAATTACAAAAGATAGATCGGACTTTGTAATAGTAAGATAAATTAACCTTCCAACAAGCTGCCTATATCTTTCCGGATTAGGCAATGATTCACCTTCTACCATCATTAGTTTTTTATTTGGGTCCATAGGATTATCTACTAGCTTTTAATCAAGCATGTCTGTCTCTTGTAGGATGACAAAAGTGTACTTCCTTTGAGAGACTACAACCTCATTTTTTGATTGAGCTACCTTAATATCCAAAAAATATTTCAGACATCCAAGATCCTTGGTTTGAAAATTTTTGCACAAGTAATCCTTCAATTGAGCAATTCCAGCAACATCATTTCCTATAATGACTATATCCTCAACATAGACTATTAGGTAAATACATTTCCCAAGAGGGATATTGCAATAAAAAACTGAATGATCTACAAGACTCCAAGCAACTTACAAACCTTACCAGACTCCCTCCGAGCAACAAACCCAAGAAGTTGCTCTATGTATACTTCTACAAGATCGCCATGTAGAAAGACATTTTTGATATCCAATTGATAGAGTAGCCAGTGACAAATTTGTGCCATGGCAAAGAAGAGACTAATAATAGTCATTTTGGCCACTCGAGAGAAAGTATCACTATAATCGAGGCCATAAACTTGAATGTATCCTTTTGTAACTAATCATACCTTCCGCAATCATGACTCGTCGCCTTCCAAGATGGTCAAGTGCTTCCTTCACATTTTTTGGAATGGTAATAGAAGACACTAAAGATAGAAAAGAACAATAGGAAGGCGACAATTGTTGATAACTTAGAAAATTACAAATAGGATGTGGGTTTCGAATGGAACAAGCACCTTTTCTTAGAGTGATGGGCCAACCTGAATCACCTCCACCAGGAGTCGTGCTATCAAGTGACGAGGAAGAAGAATTTGAAGTAGAGGATTCACCATGTTCTTGAATAAGTGGACTATTCTTTGAGGTCCTATGTTGGAGGATATCAATAGGTAGAGATGATGGTTCAGGAGGACTCTGAGTAACATTGGGATCGGCAAAAGCACTAAGGATACTATACTCAACCACTGCTATAGGAAGGACATGTTGTATGACATGGATATCTTGAATAAATGGAGATAAGTAAGGAGTTTATTCAAAGTTTGAAGCATTGGCAGACATATAGTACTTCTTGGTTTCAGGAGAGTAACACCAGTACCCTTTTTGAAGACAAGAATAGCCCAAGAACACACATTTGATTACACGAGCAGACAGTTTGTCCAACCTTGGTGACATGTCATGAACAAAACAAACACAACCAAACACATAAGGAGAAATGTGGAAGAGAGAATCATTTGAAAAGAGAATTGAAAAAGAAAACTTATTATTGAGGGAGGAGGATGACATCCTATTAATAAGAAAACGTGCAATTAGGATGGCATCCCCCCAATGACAAAGAAGAATATTTGCAACAAGCAATAGTGTAGAGCGATATCAACTAAGTGTTTATTTTTCCTTTCTACTAAACCATTTTGTTGTGGTGTGCGAGGACAAGTACATTGATGTAATATACCATGTGAACTTAAGAGAACAAAGAAATTATATGAGAAATACTCTTTAGCATTATCACTTCTGAAAATTGTAATTACTTGATTGAATTGATTCTTGATCTCATTCAAAAAAGATGTAAAGATAGCCAGTAATTCAGAATAGTCTTTTACAATATAAACCCAAGTGCATCTAGGACATTCATCAATAAATGCAAGAAAATACTTAAAACCAAAAGAAGAAACACGACTAGGTCCCCAGATATCAAAATGAATAATAGGAAAACTAGAATTACACCTTGACTAAGACCGTTTAGGAAATGTAGATCTAACATGTTTTCTTAGTTGATAGGACTCACATTCTAAGGTCTAGAGACTAGTAAGCTTAAGGAACATTTTCTTTAGTTTTGACAAAAGCAGAAGACCTAACCAATCACGTAAAAGTTTAGGACTTGGAGATGCAACATAGGACACATGGGGACTAGATCCTAGAGGGTATAAACCTCCAACTTCGTATCCTTCTCCAATTCAATAGATAATTTTTTCCATGCAGCCCACGATAGATAAATTTGTCCATTTAGCTACTCAAAAGTAATGCAGGGGCTTCTAGAGAATAAAATAGCATTTCCAGTATCCATTGTTGACCAAGACGGAAACAGTAAGGAACCAGTAAGGAGGAGCAAAAACAACAAGGAAAAACAAGAGCCCTAGGGTGACTTTGGACCACGTTGGAACGAAGCTTTGAATGCCAAAACCGAGATAGCAAGATTCGGTGAGACTGGAACCAATAGCGCGATGAAGTTTCAGTGAGTGGAAGGCAGTGCGACAAAGCTCGGCAAGTGGAAGGCGGCACGTGGACATGACATGCTTTGCAGCGACGAACTTAGGTTGTGCGCTTGGCAGCACATAGATGAGAATTAGCCTCAGGCACCGGTGGGGTTAGTCGTTGCTCGGAGAGGTGCTCTAGATCCAGTGGTTGCCGACGAAAACTGTGGTGGCTGGTGGCGGTAGCCAACAGCAGCAGACAGTGAATGGTGGCAAAAACTGTGTCGAAGATGATGGAGACAGGAAGAGCAGAATCGACCTGCCCTGATACTAACTTAAGATTAAAAATAGAGAAATATATTTTGGAGGGCTTGAGAGATCCCTCTCAATCTTCTATTTATAATGAAAAACTTGTACAAAAGTGTTAGAAGTGGACTTTAAACCTAACTCAATCCCACAAAACCGGCTTGAAGGGGGAGGTTTGCACCCACTTATACACACTGAATTGGCCTTATCTCTAGTCGATGTGAGACTTCCAACACACCCCCCTCACTAACGTCAAGGTATATACATTTCAAGCGTGAGATTAAACATTTAATGGGTGGTCCGATAGTGGCCCGATAGAGGGTGGAACAGCATGCCCAACAACAACAGATATCGCTAGGATAGGCTCTAATCATGGCTCTGATACCATGTTAGAGGTGGACTTTAAACCTAACTCAACCCCACAAAACTGGCTTGTAGGGTGAGTACATGGAAAATTAAAGAACTGCACCAGACACCTAGGTGCAGAACTAGGTACGACTATAGGTTCAGCTAATAGCACACTACACCCTACTTAGGCTTAATTAATTATTCTACACCCCTCCTAAATTGATCTATGAATACCTGTTAAGGAAAAATTGTGCTGTTCTTCTAACAGCAGTCATATCTCCGGTAGGGACAAGAACTCCCATTTGAATCATTGCTTGTAGAACCTAATATACCAGAACACAAGCTTCATTTGGTAAGTATTTGAGTATATAATGTGATATGGTCTGGTATTCATGTAGGCAACGATCATGAAAAGAGTTTACCTTGTCTGGATCTTTCTCATAAACCCCATAAAATGCTTCAAGCAAACCTTCTCGAATATTTGGACTGATACTGTAAGGCACGATACCAGACATCTTTGTAAAGGAAAACCATCTCACAAAGCTTTAAGTATGTGCTGCTGGTGACTTTATAAATAAAATAGCCACAAAAGACAAAGAACGTACCTCCCCATCATTCCAAAATCATAGAAGATCAATCTTCCACCATTGACATCATCAACTGCAATATTTCCAGGATGCTGCAAGGAATATGTAAACATCTATTGGTTACACACAAAAATCATCTGAGAGGAATAAAACGGGTTCATCTGAGATATATGAATATTAATTGTAAAACAGGTAGCACCAATCTCATTTCTCAGCAAATAGATGCTAATGTTGCAGTATAAGAACAAGTGCAACAGTTAACCATTTGGCTTTACAATACAATTTACCAGACAGTCAATCCATATATAACATAACATATAGAGATTTATGATATTAATTCTAAAAATAAAAACTCACAGGGTCAGCATGGAAGAAACCATGTGATAAAATTTGTTCCAAGTATGACTCAACGGTGTATCTTCCTATCCTGTAGAACATAACAAATAATAATTTGAATCAAGTTAGGTGCCATCCTCAACAGAGATGCACAAAAGTAAAATATAACAATCTAACAGGTTCATAGTGATTTTGCCAGCATATAAATAAAGATTCTACTAAACTTTTGCGGTCAACACCCAATTGATCTAAAGCTTGTATTTTGTTTATTTTAATTCCTGGAACATATTCCATTGTCAGAATCTGCATTGGCAACATAGATTACGGATAAGTAAGTTATCAGACCTAAAATGGGAAAGGTGTATTACAACATCACAAGAGCAATGAAGGTTAAACCTGTGGTGTTGTATAATCCCAGTATATTGTAGGAACTTTCACATAATCCATGTTCTTAAAGTTACTAGCAAACAATTCTGCATTAGCAGCCTCCTTGGTGTAATCAATCTCCTGAAAAATTATAAATTCATGTTGCAGTAACAGGGTCAGAGAAAGCAATTTGCTGAGAACCATGCATACATCATACCAAAACAAGAACAGACCGGCAACTCAAGTGACTGGAATGACCACTGTTATGTATGATCTAAGTTCAAGTTTGTATTATTTAGACGGGTTTTTTAGTTCTTACACCAAGTTTTTTTCATACGCAAACAATCTATGATGATGCAAAACTGTGATCTAACTTCTGGTAAACATGCAAGCATTAAATTCTCTAAAACTTCTTTATGTCTTCCCAATCTTCGCATCAATGACATCAACTAGAATGTAGCACAGTAACGCTATTACTGTTTGAAATTTTGAAAACATCTGATGAAATATGAAATCTGGGACAACCAACAAGTATGCCTCTTTTTTAAAGGACTACAACAGCAAGTCACAACAAAGTACCATTGCAAGCTACCTAATCCCTTCTCTCCTAGCAACTGAAATATAGTTATATCTTTTGTCTCTGACAACTTACACCCTGCAGAACTCTGGGATCTTTGTTATGAAAACCTCCCATGAACCAGAGGAACTTCTTGTTAGGTTCCTTTACTCAAGGACCGTAACAGATGGAAATCCTCTCACACTCACTCAACAAAAAGAAGCAATTGTATGAATATATACTGTATTATTCTGTAAAGTATAGATGAACAGAAATAACAAGTAGGTATTCCCCAAGGAAGCCTCTCTTCCTCCACTGGTACGTAATTATCTGATACCGCTCTCCCCCTATTCTGATTCTTATTTATACTATCTCTCTCTTCTAACAAACCGTAACAAACTATCTTCCTGGCTCACTCCCTACGTGTCTAGCTTGCTTCCTACTCTCCTTACACGTGTCTAGCTTACTCCCTTTTTATTCTTCCTTATGTAGACCTTTAATGGTCTAACACTTCTTCAGTTTTCTCACATGCAATTCCACAGAGTGTAACACTTACAAGCCTCGGCCAAATCTCAATTTCTAAAAAATAAGTGTTTCTCTACAAAATTATTAATGGACCTCACTTTCTAACAGTATTAGACCGAGATAATGGAGAGCTAGACAAATTACTTATTTCAGTTCAGTAAACTCAAGTAACATAAGAAAGAAGCAATTCCAGAAATCATCACCTGGTATAAGACAGAGGCACACTCATCATAAATAGCAACCCAATCCCTCTTTGCACCATCTGATTTTGGATCAAGCTTTTGAAGATATTCAGCAATAACCTGGGGTTAAAGAAAAGATATTGGTGCCATTGTTCCATATGCAGTGGTAAAAACAAACGAGGATAGAAGTGCTGCTACCAGTAACTTCCATAAAGTATAGGGAAAGTTGCACTTACCTCCCTTATGTTTCTAATAAAATGACACCCACACTTCTTATAACTTTTAAATAGACTTCTAAATGACACTCACCTCCATGTTTTCAATAGCGACAATCACCTCTCTTATGTTTTTAAAAAAGTGACACCAACCTCCCTCATCTTATATATATATATTTTTTTGTTTATAAATTCTTTAATTTTTATATTCTAGATCTTTAGTTTTTAATTTCATAATTTTTCATTTAACTTAGTCGTATGGTACTTTTAAAAATATAAGGGAGATGAGTGTCAGTTACTAAATACAAAAGGAAGGTGAATGATTGTCTCTTTAAAAACTAGAGGGCAAGTGAATGTTATGTTATTAAAACATAAAAGAGATGAATGTTTATTTTAAAACTAGAGGAGATGTAAGTGTCACTAAGCATAACCTCAGAATAGGTAAGTGAAATTTTCCCTAAAGAATACAAATAATATATGTTCATATACATGCAAACAAGAAAGTTACTATGCAAGGAAAAGGAGCGAAATTAATATAGTACAAATATTTAAGAGGACTAGGTACTTTTGAAGTGTTAAAAATTATTAGAGGATAAATTTGAGAGGAAATAACCGAATTATCAAAAAGTAAAATCAGATTTTCGAAAAACACCATAAGCATAACAGGAAAGCCTTATGTTATCACACTGACCCTCAAGTTTTTAAGATCAATATCAAAAAGATCCTTCAGACCAGGCCTTTGCACTTTAATGACAACCTCCTGTCCCTTTAATCTTGCACGATGAACCTGACCTGTATTAGAAAAAATAGAAGAGCTTCCTATTCCCATCTTCTCATCAAATATGATATACATTAAATACAAGGATGGGTAAAGTAAAACATTGATTACCAAGACTTGCAGCAGCTATTGGTTCATAGTCAAACTGATCAAATATATCACCAATAGGAGATCCAAGCTCTTCTTCAACAATAGCTACAGAGGTCTCTGAAGGGAATGGAGGAACTTGATCCTGAACCCAAAATACAAAGTGACTAAGGCACCAAAAATGCAACCCTCCCTAATTTGTTTCTATTTAATTGTATGCCTTTTTTACATGTAGATTTATGTCAAGATCATCTTGTCATCAGATTCAGAACTCAAAGGGAAACATTTTCAACAGTTCTTTTATCACTTGCTGCCAAAGTACATGAGCAAGATGCAAATCTTGGACCACAAGAATACAAGAATTACAAACAAACCAGTCAATCTTATTATAACAAGAAAATTTGTTTCTCATATAATAAATTACATCAAAATGTGTCTATATAATAAATTACAAGATCATTTGTCATCCCGTTTATGGACACAGGTTGAGTAGGCACAACTTATGATAAGAAATGAAAATGTATTTTTGCATAATAAAGTGTAGATGTAACTTCAATCTAAAATTACTCTTGACTAGATTGAAAGTTCATTACAAGATTTACAAAATTAAAACATTAAACTTCCTTAAGTTTAGTGGCTAGCCCTAATTACATTTACATCCTTCTTGATTAAAGAAGTGCACTGACTTACCTTACTATATATCAAAGTCTTGCTTGTTCGTGCACATGTTTTATTAAAAAAAATTAAACATATTTCCCCCATTTTATGTACAAGTCATAATATAGTATCTTTCTTGATTGAAAAATTACACCAACCTCCTCCTTTATTTTATATTAAAGTCTTGCTTAACCAATTTTTAAAGTATACATATTACCCCCTTTTTATAAATAAATTATATCACAGTATCTTTAAAAATAACAAAAGCAAGGGATGTGCAATGGAGGGAGGTATAATTTTTCAATCAGAAAAAGTGTAAGTGTAATTTTTAACCTTAAGGGAGGTCACTATAATCACCCCCAACTTTATTGATAATCTTATACTTTGTGAGACACAAAAAGAGACCATAGTAGAATAAGGAACAGTCAACAGAATGCTCAAATACAATTAGAAAGCCACGTCCCTTGCATACAGAAACCAGTGGAAGAAAACTCTATATGTGACCCTTTTAGTCTTTCATCTTGTTTTTAAACGATAAATATGACTGGTAACAAAAACTAATTCAAAGATCTCAATGCAGGGAAATAATCTCAAAATTATGTTCAACACTCTAATTTACCTGAAGTTCAGACAACTGGTCCACATATTCTTGAGGAAGAATGTCCACCCTCGTGGAGAACTGCTGGCCAATTTTGATGAATGTAGGACCTAATCTCAGGATGCTTTCCTTCAGCCATTTGGCAAGGGCCTTCCGCCTTAAGGTTTGTTTTGCCTCAGTCATTCCTCCTGCAAATAATAACTTCAGATCAAATGAAAACAGAAACTGATATCCAACAAATTCAACACAGAAACACTACATAGATTAACAGATCTTTTGGTTGTAGTTAGGAGTAGGCTTTAAACACATATTGATCATAAATACCATAAAATAATATTGTAAAGACCAATAACAAAAGATGGTTTTTCAAAGGTTGCCTTAATTGCGACAACCTCTAGCTCATTTAGCTCTTATGAAGCTTGAGCAATCGTCACCTCATAACCCAATTTTATTGGTTCCGTTATGCCTTAACCCAAATTATAAGATGGCATAAAAGCCTATATTAAATTTGTAACTAGGTTAAATGTACGTACACATGCACTAGATATTCAATCCGGAACATGCACTTGTTCTTATTGAACCACCCATGCTTCAATGCTCAATCCTAGATGTGAAGAGGTGTGTTGAGATCTCACATTGATAAGAGATATGACAGTTAATGTATTCCTTATAAGGTTTAGGCAATTCTCACCTTACGACTTGATTTTGGGAGTTATGTCAGGCCTTAAATCCCAATTTTAAGTTGTATTAGAGTTTATCCTTGATCCATTGTTAGCCCACCTATATTACCATGATTCAGGCTCATAGCCCAATGCATGAGACTGCGTTGAAAATTTTCCTTGCCAACCACCCCTAGTTCAACTTAGTTGCAGCCTCTTTGAACCCCTTTCATTGTGTTGGGTATGAGAGTGGATGATCAGTCCCACAACAACTAAGATATACGGCCAAAGTACTAAGCTTGGGCAACACTCACAATATAAGTGTGGAAAATAAGACTGATTTATTATTCAAATCATAAAAAATACATTCTCAAACCTTCTATTTGTAATAATCTAGTTCTCCTAAAAAGGGAAATAAGGAAACTAGAAAACCTAGGAAAAAATAAAATAAAATAAAATATTATGTATCTATTTTCTCTAATTAGGAAGATTCTACAGATATTATCCCATATTACAACACTCCCCCTCAAGCTGGATCATACAAGATCGTATGAACCAAGCTTGGAATAGACAAACTCAATTTGTAGAGAGCATCAATAAACCAACTTAGATTGCAATGAACGAAGGTGAACTAGCACAATGAAACTTCAACTTGGACAACAATGGACGAGGGCAAACTTCAACTTGGACAGCAATGGATGAGGGCGAACTTGCACCATGAAACTTCATCTTGGACAGCAATGAACGAGAGAGATTTCCATCAAAAATGGATGATGACTTGCAGCAGCAAACAACAACAAACTGCAAGAACAAATGAAGGGCCTGCAGTGGCAAATAGCAACAAACTGCAGGGATTGGATTGCCATCAATAGTGGCAAACAGCAACAAAACTTAAAGGGACTTAACTGCCCTAAACAGCGACAAGCCTTCAGGAAACATCTGTCCTAACAGAGGCAAACAGTAACAGACCTGCAGGGACTACACTACCCTGCAGCGGTTTGAATTAAAAGGCTAACAGCCATAAACCTGTAGGGACTTAACCACCCTAAACAGCAACAAGCCTTCAGGAAACATCTGTCCTGACAGAGGCAAACAGCAACAAACCTGCAGGGACTACACTACCCTGCAGCGGCTGGAACTTTCTCCTCCCCACGACTGAACAGTAGAACGTGAAGGTGGAAGAACTGGTGAGAACCGATCGTACGAGGGACAAACCTGAATCCCATAACTTTGAAAGAGTCAATTCAGCGGTCAGTCTCAAAGAACAACTCACGAGTTGTTATAACAAAGCATTGGCAGAAACCAGAAAACACCATGGCATCAAAAGGCCAAAGACAGGTTGGAGGTCCAAAGTTCTTTGCTGGACTACTCCTCAAAGGTGATACTTAACACTGTATCACAAGAAGTACAGCTAAACTTGAGCCCAAGAAGAAAATGACCAACGATCCAAGAAAGAACTGACGCAGTTGCGTCTGGAGTGGTCGTTTTTTGGTCTTCAAAATTCTGAACAGATTGATGGTGAAGGTAGAAGGCTCTTGCGAGACGAAGAGAAAACTATTGGTGGAGAAATTTCCTAGTCATGAAACGTGAGGCGACACCCATTGGTGGAGGCATAAACCGGAACGCAGTAGAGGCGGAAACGCAGTCCGGTGATACGGAAGTGTGCAGCAAGATGACGGAGATGTTGTGAAGACAACGAAGATGACAGCAATGGCTGCTATGCAGGGTCATAACAGAGAGAGGACGGTCCGACGAGTGGGTCACACCAAGGAGCAGAGACTAAAACTCAGATCTACAAAAATATAGCCCAAACGAGTCGTCACCGACCCTAGGAATGGGCTCAGGAGGCTCCGGCGACCCTGTCTGCGACGGCGGCGGCGAGTGGGTCTCGCCGGAGGTGGGCGCGTGGGATACACGCGCCGGCGACAGTGGAGGCGCGTGGAGACTCCTCTCTTGGAACGACTTCCGACGTTGTGATCGTCGGACTTGGGCGCACCTTTCTGCCCTATGAAGGACCCCAACCAACGATGGCGGCAGTGGCGGCAGAGGTGGCCGGCGATGGTTGACAGCGGTGCACAGCGGAGTCAACAGTGAAGGCAGTGACTTTCTTGGGTTCTTCGAAGAAGAGACTTTCGGTCTCTTTGATTCAACTTGCAGTCAACAAGAATGCCAAAAAGAGGAGCCAAAATTGATTGGCCATCAACAGAACTAAAGTACCAGTTTCAGCTACTGGTCCGAGAGGGAATGGATTCAAATCCCACTCTAATCTCAAACAAACTCTGTATTGGGTAATACTGGAAAAAAGAATGCTAGAACTTGATTAAGGCAATTGGAGCCCATTAAAAAACACAGGTTGAAAAAAGGAGAATTTTAGGAGGCCTACCGGCGACCATGGCGGTCGGCCGCCGGCAGACAGCGAAGACAGCGGAAACGGATCAGACAAGCTCTGATACCATGTGGAAAATAAGACTGATTTATTATTCAAATCATAAAAAATACATTCTCAAACCTTCTATTTGTAATAATCTAGTTCTCCTAAAAAGGGAAATAAGGAAATTAGGAAACCTAGGAAAAAATAAAATAAAATAAAATATTATGTATCTATTTCCTCTAATTAGGAAGATTCTACATATATTATCCCATATTACAACAATAAGTCACTTTTGTAGGATCCTTAAACTCAAATGATAATAATATCAAAGCTTATCATAAATCAATTATTGGTCACTCATATTTGCCTATGCTCTATATGTCAAGTCATATGCTTGAGGGCGTTATTGGATGACCCACATTTGTCCTCGATCTAGATATCCAATCTTGGGTGTAAGGGACTGTGTTGCAATCTCACATTGACCAAAGATGTGGCTAATGTATTTCTTTTCTCGTTAGGCTTAGGTAATTCTCACCTTATAAACTAGTTTAGTAGAATTGAATTAAGCCCTGAGTCCAAATTCAAAGATATATCAAAGTTATCTTAGATTCGTTGTTTGGCTACCACATTAATACACTAAAAGCCATGGCCATGAAGGGATGTTTCGGAAAGTCTCTAATGAAGTTCTTAAAAAGCTTGACAATCCTCACCTTATAAGAAGTTTATATATGGTTGAATTCCACCCTAGGTCCAAATTCTTAAGACGATATAAGGTCTATCCAAAATTTGTTATTGGGTCCCCTGTCATTTTGCACTCTAGATGGATGTTTATTCTGAAGTGTAAAGGGGACTTTTATTGGATCGTCTGCCTTTGTCAGCAGTCTAAATGTCTGGTCCAACACGTGACAGGGTACATTAAGATCTCATTAAGAAGTGATATGAGCAATATCTTAATACGTTGTCCTTCTAAAAATGATAATGACACTTGGTAAGATTAATGTTGAAATTGGAATTCAAGAGTTGAGAACGTATTAATCATCAACACTGCTAACACAACTAACCTACCATGACATGCACTCAAATTTCTACACTTCGATAACATAATTTTGCTCAGAAATGTCTAAAGTAGTTGCAAAGGCATATAGACCTCACATTCAAAAAAAAAACTAAGATGTTAGTGGTGAAAATAATATAACAAATCACACAGACGTCGCATATTCTATACTCAGTCATTGAATAAGTTTTCATTTATAACTGTTCCAACTATAACATAACATGTTAACATCCCAACAAATGTGATTCATGATTGCAATCACTACTTGATTAACATAATATTAGAAATTCAGCCAGTAAAGAGTCATGGTTGATTGTATCTGTCTAATAAGTAACCTTAATTCCAGGAACCCAACAGATTTTTGAGCACTTCATACACAGTATTGTATGAGGAAATTTGTTTAGAGCATGACCAAAGCTCTTACAAGCTTAGTCGAATCAAGTTACACAAAAAATACAACAAGGCCATAACCAAAATATTGGTGATGATAAAAACAAATTCCAGTGGATCGAAATAATTTCTGAACTCTTGAGTGGACAAACCTTTGTAAGAGAACTTCTGGCTGTTCAGCCAAGCCTTAAAAACGAACGTGGCAACAAATCCCCAAATTTCCAAAGTTCTTTGTATTGTAGAGTAAGTCTTGAACCTGCTCCAACGACCCCCAGGCGCAACTGCAACCTGCGAAAAACCAAACGCCCATACTTCATTTCATTTCAACACAAAGAACCTACTCATAAGCAATCAAAATAATCAAAACGACAAACCTCGACTTGTTCGCTCGCGGTCTGTTTAAACCACGCGTCTTCTTTCCCAATCTCCTCCAACCTTTTCTTCCTCCCATCCTCGTTCAGCTTCGACGCTTCAACCTCCACCACCACCTCCATAGCAACTCCGTTTTGGTTTTCGTAACCGTACGTCACCAAGCTCCCATTACTGGCGCCGTTAGCGAATCCCTGGACGGTGCCATTGCCGCCGGCAACATCTGGATCCCTTCCATTAGCGGCAGGAACGCCGTTTCCGCTCCATTTGACATCATCCACTCGCTCAGCCAACGCTGAATCATCTCTGGAGGCGCGGATTCGCTTGGCGCGGAGAGTGACGTTGGAGGCGGCGTGGCGGGAAAAGGAATAAACTGAGGAGGGGAGTTTGGAGAGGAAGATATGGCGTTTGTGGGTGATTTGAGGAGAGAGAAAATGGAGTTCGGATAAATGGAGAGGAGAAGACATAGCCAAGAATGGAAGTTTGTAGAGAGAAAATAGCTAAGGATTATAGTTTGAGCGTGTTTTTCATGGCGTGGGGAGTGAAGAACCCATGTGACAGTGGAGAACGGAAGTAGAAGGAGACAAAGGAAGAGTGGAGTGGAACACAGAGAAAGGAGGGAAAGGGGTGGAGAGGAAGGGAACACGTGGCATTATTAAAGAAAGATCAGCCATAAAAATATTTATTTTTTCTTTATTTATTAATTTATTAATGTCATGGATATGAAATGAAAGTATGTATGGAGAAAAATGAGAATATTTATTTTTATGTGCTTTCAAAACAAAAATTATTAATTTATGGAATTTCACATCTTTTTTATTACCACGTATTTTACTCAGTCACTTATTATTTATTGATGGTAAGTTATTCCCAATGAGCTTCTCTCGCGATGAAATAAACAATATTATAATGTTGGTGCAAACACGCATTAGATATTGATTTTGATAATTTATGTATTCACACTAATTAAAGGAAAAATATGTAAAAAGAAGTAAAATAAATTGATAAAATATAAAAAAATTAAAATTTTGGGGTATTTAAATTATTTGAAAATCTATAAATAATAAAATATTCAAATAATTTAACTTTTATTATTATTCTTTACAATTAATTAAATGTCATTAAAAAAGTAATAGTTACGTTAAAATTATAAATAATGATATTATTTAAATACCTATTTTAAAGTTTGATGACATTTAAATTAGAGTACATTAATCAAATTATCCATTCTTGTAAAAATCTTCATATGATTCTTGTGTTGGTACTAAAATTTAAATTTGGTCCTCTAGTTGTTTGATTGAGTTTTTATTTTTGAAAATACATGCAATTTGCTTTTTTCTTATGATAACGTGGATTCAATGCCATCCGTTAGTTCATTGTTTTATTGATTTTTTAATTTTTTTATTCAAAAAATAAAAAAGCTTTGTCACGTGTCAAATGATAATCCTACCACATGGAAAATATAGTGTGACGTGACAGCGACAGGGTTATGTGTCGCTTAAAAAAAGTGTCATGTGAAAAATCACAATTTAGTTATTATATTTGTATTTTGTCTCAATTATGTCCTAATTTCTTAAAAAACTTGAAACAATTTCACTCCTCCCTAAATTACAACCAAATTTAACTTGTATATGGATGTGTAATGATATTTTCATTAAAATTGATATTTTTATTAAAATTTAACTTTCATATAGATATATTTTAATTAAAATAATGTAACTTTTTTTCGTGACCACCGAATCCTTTTTGGCAAACCAATACCGAGCCAGGGTTAAACGTGTCGGGTTAACCCGTTGCCACTTCTAAATGTTATAATTGCTATAATAATATTTTTCTTAAAATTGATATTTTTATTAATATTTTAAATAAGATTAAGTTTATTTAAATTAATATTTTACATTAAATTTTATTTAAATTTTTTAAAATTTTATATTTAAATTTATAATATTTTTATTTTTAAACCAGAAATTTATTAATATATAAATATTGGAAATAAAATTATAATAAAGTTTAACCTAAAATATAAATTTAAATAAATTAAAATTGCTAAAAGTATTTAACAAAAATATCATATTATATTATATATATATATATATATATATATATATATAATAGTTAAATTTGGTCTCTGAATAGTGGTGAAATTGTTCTAATTTAAAAAAAAAATAGAAGTGAATTGAGGTAAAATATAAATGAAAGGACTAAATTGAGATTTTTCAAAGATGACAACCAAGGTCTATTGATGAACCTCCAGGACATCTCTGTTGAGGAAACACACACCTTTCTGATAATTGAAATCGTGGATGATGTGTCAAACAATGTTAGGGAGGGAAGGGAAGAATAGGCTTTGTTCTTACCTTTTTGTTTTGCATTTTTGTGGTGGACGAACAAACAACCTCTTTTGGTGTTGGTACATGTTTGTTTAATCGTCGGCCTTTAGACTTTTTGTAAGCACAATCATGTGGAATGAATATTATTTTTGTTTATAAAATTTGTGTCACACGAGTCTTTTATGAGTTAACTTTTTGTTGAAATGGAGCACACTAATCGAAGTTCTTGATTCGTAATTATATCGTGTGATTTCAAATTCACCAAATTAGAACTTAAAAATAATTAAAAAAAAATTCTATGTTCAATTTAGAGTTGAAGTGTTTGGGCGAAAGTTCACATAGAGTGTTCCTTGTCGATCGGTGTGGGAACTTGGGAGTTCAACAAAAACGTTTCCAAGAAACCCATGTTAGATACGGTCAAGAGTTCATGAAGAATATTCATCACCAATAGGCGGAGGTTGTTGGGAGTTCATGAAGAACGTTCCTCAAGCAACCTGTGATAAATGGGGTCAAGAGTTCACGAAGAATGTTTATTTCCTATTGTTGGAGGTTATTAACAGTTCACGAAGAATGTTCCCCAAGCAACCTGTGATAGATGCGGTCAAGAGTTCACGAAGAACGTTCCTTGTCGATCGGTGGAGGTTGTTGGGAGTTCACAAAGAATGTTCCCTAAGCAACCTATGATAGATGCAGTCAAGAGTTCACGAAAAACGTTCATTGTCGATCGGTGGAGGTTGTTGGGGACTTATGAAAAATGTTCCTTAAGCAACCTGTGGCGGATGGACTTGACTCAATCAATAGGCAAATGTCGATGAAATTCTGATTTTATTACTTTGATTTAGGGAATAATTATAATGGTTTCAACTAAAATAAAATTTCAAATGTGAGGTGTTCCATGTGTTGAGGATGGTTACGACATTCAAGTGCTCCAATAGGCTCCATTCTTCAAGTCTTTAATGATTATGAATGGTCCTTCCCAGTTTGGTGCCAACTTATAGTGAGTGGGCTTCTTGCGAGCTTCATACGTCTTCCTTCATACCAATTCGCCCTCGATGAAGTGTCACAACTTGACCTTCGTGTTATATCTTCGAGCGACTACCTGTTCATAAGCTTCAGCACGCACAACTTGTTGAGATTGTTGGCAACACAAACTTTATATCACTCTAGTTTTTTATGATGACAACACTTTGCTTAATAACAGTACACATGTTGTTGCATTACATGTTCTTATGCTGTATTGATTGTTATATCTGTTGAACATGTTTGATGTACTGTGTTGTATGTTCCTATATTGATTGTTTGATATATTTGTGGAACATGCTTACATGCTTATGTGCAATGTGAAATGCTTTATTACATATGTTTTACTGCACATTTTCTAAAGTGAAAAACCACAAGCACTTTCATGAACTTATAATTGTGTGACAAAGTTATAGTACAGTCGACTACATTGATAATGGATTCAACTATGCTAAAACCTTTGTTCAGATTTTGAGAATCAGTGCTAAGTGATTTTTTGAGTTGAAAAGAATTTCAAAGTGTCTTTACATGTGTCAGTCGACTTTGTCTGGTTTACATTCGACTGTGTCTTTGGTCTGATTTGCAATTATGTTATGCTATTGCGCTCCAACGGCTATATTTTTAAAAGTTAGTTAAGCATTGATGACTTGGTCAACTGTATTAAATGTGTTTTTGATTTTGGTTGACTGAGAGCTACTATGTTGATTGTTTGTTATAACTGTAATAATACAGTCGACTGAATTAGTAGCCTATTCGACTGAGAAACAATCTATGACAAAAAACTATAAATTGGTTGAACACGAGTTGTTCAGAGACTTTTGACGATCTAACAGTTTCATTCTTGTTTCAGATTGAATTCTCTATGATAACAGCTCAGAGAATTCTCCAAGAAGACGATGGTGATCTTTCTTGAGGGAAATTCAAAGGGAGTAGCTTGCGCACTCATTGTTTAATCACATACTGCACAAAGAAGGTGCTTCTAGGTTGATCATTCCAGGCTTGGCATCCTTTGAAGACTGCTGCACTTTGTTAACGCTTGGTATCCTGTGAAGACTATTGGAATTGGACCTGTTGTGATATAGGGGTTTCACGTTGAGGATTGTTCGACATGGTTTCAGATTGCAAAAGAGGGAATTCTTGTTGCAAGTCTGGTTTTAGTTATTGATGCTATATTTTGGTTTTGGGTTAAAGAGGAGATTTATATTTTTGACGTAAGGTCTTCTATAAATTCCTTGTTGTAAAAACCGCAACCATTATAGTGCATTTCCTTCCTGGGTTGGAAGGAAACTGGATGTAGGCATTGTTGGTCGAACCAGTATAAAAACCAGTGTTTGATTTTCTCTATCCCTGCACTCTTTAATTCCAGTCGACTTTATATTTTACGCAGTCAATTACATTTTTTCGCTGCATATAAATTTTCATTACTTGAATTTCAAGAAAGCTTAAAAAGCTTTGTGCTTTTGATAAAAGATTGCGAAAAGATTTTGTTTTTGAAACATCACCAATTCACCCCCCTCTTAGTGTAAAAACAAAGCCTACCTGTTTTCCAACAATTGGCACCAGAGTTGGTTTTCATAAGATATTTGAAAATTTAGTCGACTCTATTTTTTATTCATTTGACTATAAAACCTGGGGATGACTTCCTGTTTTCAAACTTTTGGTGAAGGTGCTTCAACAAACAGATCACCTCTATTTGCTGGTGAAAATTATCCTTTTGAAAAATCAGGATGCAAATCTTTCTTGAATCGCAAGATAAAGGAATTTTAGTTGCCACTTTGAATGGTCCTTTTGTGCCTACAAAAACTGTTGAATAGAAAACTATTTTGAAACCTTTTACTGAGTGGACTGTTGATGAAAATTGAAAAGCTCAGTATGATGTTAAAGCTAGAAATATAATTGTCTCTGCACTGACAATTGATGAATTTTTCAGGATATCTCAATGCAAATCTGCAAAGGAGATGTGGGATGTCTTAGAGGTAACTCATGAAGGTACGAATGAAGTCAATAGAGCTAAAAAGAACTCCCTGATACAAGAGTATGAATTGTTCAGAATGAAGGCTGGAGAAAACATCTATGATGTGCAGAAACGACTCACTCATATTGTAAATCATCTAATGGCTCTCGGAAAGGTGTTTGATAAAGAAGAGATCAACATCAAGATTTTGAAAAGTCTAAACAGGAATTGGCAACAAAAGTCACAACAATCTCTGAATCCAAAGATCTTACAACGATGAACATGGCTACCTTGTTTGGCAGGTTACGAGAACATGAATTGGAACTTGATAGATTAAAGGATGAAGAGGAGATTGAAGAGAAGAAGTCCATTGCTCTGAAAGCGTCAAGCAAGAACAACTCAGAAACAGACATGGACGAAAAATAATTGATGACCTTGACAGTAAGAAAGTTTAGTCGACTTATGCAAAATGATAGTCAACTGTCTAACCATGCAGGTCAAAGCATAAAGAAGAGTTTCAATACAAATGTTGTCCATTGTTATGAATGTGGAAAAGAAGGTCACATCAAGCCTGATTGTCCTAACTTACAACCGAAGCAAAAAGGAAAGAAAAGATTCCCTAAAGGCAAAAATCTGAAAAGGAAAGGAGCTTACATTGCTTGGGAAAACTCAGATTCTGAAAGCTCAAGTGATGAAGATGTTGATCAAGAGGAGGAATCAAATCTATGCTACATGACAGGAGTAACATGGGAGGACTATGACACTGATAAAGACATATCAAATCTGTCCACACTCAATTTCGTCCGGGTGACTGAATAATAGGATTTAGTTTTTGTTTTTGTCTTATTTTATTTTATTTTTTATTTTATTATTTTAATTTTTAGTTATTATTTTATTTTATTTTATTTTGAAAAAAAGAAGAAAAAAAAACGAAAAAAGAAAAAAAAAGAAAAAAACGTAAATAGTAAAAAATAAACAAAGGGAAAAAGAAAAAAATAAAATAAAATAAAAAAATAAAAAATACTATTTCGTTTTACTGTTTGCACCCCCAAATTAATTTTTTTTCCTTAACCCAATGGCCCAAACTAATCTCACATTTTTACTTCTTCACCACCTATTTTTCTTATCACACCCCACTCTCCACATCACCCTCCACATCACCTTCCACATCATCTATTTTTTTTCATTTACTTTTTTTCACCTCATTTTCATATTAATTTTAATATACCAACTTTTCTAATAATTCCACTTATATTTGTTATCATATCTTCTCCACCAACTTTTTTATATTTCTTTCACTTATTTTCCACATTAACTTTTACTATTTATTATATTTTATTCTTCCCACCAACTTTTTATATTATTTCATTCACTTAATTTCCACACTAACTTTTACTATTTACTATATTTTATTTCATCTACTTTCTCCACCAACTTTTTATATTATTTCTTTCACATATTTTCCACATTAACTTTTTTCCATTCATCTTTTTATTATATTTTATTTCACATAATTTCTCCGCTAACTTTTTATATTATTTTCTTCACTTAATTTCCACATTAACATTTACTATTTACTATATTTTATTTCATCTACTTTCTCCACCAACTTTTTATATTATTTCTTTCACATATTTTCCACATTAACTTTTTTCTATTCATATTTTTATTATATTTTATTTCACATAATTTCTCCACCAACTTTTTATATTATTTTTTAACTTATTTTCCACATCAACTTTTACTATTTATTATATTTTATTTTACCTAATTTCTTCACCAAATTTTTATATTGTTTCTTTCACTTATTTTCCACATTAACTTTCACTGTTTACTACATTTTATTTCAACTAATTTCTCCACTCACTTTTAATATTATTTCTTTTACTTATTTTTCCACATTAACTTTTTCTATTTTTCCACTCACTTTTTTTAAAAAATTATATTTTATTTAACACTTCTTCATCCTTAACTCTATAAATACCCATATTCTCTTCACTTCATTTTTACATACACTTACTTACACATTTCCATAATATCCATTTTTCTTCTCTCTCTCTCACACACAACACACACAACACACACACACACACACTTACATACTTTCATAATATCTATCTTTCTTCTCTCACACAAAATCTCTTCATCCAAAAACTCTACTTCATTTTTCTCTCACACCTTTCCATCAAATCTCATACCAAATTTCTACTCCAAGTTCATCTTCTTTACTTCTCATTTACCTTTTCTCGCAACTTGTCGCAATTAAAGTTTTCCTCCATCATTCAAACCTTTAATAAGGTACATATATTCTTCTTATCCCATTATGAATTTTGATAATTTTTTAGTTTATAAATTTATTTTATTTCTCTATCACATTTTTTTACATAGACCTTTCAACTCATCTCTCTTTCTTAAAATAACAAAAAAAAAACAAATAAAAAATACATAAAACTTTAAAACATTTAATATTAATATAAATAGTGTATGAGTACTCGTGCGATCGTACGCATCAGCCTAGTACTCATTACCCAAAACATAAAATAAATAAAAAAGTCATAAATAAAAAAGTCGTATGAGTACTTGTGCGATCCTACGCATCAGCCTAGTGCCTCACTACGCAAAACAATAAAATAAAATAATAAAAAGTCGTATGAGTACTTGTGCGATCGTACGCATCAACCTAGTGCTCAATACGCAGAACAATAAAATAAAATAACAAAAAGTCGTATGAGTACTCGTGCGATCGTACGCATCAGCCTAGTATTAATTACGCAAAATCTAAAGATTATATCAAAAATACAAAAAATACAAAACTAAAATAAAACCACAAAAATAATTTTCCACTCGTTTTATATAATTAAAAAATACCAAAAAAATCATAAAATCTTCAAAATCAAAATATCAACTCTTTTTCAAATCGTTTTTTCTTTTTTGGACCCTCTGCTTGGCAATGGTCAAATTTTAATTTTCTGTTATCGACCCTCTGCATGGCAATGGTCGCATTTTAATTTTCTGCAATATTATCAAGATCTTAGCCAGAACTACGTGATCCTTGATTCTCCATCAAAAGTGGAGATACGTAGGAGCAAGGCAAGTCCTTGTCAGGTTCACTTCCCAAAAATCCAAATATATTTCAAATAAATTTTCTCAATAATTTCACATAAAAAATACAAAAAAAAAATATTTTTGTTTTCTTTGGAATTTTACTTTTAGGGGAATCTAAACATTTTGCAAACCACATCAAATTCGCGTACTTAATTAAAGGTACTGTCTTAGGGCAGACGTTGTGAGGTGCTAATACCTTCCCCACACGTAACCGACTCCCGAACCCGAATTTCGGTTTTCGTAGACCTTGCCTTATTTTATGGTTTTTCCGTAGTTTTCCAAAATAAACTATGGTGATGACTCCAAAAAACTCTTTTTTTCAAATTTGTGTTTTTCTTTTTTCGGATCGTCGTCGTCCCGTCGCGATTCCGGTTGCGACAAAATCAACCAGTGGAAATCAAGTATGATTTGTTGCAAGATGCATTCAAAGAGCTGCATGTTGAAGCTATGTACGTTATAGTTCGTTTTTGTACGTCAAAAAATATGATTTTTGTACCAGTGATTAAATTATAATAATTTTATTTATTTATTTGAATAATTATTTTAAAATTTTATTCATTTAAATATTTTTTTATAAAATAAATATAATTCTTTTAAATATAATTTTATATTATTTTTAACATCAAGATAATTTAATAATCTTTTTTTTTCTATTAAGTTTTTTTAATCTATCATGTAACTCATATCAAAATTTTACAAACTTTTGCTGCAAAATATCCTAAAAGAAAAAACAGATTAAATTTACTCTCAAACCATTGTTATCTCTCAAATCAATTTTATAGCCTAAAACTTTTCCTAATAAAGTATAATCTCAACTAATTTAACCCAAAAAAATCTTTTAAGGTGTTTTATCTTGCACCTCCAACTTTTTTAAAAATTTACTTTTAACTTTAGTAAATACTTTTTTTACTTTTGTAAATACTTTTTTCATCCTGAATCTCCAACACTGATTTTTGTATTTCTAACCTTTTTAAAATTTTACTTTTTAACTTTAGTAAATATATTTTTTACCTTTTCTCCTTCTAAATAATCTTACATTTTTTTAACTTTTTAAATTTTTTTAAAAACTTTATCTTTTATTTATATTTTAATAACTCTTTAATTAAATTTAAGAATCTAATATTATTTAATATTTTTTCATATTTTAATAATTATTAAAATATAATTTATATTATTATAATAATTATATTACTAAAATTAAAATTAAAATAATTAAAATAAAAGTAATAAAAATAAAAATAATTGTATAAAATCTTATTTATTTTAATTTTTTTAGTATTAGTACTATAATAATATAAATTATATTATATAAATTATATTTTAGTAGTTATTTAAATATAAAATATATTAAATAATATTAAATCTTAAAATTAAATAAAATAATTAATAAAGTATAAATGAAAAACAAACTTTTCAAAACATTCCTTGGAAATCCGATAACTATGTTATGGGATAGCAATATCCGATGACTTCTTTTTTTAAAAATTTATTTTTTATTTTAAATTCAATAATAATTTAATTTTTTTATATAATACTTATATTACAAAAATAAAATAATTAATAATTTAATATATATTAATATATTAAAATATTAAATTTATAAAATAAAATTTCTAAATTTTTTTACATTTCTTAATTATTATTATTTTTATTTTAACTTATTTAACATTAATACAATAATAATATAAATTATATTTTAATAGTTATTTAAATATAAAATATATTAAATAATATTAAATTTTTAAAATAAATTAAATAATTAATAAAGTATAGATAAAAAACAAGTTTTTAAAAACATTCTTATAGAAATTGGAAATCCGATGACTATGTTATCGGATACCAATATCCGATGACTTTTTTTTTTTAATTTTATTTTTTATTTAATAATAAATTAATTTTTTATATAATATTTATATTCTAAGAACTAAAATTAAAATAATTAAAATAAAATTAATAAAAATAAAAATAATTATATAAAAACTGATCTAATACATAAAAATATATTAAATTATATTAGAATATTAAATCAATAAAATAGAAATTCAAAATTTTTATATTTTCTTAATTATTATTATTTTTATTTTAATATTTTTAATATTACCATTACAATAATATAAATTATATTTTAATTGTTATTTAAATATAAAATATATAAAATAATATTAAATTTTTAAATTAAATTAAATAATTAATAAATTATAAATAAAAAATAAATTATTAAAAACTTGTGTCGAATACCAAAATTCGATGAGTTTTTCTTAAATTTTATTTTATATTTAAAATTTAATAATTTAATTTAAATGAAAAAATTATATTTTAATAATTATTAAAATATGAAAAAATATTAAATAATATTAAGTTTTTAAATTAAATTATATAGTTATAAAATTATAAATAAAAGATAAAATTTTAAAAATTGTTAAAAGGGTGCAGAATTAAAAATATGTAAGATTACTTTAAATAGAAAGTAAAAAGTAAAAAAAATATTTACTAGAGTTAAAAAGTAAATTTCTTAAAATATTAGAAGTGCAGGATGAAACCTTGGAGGTAGATGATGAAATCTCCTAAAACTTTTTCTAATAAAGTGTAATCCAAACTAATAAGGGATGTTTCATCCTACACCTCCAACCTTTGATCTGCACATCCAAAAATTCCTCTTTTGATCTTCTAACAATTAATCTTACATTTTCAACTTTTTCAAAAGTTTCATTTTTAATTATAATAAATATTTTTTTATATTTTTTCTCTTTCTTATTAAAAGTACTTTGTATTACCTTAATAATAATCTAATTTAATTTAAAATTCAAATATTATTTAATATAATTTTATATTTTAATAAATAATAAAATATGATTTATATTATAATAATTATTATATTAAAAAAATAAAATAAAATAACTAAAATAAAAATAAAAATAATAAAAACAAAATAGTAATAATTATTATATTATAATAATTATTATATTAAAAAACTAAACTAAAATAACTAAAATAAAAAAAAAATAATAAAAAAAAAATAGTAATAATTAATTTGATTTACTATATTAAAAATATATTAAATCACATTAAAATATTAAATTAAATTAAATAATTATTAAATTTAAATAAAAAACAAAATTTTAAAAACAATTATGGGATATCCATATCGAAGTAAATGCCTGTCGGAGTTCTATATCCGATAAACAAATTTTCTTTAAATTTTATTTTTTCTTTTAATTATAATATTTATTTAATTTAATATTTTAATATAATTTAATATATTTAAATACATGTAATTTTAAATATTATTTTTATTTTGATTATTATCACTCTTATTTTAATTATTGTTATTTTAATTTTTTAATAAAACTATTATGAAAATATAAATCATATTATAATAATTATTAAAATATAAAAATATAATAAATAGTATTATAATGTTAAATTAAATTAAATATTTATTAAATTTTAAATAAAAAATAAAATTGTTAACAAATTTGTTAATGGGATATAGAAGCATAGATATCCGATAAATAGTTGTTTTTAAAATTTTGTTTTTTATTTAAATTTAATATTTATTTAATATAATTTAATATTTTAATATAATTTGATATATTTTTAATATAGTAAATCAAATTGATTATTACTATTTTTACTACTATTATTTTTATTTTAATTATTTAATATAATTATTATTATTATAATATAAATCATATTTTAATAATTATTAAAATATAAAATTAAATTAAATAATATTTAAATTTTAAATTAAATTAGATTAATATTAAGATGGTATAGAGTGTTTTTAATAATAAAGAGAAAAAGTATGAAAAGATATTTATTAAAATTAAAAATGAAATTTTTTAAAAAATTAAAGGTGTAGGATGAGTTATGAGAAGTTCAAAAGTAGAATTTTTAAAAGTGTAGAAGGGTTGGAAGTAAACACTCACTGATTTAACCCAGAAAATTCTTCGGCCTTAATCCTTGCACCTCTACCTCTTTGGACTTCCACCACCCCATCCCACTTTTATCCTTTCTTTTTTTATTTATATTTATATTTTTTATTTATATTCCTATTATACCCTTACATAAAATTTAATTTATAGATTAATTTTAATTCTAATCTTCTAGAGTAAAAAAACCTAACTTTTTTTTTCTCACTTTCTGCTGTGTTTTGCTCTCTCTCATTCTGCTCTCTCGTTGGATTTTTGAATTATTTTTGTGCTCTCTTTTGTTGTGAGAATTTTCTTTCAAAGAATCGTTGGGAAAGGAAAGTTCCAACTGTACAAAATGCGGTGGTTGAAGGAGATACGTGAGCGCCTAGCATAAACCCTTAAACAGATCTGATTATCCGTCAACGGATGTCAGCATCCGTTTAGGGTGAAACAGATGTCGACATCCGTTCCCCCTTAAACGGATGTTGACATCTGTTGAAGGATGATCAAATCCATTTAAAGGTTTAATTATATATAAATATCTTTTAAATTTAATGTTTTTAATAATATATATTTTTTATTTCTATTTTAATTGTTGAAGAAATGACTGGAAAAGTTGAAAACTTTAACAAAATGAAAGATGGAGCTTGGGGGTGTGAATGCGAAGGGAATGGAAGGTGGGGCTGTTTTCGAAAGTTTCGAAAGTCTGTAAAAGTGAAAGCTGAAATAGAAAGTAAAGTAAAAATTAAGGTTATTAAATTAAGAGGGTTAAAAAAGTAAAAATAAAAAATAAAAAAAGGTTAGTTTTAAAATTAATGAAAAGTTAAAAAAAAAATGGGAAGGTGTAGGTTTGAAATGGGGAGGTGGAGGGATTAATGCCCAAAATTCTTTTGGAATTTATTTTAAGCCCAAAAACCTATTACGGCCCATTCCTTCATTTAAAAGAAAACTTCAGGGCAAACGGATTATTAGGTTGGTCACTGTTTTGGCTTGGTGAAGATGTTTAGCGTGCCTTATCCATTTTTTCTTTTGGATTGTATAGTTTCAAACAATTGTTCTTGGTGTTCTGGAATCATTAAAATAAGAGTTAGAACGAGATGGATGATCAGAAATTCAGGCACTGACAATATGATTTTTTCTTGTTTTTGGAAACTCGATTAAATGACACGAGAGTGTTTTGTGATTAATTTAGTGGGCGACGGATTCAGTTATATTTTTTCTTAACTTTGGTTAATTTTCAATGTGTTGAATAACCAACTTCATTCTTCCAAAAAAAAATATTAGAAAAACCAGATAAAATTGAGCAAAGTTATGTAAAGATATTTGAAAAAGTCACTCAATCCTTTTCCCATTTAGTGTTTTACTCATATTTTTGTCTGAGTTTAATTATAATGCATTAGTTTTCACTTTACTATTATTATTCAATAGTGGATTCGCAAGATTGTTGATTTTTTAAGGATTACTTTAAAATTCATATTTAAATCGGTTGAGTTTAAAAATTTTAAACACTGTTTAAATTAAAAATTAAACTCTCGTTTATTTCAGTGTTTGTTTTGGGTTTTCTGTTTGATGCTGACATGGTGCCTTTTTTTGTGGGGGTGGATCTCAGCTACCTAGGATTCAGGTGACAGATCCTGTAGCAAGATATTATGGATTGAAACGTGGTCAAGTTGTGAAGATTATTCGGCCAAGTGAAACTGCTGGAAGATATGTTACATATAGATTTGTTGTATAAGAATGTTATAACTTATTGACTACATTACTTTTTAGGATATGTTTCATAGTAATGGACAGAGATGTGAAGCTTGTGGATTCAAAGTCCCATTTTTATATCGAAATTGATTGATGCTGTTACGAAAAGTCGTGAGTGTGTTATATGGAGCTTTGTTTCTTTTCGTAATGGACCAATAATGTCTTTTGGTAATACAGACGAGAGCAAGTGGAGGTTCATATATTTTGTCATTTCTGGAATGTTGTCGTCCTGAAGTTGGGTGTTTGTTCCTATTTCCTAATTGTCTATTTAGGCTGTTGATGTTGACTTAGATGCAAATCAAGGGATAGAGATGTGCATTTAGAGTTTCCTGCACTCCTTTCTCTGAACCTCGACGATACTCTTTCTCTCTTGCTTGTTTTCTCTCACTCTGTTTGGCTCTCTCGTTCTCCGTATTTCATCTCTAATCAATCCAATGTTTGATGAGAAGCATGGTGTTTCAGTTTTAATTATTTTTGTCTTGATTCTGCATTTTTGTGAACAAATTTAGTTGAAATTGTGCTTTTTAGTTTGTTGCTTTAATAACTGATGATCAATTCTTAGTCAAATCCTCTTCTCACAATAATTGAAATAACTTTTATGGCTTTTGGAAGATAATTTGCACCCAAATTTATGTTACTGCAAGGACGGTTAGGAAGATTTTTTGTTGTTTTTGTTTTTTCGTTTTAGCAATGATTTTGTAGCTGGTTGTATTATGCAGTATCAAGATGTCCAAATTTGTGTCCCTATGTAACTGCTTGTGCTCGTATTTAAGTTTTCTTTCTCAATAGTATATGGATCAGAAGAGGAGAAAAATGGTATGAAACACCATTCAGCATTGTTAAAGCTTTGTTTTTTTCTTTAACAAGCACTTTGGCATGTATTCATACTAACAATGTAGCCATGTCTATCAACATTTGCATCACCTTCATTTAAATAAATGAAAAGTTTAAAAGAGATAATATGTAAGGATGAAATCGAGTTCAAAAATAAAATTTAAATCGTCTCACCTTTTATGTGATTGAAGGTAGAGAGAATCAATAGCAATAAGTTATTGTTTTAGGTGATTTTTATGTGAATCAGTCCGGTAGAGATAGACTGCTAATAGTATGGTTTGTGAGTTTTAATGTTGACAGTTGATTTTTGAATCTGTCTGAGGAAGTTAAGTTGCAATATAGGTATTGTTGGTAAATTTATGTTGTGGGTGGTTGAAACTTTTCCAAGCATTCCTGCTGCAGCTATGGTTTTGTTTTCTCAATTACGTATGCAGAATATACTTGAACTTCAACTTAAGCTTGGTTTTTTTTTTTTTTTCTTTGCTGATTTTTCATGTGATGTATTAGTTGACGACTATTTTGAATACATATGTTTAAAAATGTTACGTTCTAAATTTTGAGCTATGATTGTTCATGAAGCAGACAGGTAAAATATTGTCTAATGTGGGCGGGGCATCTTCGTGAAAATTCTTCCATGTACAAGCGTGCTCCTTCCAGAGATTATTCAACCATGGATGATGTGGAAGAAAACTTAGGTATGCACCCTTTATTCAAACATGGAGTATGCATTTCCGTTTTTTTTTTTGTTTATCTGGCATCTATTAATTTCATTCCGTTGTGGAATACCTAACTTAAAAAGTAAAAATCTTTGCAAGGAAACTATTGCCATCTTTCTAGCCTAATCATTTGAAGATTTCATTATTCAGAAGAATTGGCATTTCATGTAATCTTGATATAAACAATAGCTATACTGTTGCAATTGTCTCTCTTATTGGCTATAGACAATTTCAATTGGAAGCGATCATGAAATTGGAAGTAGAAAAGATGGCTTGGGTTTGTGATATACTGCGAATTCTGTTAGGTCTTCGATCGTGGTGGTTATTAACTATGCTATTTTAATGCTTGATAGATATTTTGGACAACGGCTTGGATAAGGGAACCTCAAATCCTTCATGGAAGCTTTCCTTACCTCATGTACTTGTGGCGACCATTTCTTCATTCCTTTTTGGATACCATCTCGGGTTTGTATTTTCTTGGTTTGTCCTTCTTGTTACACTCTCTTGAATTGTTTGCTTTATAATCTAGAATCGAATGAAGACTTAAATTTTGATATTTTGTGTTATATTCAGAGTTGTTAATGAACCACTTGGCAGAAGGTGGAAATGAAGATTCCAAAACCTGTGTTCAATTTAATTGCCTATTGTAAATTTCCCATTAATAGAATTGATTTTTCCCCTTTCAAATGAAGGTCTGGTGGTGAGCATATGTCTTGGTGGTGCCTTGATTGGATGTCTACTGAGTGGTTGGATTGCTGATGGGGTGGGACGGCGTAGGACTTTCCAGTTGTGTGCTCTGCCAATGATAATTGGTGCTTCTATGAGGTTACACTTGTTATTATATTTCATTTTATTTTTTCTAATGGGGTAAACGGAAATTTTCTTTGCACTTTATTCAACCAATTTGTTGGTTTCAATTGTTTTCTCTAGGTTTTTATATAGACTACTATGGAAACATAGAATGGTTTATTACTTCTATTTTGTGTCCTCTAATTTAATAGCACAAAGGCACCTCATTGCCATCTTATGGTTTCCATATGTCCTCTTTACCCATTATGATATCTTCAAGTTATTTTGTTGGTTCTAGAAAGAACTGAAGCCTTCTTTCATATATTTCACGCATATGATGTCTATGATAATTAAATAACATATCAGAACGTATCTCCATTTCTATAAATTTATAGATTACGAGTGGGCAGCAAGAAGACCTTTAGTTTAGATTTAAGGGGGCCTCAAGTTTAAATTCCATTACTATTATTTCACTACTTTCACTTTGTTCAAAAGAAAATTATTTACTTTTCTGTTTTCCAATACAAATTCTTAGGACTATTTCTTATTGGAAAATGGTGCATTTTCAGTGCGGCTACAAACAACTTGTTTGGCATGCTTGTGGGAAGGTTATTTGTTGGAACTGGCTTGGGCCTGGGCCCTCCCATTGCCTCTCTGTATGTGACAGAGGTACGTTGATCACTAAATTGTTGCATCTGTCCTATTGACTAGGGTGAAAGTTAACTTGATTATTCCTGTGGTTACTCTCTTAAATGACAGGTTTCTCCCGCTTTTGTGCGGGGAACCTATGGAGCTTTCATCCAGATTGCAACATGCCTTGGTCTAATGGGAGCTTTATTTATTGGAATCCCTGTCAAAGATATACCTGGATGGTATCATATCAACTTACTTCATGTCATGTCGTTACATATTTTTATTCTTGATTTAAAAGTTCACCCTGAATTTGTTCACGCAGGTGGCGGATTTGTTTCTGGGTATCTACCATTCCTGCTGCAGCTGCTATACTCGCTGCAGCTATGGTCTTCTGCGCAGAGAGTCCACATTGGTTATACAAGGTTGATGCCTATTCTGATATTATTTCATCTTAGATAGTATCTCCTCATATTTATAACTTTCTGTTTCTACATTTATTTTGAACCCTTGAAGTCTCAATGTTAACCATGCTAACTAATTCTCTATTTATTTCCTTCCTATCAAACATTATCACTTCTTTGCATGTCCTCTCTATCCCATTTAATAGAAGACTTTAGGAGTGGCATAGTGGCTAACATTACCCATGTCTCTTTTTATCCTTGTCAGGCATAGTTTGGAATAATTTTGGTTTCTTATCACTCAACAATACAATAAGGAAGACCATTAATATTTGATGTTGTAGTTCTTGAAAAGTTCATTCTTACTCGTAATTTTGAGTGCTCATCATTGATCCATTTGACTTCTACCCTTCATTTAATGCGTGCTTATTCCTCTTTGTTGTGATGTAGCAAGGAAGAACTGCTGAAGCAGAAGCTGAGTTTGAGAAACTGCTAGGTGTATCAGAAGCAAAATTTGCTATGTCAGAGTTATCAAAGGTAGATAGAGGAGATGACACTGATTCTGTGAAGCTGTCAGAGTTGCTACATGGTCGTCATTCTAAAGGTATGTATTTTCCTGATTTGCCCCTAGGATTGTCGTAAGTAGACTTGCCATTGTTGTTCTCTTGATACTGGTTTGCTTAGGTTTCCCAAAGTTACTTTTTATTCACGAGTTCGTTTTGTAGTTGTTTTTATTGGATCAACCCTATTTTCTTTACAACAGCTATCTGGTATAAATGCTGTGTTTTATTTCTCTTCCACTGTTTTTAAAAGTGCTGGAGTGCCATCAGACCTTGCAAATGTCTGCATAGGAATCGCTAATTTGGCAGGTATCAGCATCTTCTGGTTGACAGGATATTGATTTAAATTATGGTGTTTTTCTATTCTCTAATGCTTATCCCCCGGAACTTTCCTTAGGATCTATCATTTCAATGGGTTTGATGGATAAACTTGGAAGGAAGGTTCTACTTTTCTGGAGTTTCTTTGGCATGGTAAATTACTTGTAGTTGTTTTATTGTTTATGTGAACGATCACCCTCATGAAAATATGGGACTCATGTGGTACTTACACTGTTTTAAATCCTGACTTGGTGTTTGTGGCGTTGAAGAGAGAGATGTTTTTTAGAATATGAGCTGGTGCAAGTGAACAACATTACAAAATTCCTTTTTGTTTTGTTGCGGTGTTTGTATTGTAGTTGACTAGAAGATAAAGTTGGCTATTAATCAGGAAGTTGTTTGTTCTGTATTTTTTACTTGTGTAGGCAATAGCAATGATGCTTCAAGCCACAGGAGCAACTTCACTTGTATCAAACGTGGGAACTCTGTACTTTTCTGTTGGGGGCATGTTACTGTGAGTATGCAACTATGCTTATTAATATGGATCACACTAGATGCTTCATAATGCAAATCATAAATAAAATTAAAATAGTGTTTCTACTTATGAACTTTCAAGGGAGAATTATTAAGGATCTCTTCTATTTAAAAAAAAAATAAATCATGGCAGTTAAACTCATACAAACAAGCCAAATTCGAAGAGAATACAACTGTATGAGAACATCCTCTTACTTCGTATAAATGACAATTGAGGATGAAATGACTATAAAGTGAAACTTCCGCATCTAATTCTGTAATGTCCTCATTGTTCACGATCTAGCAGTTCCATGAAGTTTATAATTCACTTGGAACAGACACTTTAGCCTATGGGTGCATGCAAAGGTCATTTGGGAAGACACTGCTGTGATATGAACACTTTATACTTCTTTTATGCAGGTTTGTCTTTACATTTGCTCTTGGGGCTGGTCCGGTTCCAGGTCTCCTCCTACCTGAAATCTTTCCAAGTCGAATCAGAGCCAAAGCCATGGCAGTCTGTATGTCAGTGCCTTGGGTAATTTTTTTTCTGAAATTTTCTATTATATGAAATGGAATCAGTTTGGCCGGTTATGTTCTACGGTTCTTTATTGATTCTACAAATTTTGGTTGAATCAATTAAACGAGGCCCGCTCAAATTCCCTGCTTCTTTGCAAACTACTGAAACTGTTATCATTCTCTGATCTCATAATGACTTAGAAAGAGGTCGAAAGTCAGTATTTGCGGAATCTTCTCTCATTAGATTAAATGGTCTTGTACAGGTCATAAATTTCTTTGTTAGCCTACTGTTCTTGCGTTTGCTGGAGAAACTCGGTCCGCAACTGCTTTACTCTATGTTTGCTACTTTTTGCATCATGGCGGTAATTTTTGTAAAACGAAATGTGGTGGAAACCAAAGGGAAGTCACTTCATGAAATTGAGATTGCACTTCTTCCCCAAGATTAGAGCTTCACTCATTGATTTCTGTAATTTTGCTTAGTTTCCGCTGAGCAGATTGTTTCATCTATTTTGGTTGACTACCTTAACAATACAAGGGGAAGCCAAGGCAAGAACTATGCACAGAACATTAGTACGAAGATTTGAAGTGAAGAGGTTTTAGGTATTATGGGTGGCTGTTTTTGTAGTAGATACATAGCGGCTTACGACACCCTTCTGATGTTTTCGTGGCTTGTGATTCTCTGATTTCACATCCACTTAAAGGAAGACATACGTATGACTTGTGTAATATTCATCGAGGGGGATCTATGCACCCTGTTATATACACATATTCACAGGACTTCATCATGTAATATTTTGTATCTGTACGTGACATTATTTTTAATTACTTGAATCGTGACCCATTTTGGATAAGGGGAAGTCTGGCATGAGTTCTGTCACTGCGTATATCGAGGAAAATGGGCCGAAGATATTGCACAAGAAATAATTATGAAATTTGCCTAGCGATATTGTTTTCTGTTGATGGAAAGTTGCTTCAGAGGGTATCAATGAAATTGATGGTTCATTCCTCAATAAATCTTTGAAGTTTGAACCTGGTTTAGAGCTTCTTGTTTGCATTCTCTTCCATTTAAATAAATTAAAAAAGAAAAATGCAAAATTCTAGTAAGCTTATTTTACATCAACGATAGCATGCATGGTAAAAACAACAATTCTATTTTATTAGAAGCTTATTTTTCAATACTTTATCCTTTGCTCATAATTCTTGCCAAAAGATATTCTTATTCCAAAGAATCCAACCACGGATTGCACTAGTGATATATTCGGCAAATAAAATACCAATAGAACACAGGACAAATTCTGTCCCAACAATGTGATGCGACTTGAATTCCATTTTTTATAAATAAATATAAAACAGTATTCAAGGTGCATCACATCCTTCGAGTTCAGGGGATCTGAATAGAAAAATCAGAATCAGTTGTGGTGATATTCAAAGTTCTAAACTCCTCCAAATCAGAATCAGAGCCCTTTTGATTGTGCCCTCCAGGGAGATCCTTGTCTTGTCCAATACTAATCAAAGGAACCCGCAACTCAGAAACTGGAACAGGAAGTGGTACTTAACTCAAGTACTTGTCCTGAAGCAACTCCATTGCTGTGGCTCTCTTATCTGGATCATAACAAACCAGTCTTTTGACTAGGGAAACTTCATCAGGGGTGCAATTGGGTAAGCATGCTTCAAGACCACTTGGGTTTTCCACCTTGAAAAATGAGATTTTTCCATAATCAGGAAGTTTGGAACAACCAGGCCAAGTTTCCTCGTTAATGTTCCCCAAGACACTCACAATTCTGTTAAGCTGGTCTACATCACTTGTTCCAGGAAACAATGGCTTCGATGTTAAGAGCTCAGCAAAAACACACCCCAATGACCAAAGATCAATCTCTAAACCATAGTCTGTGGATCCATACAGTAACTCAGGAGCCCGAAACCAGCGTGTTCCAACACATGATGTCAGACAGCCAAGTTCATTCCCTCCCACCTCCTCAGCTTCATAGGTAAAAGAACCTTTGCAAAGTTCATCATCTATGTCACTCGTTGTGCATGTTGCAAGACATGAGGTGTTTCCATCATGGATATTTGCTTCCTTGTCAGTGTCATAAGGGTAGCTCTTAGTTTTCATCTCATCTAAAACTCTGAAATATTCTTCATGGCTCAAGGTTCTCTGATCTGGGTTTTCATGTTCAGTTTGATATAAGTTGTCTAGTTGGGAAATAGCTTCAGAATGTTGTTGGAGTGATCTTTCACTATTTGAAGCATCATCATCTTCCTGGTGACCATCGAATCCACACTCCACTAGTATCCTTGCCTGAAAAAGAAATCAAACTAAACATTCACATATAGCAGCAAACAAAGACAAAAAGAAAAAGGTAGAAGATGATTGTCATGTACAGTAATAAGATGCAAGTTTTCTTATTTTTATCAAAAGTTTCATAAAAGTTGCATATAAGATTATTCTTTTATTGCTCAATAAATCATGAAAATCAACCTGTATTCCATTTTCCCCGTCAAATAATTCTTTAGATAGAGAAGAGAATCATCGACTACAGGTTTCAGCAGCAAAACAAAAATTATCAAAATTTGCAACCAAGGTTAGGAGCCTGTGCCACAGAAATACGATCGATCACCATGATCATAGATTAACACAAACCACATGACATAATCCAATAAAAAAAAAGAAAAAAAAAAAACAAGTCACGTAATGATCAAGAAACCAACACACTCCCATAAAACAAAAAAGAAAATCCAAAAGTAGATTAAAACGAAGTCGAAAACTTTATCCCTTACACCTGCCCAAAATCTGCTAACTTGAGCACCCCATCATCGAAAACTAAAAAATTCGCGGGTTTTAAGTCTCTATGAACGATCATATTCCGGTGGCACTCATTCACAGCACTCAGAACCTGCACCATCCACCTCTTAACCTCACCGACTCCGACACCACCTTTTCCGATCACGGCGGCAAGGTCGGTTCCGAGAAACTCGAGCACGAGAACCGCGTCCTCGTCCTCGCGCCAGAAGAACTCGTGCAGAACGACCACGTTTTGGGACCCTTTCAGGATCCTCAGGGCTTCGATTTCGCGAGACGCCGATTGGGAATCGTGCACCTCCTTCGTAATGGAACAGACGAAACATGGACACACAGAGAGTATGCAGATTGAGATAAAGCATAGAAGAGAGAATGTTATTTAGGAGACGTCTGCATAAAATATATATATGCAGATAGAGTACACGAGTAACAGAATTAACAGAAAAACAGAATTGAATTACAACTGCTAACACCCTCCCTTAATTCAAATTCTCGAGGGACACCATCCCAATTTTAGACCGCATATCTACAAACTTATCAATGGCTAAAGACTTGGTACATAAATCGGTCAATTGTTCCATAGTTTTGCAGTATGTCAGCTGAATCCTCTCCTTGTTAACAACATCACGTAAGAAGTGAAATTTCACTTCAATGTGTTTGCTCCTCCCATGACTGACAGGATTCCGGGCAAGGTTTATGGCTGAAGTGTTGTCCATTCTCAGCTCCACAGGATTCTCCAAAACAATCTTCAGTTCAAACAGCAATCCTTTAAGCCAAACTCCTTGGCATGCAGCATAGCAACCTGCGACATATTCAGCTTCACAGCTGGACAGAGCAACGACCGTTTGTTTCTTGGATGACCATGAGTTAGGTGCTCCGTTAATGAAGTATATGAACCCGGATGTACTTCTTCTCTCGACAGTGTCTCCACCATAGTCAGAATCACAAAAACGTGTGATTTTCAAACAGCTCTCTTGGTTTCCAAATGGAAACAATATTCCATAGCTAGTGGTGCCTTTGATATACCTGAGAATACGCTTGGTCGAGTCCATATGACTCTTCTTTGGTTGGCACATGAACCTGCTTATCAAGCCTACACTAAACATTAAATCAGGTCTACTATTACAAAAAAACCTTAAAGACCCAACAACCTGTTTGTACTTTGTGGCATCAGCATCTTCTTCAACATCGTTATTCCCAAGCTTTCTGTTTACCTCCAAGGGGCTTTGAACTGCATTGCACTGGTCCATTTGAAATCTCTCAAGAATTTCATTTGCATACTTCTGTTGGTGCATAACAATACCTCTTTCAGACCGTGTGAATTCCATTCTGAGGAAGTAATACAGTTCTCCCAGATCTGTCATATCAAAGTCTCTTTTCATGTTTTTCTTGAATTCATCTACATCCTCCAGCCTTGATCCTGTTACAAGTAAGTCATCCACGTATAAACAAACAATCAACATATTACCTTTTGTTGTTTCTTTCACGTAGACACCGTGCTCAACCTTGCATTTCTCAAAGCCTTGATTTATCAGTGAAGAGTCAATTCTTTTATTCCAAGCTCTGGGTGCTTGGCGCAAACCGTACAAAGCTTTCTGCATTCTATAGACCTTCCTCTCATCATCTTTAATCTTAAAGCTTGGAGATTGTTGAACATAAACTTCTTCTTCCAACACGCCATGAAGAAAAGCAGACTTGACATCTAGCTGGTAGATCTGCCACCTTCGAGCACAAGCAATTGCCACCGCCACACGAATGGTTTCCAACCTTGCCACCGGTACAAAAACTTCGTCAAAATCTTTTATTTATACCATGTTGTATGTTTTTTTTTGCAATTATCATCACTTGAACGTGAGCAGAGAAGAATGAGGTCTCTTTGGAGAACGTCTAGAAAAGAATGAAGATGCAGTTGCCTAGATACTCTAAAATCTTTAGTTTCCCTGAATCTTAACTCTTGTTATTTTGAAGAACTTTATTTTGTTTAAAGTTTTTAAATTCTTTTAAAAATTTGGATGAGTGTCTATCTATGCTTTCTTTATTATATGTGATGACATGTTAGACTATATATACATGTCTTATAATATTATTGGGACGTGACATGAGTACTATAAATATATTAATAAAATGATATAATATTTTACATAATTAATTTATAAAATATGGTATAATTTATTATATAACTTAAAAGTTATATATTATAAACTAGTTATAGTATATTATATATTTAGAATATAATGCTCTATATAATATAACTATAAACTATATATATCATTATACAAATGGGGATATATCATTTGATAATTTATTTTGATGTTATTTTTTTATTAATTTTTTTTAATAAATAAAAATATTTTATTTAATAAAATAAATTATTGGATATTTTATATATATATATATATATATATTTAAATTGTGTTATTCTTATTTTATAATTAATTACTCATATAAATAACAGAATAATAAAATTATATATTTTTAATATACTAAAGATGCAAATCACATTTATTTTAAAATAATTGAAACTAATAAATACATTTAAATTTGAATTTTTTTTAGTTATAGATGGTATCAGTTTTGAATGGAGTATAATAAGGAAAAAATTGTATTTCTGGGATAGTGTAAACAGTAGAAGGTTTTTTTGCAATATGGGCTGAATCTAAAAGAGAATAAGGGAAGGAAGGCGGCAAAGTTTCATAATATTCCAAAAGTGAGAGAAAGAAACACTCTCTATCATTGTAGTACAACATTCGACACTTCAAATTTGAGGATTATTGTGGTTTATCACACTAAATTTCATGAATGTGTGATCTTTTCACTAAATTTGTTCCGAAAAGGTGGGCCCCTCATGACTGAGATTGAGAATTGTTCCTCTGAACCAACAACAATCAACCAATTTCAGAGTCAAATTTCGATGAACAATGGAATGCAAAGTTCAGACATGTCTGAAACCTCCTCGAATTCCTCACGGAAAAGAAAAAGTAAAGGTAAGAAGGTATCATTCAAGCGACGAAACCCTAGCGTGGTTGTTCGACGTCATAGGGCTAATAATGTGGACACTATTGGCCTTCCTCTGGGAATGTCATTCGCCGCAGTTATGGCTCAGGTATATGCTCCTCTTAAAGTTTGTTTCTTGAAGTTTTTTTTGCTCCTCTTAAAGTTTGCTTCTTGAAGTTTCTTGGTTCTAATTTCGGATATCATTAGTCAATATTGGTTTTAATTGTGTATTTTTTTGGTTCAAAACTGATGACTCGTGTCTTGTATGAGCATTGATTCATTTAATCATAGGTGAGGGTAATGGGTTCTGTTTTTAAGTTTTATGTTGCTTTGATATGTTAAGATTATTGCTTGATATTATGTATGAGAAACTTTATTAATTTATTTTTAATTTTGAAGGTATTGTATAGAAAAGATGTAGCAGCTGAGAGTATATCTCCAAGTCATCTTTCAGTGGTAATTTTTCCCTATTTTAGAAGCAAACTTGAATAATATTTGGTAAAGCATATCACGCGAATTCTCCTTTTGATTTTTTAGATTGTAGTTTGCTCATGTCTCCCTTCATTTTTATTGATAACAACTCCATCTACGGGCTAATACTGTCTAAAGCTTTCTTTTCAAACAATTAGTATATTAGGGTATTCATTTAATGTACAAGCACATGTTTGTCTTATAATTAATTAAATAAGAATGGTGTAAGGGTAAAGGGGAAGGGGTATTGTGCTTGTGAGTATAATATAAAAAGGCATCAATGTAAAATTTTTTCAAATGATTGAAAGAGGTTAGTGTAAGAGTAAAAATGAAATGGGTATTTGGGTGATTTGATGGAACTTGATTAGGAGTGAGTGTAATTTTCCTATTTGATGTCACTGCATGTACCATTTGTATGTAAAACATTTTCTGAAATGACTCATGGAGATATTTGTTATGCTTTTTGATAATTGAAAAAGTTTCAAAATGTTGTCCTGCATGCAGATGTGTACATCAGCTATCAAGGAATCTCTTGCCAGTGTAAGCCAGATCAATTGGTGATTCATCATTTAACTGCAGTTTTACTATCTTGTTTTTACAGCTGTTCATATCAACAGCATTAAGCAGCTCTTGATTTGACTTTTTCCTACCTGGTCTCAGGTTTTTGGAGATAAGCTAGATGGTTTGACAAGAAACTTTGAGCAATCTTTTAGTAGCACATTGAATACTCTCCAATCAGTTTATGAATCATCCAAGTGCAATGAAGGAAATAAATTGAATAATATGAAGATGGAAATTCTGAGTTCTAGATTGACTCTTGACAAAGGAGAATGCTCAGGTGATACTTTTAGAGAGAGTGGTCCTTCAAGACCATATGATACTGAAATCCATCAATCAATCAGTCATGATCTTGTTGAAGAGGTGAGGGATAACTTTCATAGGGACTCTGTCAATCATGATTATCCTGAAGAGGACAGGGGAGGTGATAACTTTCATGTGAATTCAGTTACTGATGACTCTCCGGAAGAGGGCAGAGATAAATTTCTTATGGATTCAGTTAGTCGTGAGCTCGCATTGTATGGGCAATCAGACCAAATGGTTTCTTTTTCTCAAATATCATTTGGATCAGTAAATAATCCTATGGTTAGTATTTTTGAGAAGCATGTCGCAGAGCAGAGTCGTTCTAATGACCTCAAGGCACTTGCAATTGGCCTTAAAATGGAAGAATTGAACATGAAAAAGGATGAATTGGCTCTCAACCGTGATTTGAATAGTCTAAGCAGATCGAAATTAGCCATGGGAGAATCAAAGGCATCTTTCAAAGCTGAAAAGTTTAAGACTGAGTTAGAAGATACTAGGCATGGTGAACTAAAAAAGAAGTGCATAGACTGTCTTATCACTGGTTTGCTCATTATGTCATCCTCACTTTTCTATGGTGCTTATGTCTATTCTTATGAACGGATTGCTGAAGCTACTGAATCATGTACACCATCAACCCAGGCAAGTATAATCTTTTGTTTTGTTTTTTCCTGGTTACATATTTTTGGTGCACATGAAATACTGAAGCTACTGCATCATGCTTTGGTTTAGCAGAAAAACTTAATCAGAGTTTTTGCCTTGTGTATTTGGTTCTATGATTCTTATCGGGAACCTTTTCTTGAATGCTGCAGAATTGTTTTTCTGCTGTTTGAAATAGCTACATTAGTAGTACTTTGAGTCAGTGCCGCCCTGTTCTAAAAGTTTTAGGTTCCTAGGTGTGGAACCTAACTAGAACTCACTCAAGAGATAGAGACAGAAAGAAAGAGATGGGTTTTTCCTGTATTATTCATGGTAAAAGAATCTATCTTTACTAAGAATAGTAGGTTGGGAGCATAACCTCCCTGGTTGAGGGCATAACCCCTCTCTACACAAGCTTAAAGCCCGTCTTTACACAAACATCTTTGATGCCCTTTACAGTATTACAGGAGCTCTATTTATAGCAGCTCTCACCCACTCCCTCCCATTAGAACAGAGAACTCTACCCCTTGACCGCTTGGTCCTAAACCTACACACCCTTGACCATTCGATCCTGGACAACACACCCCTATTGACCGTTCGGTCCTAGATCTTATCATTACACCCCCCTTCAAACAACCTTGTCCTCAAGGTTGGCAACGGACAACCCCTGGCTATGCCCCTCAATTCACGTCATGTCAGGCGGCTTGGGTGGCAAATCCTCTGCCACTATCTTCCCTTCTTCCCAGATTCTATTAACTTTCAGCATTTTGGTCACCATTTTTCCAATGTCTTTCAAAGCTTCAATCAGCTCTCTCTCCTTGGCAGGTGCCTCACGAACGGCAAGGCCCTTCTTTTGTTTGCTGGTCCATCTCTTCACAAAATTCATCCTTCTCTCTCGGGCATTGATTTTTCCATCCACTTTTCCCTCCTTATCCTTCATTCTAATTGTAAGCCCGTTCGGCCAATTACTGCGAGATTGTTTGGACTGTAAGACCGTTCGTCTTTTGACTGTCAACGTAAGACCGTTCGATTCCTCCCGTCCTTTCACGTTTGGAGTCGGTGGTTCTCTTCTGTTCGCATCCGAACCGTTCAGTTCCTTCCGTTCTCTTGGGTCCGCAGCTTGTAGCACTTCATCGTTCGGTTCAGACCATCCTGTCACGTTCGGCTTCGTCAGTCCTTTCCTGTTGGGTCCAGCAGTCCTTTCCTGTTGGGTCCAGCAGTCCTTTCCTGTTCTGATCCGATCGATTACTCGGTCACTCTCGATCGGTCTGGGTTATAGCGATCGGCCTCGGTCCGTGTCACTTCACCGCACATTCGTCCCCAAGCCGACTTCTGCTCAACATAGGTTCCAAACCTTATCCCGAGGGCTCCCTTCAAACCATCCCAAGAACGATTCTTGGCTTTCTCCTTCCAGGCTCTGACCCAGAAACCAGCACTGCCCTCCATGCTCATGCACGCGAGTCGCACTTTCTCCTCCTCCGCCACACCTTGCAACTTGAAGAACTTCTCTGCCTTTGAGACCCACCCAAACGGATCGAACCCTTCGAAAGTGGGAAGTTCTACCCTTTTCTTCCCGTTGGGTTGCACTTTGTGGCGTTCTTCCCCTCTCTCCCCTTCTTCTTCCTCTCGCCGGTCCCAATGTTGGTCGTCTTGGTTATGCCTCGACCATCTAACATCCTTATGATTTCTTGCAAATCTTGGCGGATGTCAGCATAATTTTGGCGTATTGCTGCAAATCTGATCGCATTGCTTCTATCTGCGCCTTCATTTTATCAACCGCAATTTGCTTCACCCCACACGATTCCGGTAGCGTCACGATACGACAGTTTCTTGAAACGGTAGGTTCTTGATAACTTTCTTGATCAGGTTCTTGATTCGGCACCCCCTATTTCGAAACGACAGTTCTCCTATTTCCGGCAGTCTTTCAAAACGACAACTTCTTGAAATGATAATCCCCCTGTTTCTGGCAGCCTATCGATCCGACAGGTTGGACCACTTTGTTAGGTTCCTGGGTGTGGAACCTAACTAGAACTCACTCAAGAGATAGAGACAAAAAGAAAGAGATGGGTTTTTCCTATATTATTCACTGTAAAAGAATCTATCTTTACAAAGAATAGTAGGTTGGGAGCATAACCTTCCTAGTTGAGGGCATAACCCCTCTCTACACAAGCTTAAAGCCGGTCTTTACACAAACATCTTTGATGCCCTTTACAGTATTACAAGAGTTCTATTTATAGCAGCTCTGACCCACTCCCTCCCATTAGGACAGAGAACTCTACCCCTTGACCGCTTGGTCCTAAACCTACACACCCTTGACCATTCGATCCAAGACAACACATCCCTCTTGACCGTTCGGTCCTAGATCCTATTAAAAAGTGTTTGGTGAAAAATAACTAACAGTGAGCATATTGCTGAAATTTTATTTAGAGAAAAAACTGATCTTTGTTAAGATTTCCATGTTTTTTTTAAAGTAAGTCTTTGTCATGATCAAAGATCCACTCTATTTGTGCTCTAATTTAAGAATTAAGATGCACACTATGTACAGTAAATGTTATTCTCGCTGTACTTCAATGGTTTCATATGCATATTACTACAGGATTGCCTTGGCATAATTGAAAGGTATTAATGATGTCTTTCTTTTCCATTTTAGGAATCTTCCTCCTGGTGGACTCCCAAGTCAGTGACCTCATTCAATTCAAAGCTGAATATTTTGTGGTGCCAGGTTCAAGTAATGAGCCGAATGATGTTTGGTGTCTTGATGATTTTTGCTGTTGCATATTTGCTCTTGCAGCGATCAACAACATCATCATCACAGACTATGCCTGTGACTTTCATCCTTTTAATGTTGGGAGTTGGTTGTGGCTATTGTGGCAAGCTGTGTGTGGAGACACTAGGTGGTAGTGGTAATGTGTGGCTCTTATACTGGGAGATGCTATGTTTGCTTCATTTCTTTTCCCTCTGCTGGACACCTGCTTTGTTCCAAATCCTTCACGGACCAGTCACTGCATGGCAAACAACGGAAAAAAAAACAATTTTTCAGTATTGGATTCGCAGAGTTATCTTCTATACTATCTTGCTATTGTTTCTACCACTGTTCTGTGGTCTCATGCCATTTGCTAGCCTAGGTCAATGGAAAGACCATTTTACAATGAAAGGATCAGAATTTAACGGATCGGAATGGTAAAGCACTGTTTGGTCGTGGTTAGCCAATTAACCAGTAGCCAAGCCTCATTGGTTGTATTTGCCTAAGTCCAGTTTCAGTTCATGATTTGCTAATTATTCTCTGCTCTGATGTGATATTCAAAGTAATGAAATGAGTACTGTATTGTGAGCACCACCCTGCTTTGCATTTGCTGCTGAATTCTTTTATGGTTTAAGACTGTTCACGAGTTCTTACTGAGGGAGATGTAATTTTTTGAGGGTATAAATTTATGTAGAATGGTGTAAATGTATTTGACAGTTAATTATGATTTTTTTGTAACCATTATCTTAAAGTTGTAAACAGGATGTTACATTTTATAATAATTTCATGGTTGGAGTCGAATTTCTTAGAATTTAGATTGGGAATTTTACAGTGGGAGGAATTTGAATATTAGACCTGCATGTCTTTTTCACTTCAAGAAGGGGTTTTCTTCTTTTATCCCATAATTTCTTATTTTTCCTCTCGTAATATAAGATGTGACAAACATATTCTTTCATATAACACTTCATAATAAATTTAGAAACACATTTTGCAATTTATAATCTGGAAAATATCTGGATTTGATTTTAATTATATAATCTATAACTATATTTTAGATATATGTAACTTTTTCGATTGTCCAATTTTAAATATTGATTCTAATTATGTAATTTGGTATCATATTATAGATTATATAATTCAATTAAGTTTTGAAAAATAACATTATATTGCAGATTATGCATATTAACGTTTTGATTTACACAATTCATAATATAATTTGGAAATATTATGACAATAATGTGATAATAAATTTTTATATTATGGAGTTGAAGAAGAGATCATGAAGGTGGAGAAAGGAATAATCTCCCAATAATTGCTTAAATTTTGTTCAATTTTATTTATTACAATAAAATCTTGCTTGGGACTTGTATATATTGGAATATCATCTCAATGGTTTTAGGTAGATTGAGAGTATAGTTTTTAAGAAATGAGGTTTAATACAGAACTATTGTGTATCTATTAGAAAAAGTGTAAGCATTAATCTTCCAGCATTAAAATAAACAGGATCATAATGTATTCAAAATACGGTAAAAATTTATAGAAATCTGTATAATCAAGAGAGAAAATCGTTATATATAAAGTGAGACAAAAAATGTAAATTTTAATAAATTTCAATAAATAGTAAAGAATATGAAACTGTTTTAGAAAACGTATTTTTTATGCTTTAAGGTTAGTATGATGCTAGACTACATTAACCTGGAACAGGTTCGAATGTGATTGATAAAATGTTGAGTTTGGGTATTTAGCAGACTTAATTTTTAACTAAGTTAAAATTAATTAGTTTGTATTACAAGTTTAACATGTCAACTATGGAATCAAATTGAGTTGATTTAGTTTATTGTTAACCTTGGGTTTAACTGAGTTTAATCTTCTAAAAATATGTTGGTTTTAGTTTTCATACATTCATATGTTTTAAAAATGTTCTGTAAAAAATTGAAAATGAATTTGTACTAAATATAATCTAAATTTTGACAAATTCTAGAACTTTACAAATTTAAATATATTATTTTCTAAATAATTTTCAAAAAGTTATAAAAAAAAATCATAAAGAATGTGAATTGTAAATACAATATTCAATTGTGTGTTCACTTTTGAAGATGAATTTGAGAAAGAATAAAGTGTGTGTGTGTGTGTTTTAAAGAATTTGGAAATGATAGTTAGTGAAATTGAAAGTAAAGTTTATAAAGGTTTTAGTTATTTGACTCTAATAAATTAAAAAAAAATGTTTTAGTAGATAAAAAAATTAAGATTATCAAATTGTCTTTAATGTTAAAAATAATATAAAATGATATTTATATAAATTATATTTATTTTGTAAAAGCTATTTGAAATGCTAAAATTAAAAAAAAATTATAATAAATAATCAATTTAATATATTTTAGTAACACGCCAAATTAAAATCAACTTGAAAACAACTGGTAAATATTCACTGTTTTATGACTTTAATTAATTAAACAAAGTTCAAGAAATTTAATCCTATGCATTTGTGCATAAATTAATATAACCATGTTAATACTACCTTCTTAAGAGAAGGAAAATGAATGGATGTAGCTTGAAGGCCTTCAATTTCCACATGTGAATAATTAATGTCATGATTTTCAATGACTAAGCTCATATGCTTAATTTCATTTTATGGGATGAAGATGAAGATATGCACTAGTATAATATACATTCAAGTGTTTTAGTTGATTTTTTGTATATCATAGTCATATAAAAAGCATAATGCAGTAATCTAAATTTTGAATTGAATTATTTTGTAGCATATCTATTTTTGTCACTTTAAAAGTAAGCATTGCCAAAGAAGATCAAGGACTTGTCATAGAAATTAATCTTGTCACAAGCTTTTAAGTGAAACTGGTTCCAAGGACATTACATCTTATTCTAAAGTTTGCTCGAATAGGTTCCATCTTTATGGGAATCAATTCCCTTCAAATAATTAAAAAAAATGCATTAATTTAACTTTAGATAATTTAATATAAGAGAATTTACAAATTCTTTACGAAATATTATAAATGCACCCTTTCAATTGAGAAAGAGCCCATTCAGTTGGTTAGTAAATAAAGTAGATAATTTAGATATCAATTTTAACAATTCAATATGAAGCAAATTATATAAATTGAGAAGCATGTTCAATTGTTTAGTAATAAAGCTTATTTATAATTTAGTACTCATCAATTTTAGTTATAGGTGTGTCTCTTATTCTTATTTGCATTATCTAATCTAGAAACTTTCAATATGGTCAATTAGCCAAGACTCCCATGGATTGGAACCTAAGAAAACCCATAAGGTTAAAAAGTTTTCTAGTGAAAAAATTAATTGGACCAAAAAACTCATGGACTTTTGTTTTAAACATGAAACATTAATATATATAAATAGACTATTGGTTTAGGTTGATTCCTCTTGACTTTTAGTCTAAATAAAATTGTCTTGACCTTTAGTCAAATTAGTCATAGTCAATCCTTAGTCCATACTAGTCCATCTTAACCTTTGGTCCAACATCACCCATCTCGAATTTTAACCCGAGTTAACTTTCGGCTTGAGTCGAGCCGCCTAGTCTCGACCTTCGGCTTTGACCAGTTGTCTCGACCTTCAGTCCAGGCTGGCTCATCTAGACCTTTGGTTCAGATTGACTCATCTAGACCTTTGGTCAGACTGGCTCGTTTGGACCTTCAATTCGGACCAGTTCATCTCAACCATCGATCCAATTCAGGCCTTCTCAACATTTTCTCCCGAGTCCACCCATCTCAACTTTCGAATAAGGGTGGAGTCAACTTTGGATTGTGGTTGTTCTCGATTGAGTTAGGCTAAATTTTAGGCAGGACCAACTCAGTCAAAGTTAGACAAATTCTTATCAATTTTGACTCGACCGAACATTGGTTGGGATTGATTTGATCGAATCTGTCGAATTCGGCCAAAGTTCGGTTAAGATCGACTCTACCAAATTCAAAAGAATATCATTCAGGGCCGATTCAACTAAAATTTGGTTAGGGCTAAGTCGAACAAATTTTGGCCAGGTTTAACTTGACTAAATTGGGGCCTATATTGACCTTTGGCTCGGGTCCAGTCGCCTCGACCTACGACTCAGGCTAACACATCAAAACCTTAGTTTTGGTACAAATTGTCTAAACCATCAACTCAAGCCAAACTGTCTCAACTTTTGGCCCAAGTCAACCAATCTTGATCTATAGTTTAGCCCAACCTTTCTCGACCTTTCGCCTAGGCCAACCCGTTCGACTTTCGACCTAATCTCGTCCTTCAGCTTGGAGTAACCCATCTTGAGCTTCGACCCAAGTCAACCAATCTTGCCATTTAGTCTTGGTCAACCCGTCTCGACCTTTGACCTGGTTTACATGTCTCGATATTTGGCCCTTTTAGACCCTTGGTCAGTCTAAAAGAATCAATTTCAATTTTCCTTTTAAAGCAACTTACCTCAACTTTTGATCTAAGTCGATCCATCTTTATCTTCGTCCAAAACAACACGACTTTATATGTGACCCAAGCTGAAGGTATTGTTTTTAAAAGTCAAAAAAATGTTTTGTAGTAAGACTAAATCCACTTTAGTCTTGACCTAACTCATTTAAGAGAAAACTTTGGAAATTAGGACTTATTAGGACCTCTTAAAAGGAGGCTTATTTAAAGATGGACCAAGACTTACCCATGAGCCTTAGCTCAAGTTAATAGCTCTAATCCGATCCTATCACAAGAATTTCTCATTGTAACCATTACCAACCTCCAAATTTACAAACAGGTAAGATAAGCTTCCCTCAACCTCTCTCATTCAAAGCCTTCGGTACTTTCATTGGTGGTGGTAACATAACACATAATAACCTCAACAGAGAATTCTACAAAATTTGTCCTTTCAACAAATCATCCTTCAATGTTAAAATAACAAGTAATTTATTTTCATTTAACTTCTAATCAAAGCCAAACAACTCATCAATGGACAAAGAATCCGAAAATCGAAACCAAAACAAGAGCCACAAAAATCGAAGCTCCTGAATATCTGTAATTCTCCACATTGAAAATCAGAAACTCCTCCCAAATATTCCTCCTATGGTAACATTATGTTCCCATGTATTCCTTCATGCAGCTACACTGCTGACGAGGCAGCAGGTGGTTGCCCCTTGATCGTCAAAGATGACTAAATCTCTATTGACAATACGCCTGCAAATGAACTTGTCATCGTCTTGAATCCAGTTACAGAACCTCATGAGCCTTTCCGTAATACCTGTTTATGAATGGAGACTGCCAGCACAGAATGGTGTGTGTACACGATATATTAGGCATACATGAAAAATATATTGTGAATGCATCGACTAATCAACTAGCTATAATGTCGGACAAATCCTTCTATAATAAATACTGTTTTAATTAGTTAAAACATGACAGAAATAGAGTGGCTTAACAATTTTACGATTTTCCTAATCTGATTGGGACCAGCTAGTTGCATTCATACAGCAAGCATAGCATATTTTCCAACCAAAGATGAAAGAAAAATCAAACACTTCTTTCAATCAATGTTCTTTGGCAGCTTGGCCCTTCCCTGTAGACACATGCAAGTATGTGAACAAAAATTGCATGGTAAATCTTCCACAAGGTTCGTTACAAGTAGTCTTGGATACTTTACTGAAGCATTTCCATTTTTAAGGGCAGTAGTTGATGCGTAATGTTGTACTAAGATGTTAACATAAGAGTTGGAACTCCAAAAATCTGCGTTAGAATGCGCAAGCGCTTACCTTAACATTTGATACATCAGGTGCATCTGGACTTTGCATGGGGTAGAACTTATAAAATCTCATAGTCTCAAAAGCAGCTTTAGTTTCTTCACTCATTTCTGCAATGGCTTTTCTTCTAGACTCCCTTGCCTACAGGAGACATACTAGGTAAAAAGGCATAAAACAAAACAGTATGGGCATAACAAAAGTAAAAGTACCTCTCTATTAGCTTTCTTTGCTTCGCGTACTTTTCCTTTGACAAATTCCTGAAACAATAAAATGATCAGTCTAACTGTTAATTGAGAGAGTTGGAAACTTTAATCGCTTCATGATTTCCCATTACTCAATACCTTAAAAGTATCTTTTTGATCTTCCGATAACTCCTCCTCCTGTATAAGCTTATCAGTGAACTCCTGTGGAATATAGAACAAATTTATGAATGAGAACTTTGTCAATTATTATCTATTATATTCATTACATCACAGTACTAGTATATGCCAATCACTTAACATTTTGCTCGACCCATAAACAATTAATTACTGTCACACAGGGTCTATATGACGCTATATGAAAAAGTAAGTGATTTCTGACGTGATTTATTTTAAGTGATTCTTATATAAGCAAAATCAATGTGTTTGTTTACGCTAAGAGAAAAGTACCTTTTTAATTCAAAGTGACTTCTATCTATTCTACCAAGCCTGTTTTTTTTCTTTTCTGCTTCTGTTTTTTCTAAATAAGTTTATCCAAACATGTTAAAAATCCTAATAAGTGATTATTTTATTTAATAAAAAACACTTTTTCGAAAAAAAGCTTAAACAAATAGACCCACAATATTATAGATTAAAAAATAGTTAAGTTTATCCTAAACAACAAACATTAGAGAGATAATTCAATACCTCAAGCTCATCTAATTCCCAATCAAATTCACAGAAAATCTGCAAGAAAAGAAAAAAAGTGGTAGATAAGTAAACAGGTAGAAAACTAAGTATTTGATATTAACCTGCCCCACTCATGTAAACATGTCAATAAACACGTATTTTGCAGAAATTATCTCACTCATAATTACCGGCTTTGGCTCTGCTGGAAATATTATTTGAACTTCAGTGCTTTGTTCAAGTTCATCTTCCTTAAACGGCTGGTAGAAATCTGTTGCATAAATAACAAACAAAGGACACAACAAATCAAATCATAACCGTGAAAAGATATAACTATATGTTCTGTCCACTAACTAGTGTAAACAAGTTACGACTAGTATACATGTGATAAATTTTATTCTAGGTTAGAAACTCACAAGGCAAGCAGTACTCGTATTTCTTCACACGATCCAACTTCAGATGTTTCAATGCAGCCCTGTATCACAAAGATCCATATAACAAGACAAAAGCCAGTCATGAGCAAACATGCTACACTTATTGATCTAAAGTTTCAACTAGCAGCTAGTTGCTACAATAAAGGACAAATTGCACATAGATATAGAGCACTGAAAATGGCACAAAATATCAAAGCACTGGACTTTCAGTTTTCCCAAGTAACTTTACTTAAGTGTCCATTCAACTGAAATTGCATACTCATTTAGTTATTTGATAATATTTACGTGCAAGGGAACTTGACAATGTAAGTATAGCTGAATCTAGAAAAGTTCAACCCATTTTCGTATATTAATTATATAACGGCAGAAAAACTTGGCAACAGAACCTATCATATCAAGAACAAAATTTAAATAATGTTTTATCACACAAGACTTGCAAATCGCATCAATTGTCATGACGGTGGCCAGGTGAGTGAAGTCACAGTCTAATTTGGTTCTTGGACAACTATACTCTTAAGTAAAAAAGGTTGTGACTTGACTATCAACTATAGCTTGGTAAGCGTTCAATCCAACAAACACAAGCACAGTTGCACCAGTGAGAGAGCATGCTCTCCATGTTTACTGTTTAAGACACAACTACTATTTTAATTAGAAGCACGCCCCTTGTTTTGAAGGCCTGGCTTTCAAGAGTAGTATCTCCTCCGATGATTGACACATAAGTAGAAGTTCATTATCAAATGAGACACAAGAATCCAGTTTGAGGTCGGGGCACTCTTCTTGACTTCATCCTGATTTTAAAGAGTGGGCTTAACTCTACATCAATCATTTGCCAAGGCATTATTATTTATCAAACAATAATAATAAATTTGAAAACCAGGGAATTACATGAAATTAAAAAATAACTATAACCATTTTGGCAATATCCAATATGAAGGAAAAGGGTAAATGTAATGGACGCAAAAATCAAACAAAAATAAAATGATTACTTCTAGGTAATAAAATTTACCTTCAAAATGGAAAGCAATTGAAACTAACAAACAAGTACAGAGGAAACAAAAACAAAGGAACAAAGGTCGCAAGGGATTTAGACACTTAAAGAAAACATATAAAGTTGCAAGAGGCAATGCTTCTTATCAAAAAGATAACTTCTCAAAGTAAATCTATTAAATTGGAACTTTTAACAAATCAAACATCTTTAATAATATTGCATTACTAATCTTGAAAAGTAAAATAGACTGAACTGAAACAGGATATTGATACAGACTGAAGTAAAGACAGAGAGCGCCAAACCTTCTTTGCGTGCAACTTAAGATAAATATTTGAGATTTTAATCTGTCAACTTGGCTTTCTCTGTTGTAAGTCAACAAAATTATATTGAAGTTCAGGGATGATCGTGAAGCAATATGTAAATTAAACCTCCAAAATTGAAAAAATTTAGAAAAATACCGTTCCTCCAGGGGGATATATGGAACCCAGTCCATTTTCATTTGTGTCATGGGTATTATTTCTTCAGATTCTCTCTGAACGGAGTTAATCCCGATCTTATCTGATGGTGGGAAAGGTGAAACTACCTGAATACAAAAGGAAGTGAAATATCTTACATTTAAATAAAATTGAAAACAAAATATAATAGTCAAAATCGATATAAATCTGATAAAACTAATTCCAACAACATTTACGCCTAAAAGTCTGTAAAATGGAATTTCCATACAAATGTATATGCCCAGGGCCATGTCCTAAAGGAGTAACGCACAACACATTCACTGATAGAAACCACAAATTCTTAAGTTTAGGAATATTCTGAGATATTAGTTTATAGATACTGTTGATTCATTTCAACTTATACATTAGATTTATGTATAGGAGTCTGTTGACAATTTTGGGAAATAGAGAAAACTTATTCTAGGAACAAATCCTTGGTGACTATGGGATTTTTTTGTTGGGTTTTAACGTATAAGACACAAAAGAATGAAAGGAAAATTGATATCTTTTATCGAGCATAAACAGTAAATATTTATACTACATAATTTGTAACTAACTTTGAGAAATATATGCTAAACTAATTAATTAAATAATGCATAACATCCTCCTAAGAAATAGGATAGGAATATATTTTTATTTAACTAATTTGACTCCTTCAACCACATGCGTTTGAGTCACAAAATTCCAACAATCTCCTCCTTGACTCAGTGAGCATACATTAAATTTTTTCATCCTTGACCGTATCATCTTAAGTTCCTCCACTTTTGGAAGTCTCCATCACTTCTGGTTTCTCTATCTTTTCAAGAACTGCGTCCTCTGAGTTGTCAGCGTCTTTCACCTTTTCAGTATTGTCTTGTTGCTCCGCATTTTCAGCTTCTGCTTTGGGAAGAGTTGTCTTAGGATGCTTTTCTTCCTCTAATTTTTTTGGTTTAATTTGACTTTCACCAACTTTAACACCCACTAGCTCTATTTTCTTGCCATTCAGAGATGGGGTTCTTTTAGCTCCTCCGGCATCTGTATGTATTAATTGCAGTTTGTTTGTTGTTCTCCAAGATTTGTCTTTTGGAAAAAGCAACCTCGTTTGTTTTCCATATTGCGAAGTTGAGCATACGATTGATTTGTCTTCCAATTCAAGCAGCCCTTGTACCTGCTGGTGAACTAAACCCTTTGTTGTTGGGGAACAATGTAATCCTTTTGAAACTCTTTTATATTGAAATTCTTATTTTATTCATAGGCTTGTATTATCAATTGTTGGGTTTCTTATCTAAGATTAATGCTCATATCGTTTAACTAATTCGGTGTGAAGATATTTGATTTTGTCAATACAGAGAAGTCTCGAACTGATAGGAATTCCCTTGATTAAGCAATACTACCTAGAGATAGGGCTAGGACGATCAATTGTTTTTGCTTCTGTAATTTACTGCATTGCTAATTACTTAGGGAGACTAGAGATAGTAAATTAGTAATTAGTGATAGGCTCTTTTCACCGAGAGATCAGGTTTAGAGTAGACTAGAAAGTTTGCATGGCAATTGATAATAAAACGAATTTAATAAGAAAAATAGATATAAGAGGGTGGATAAGGATGAAGTTGTAAACCCCAACAACCCCATTCATTCATATCTTTTACTTGCCAATTGATTCAACTTGCATTTGCATGTTTATTTTCGTTTTGCATACAACTACAAAATTATTTCTTTTTCAAGTCTAATGCAATCAATCTACATGAAAGATAAGGCCTAAGAGTCCTTTGAGAGAACGATACTCGAACTTACTGATTATATTACTTGATAACGATCTGGTACACTTGCCAGGGACTTAACAAGTTTTTGGCACCATTGCCAGGGACTCGTGGTTTAACTTTTCAATTAGTGTAAATTGATCAAATTTGACTTGTTTGTATATATTTTGTTTCAGTTTTATTTTTTTATAAAAAAATGCTTCTAGGGTTTTTGTCTCTTGTGTATGCAGGAAACCATTCACACTAGAAGTAAGAAAAACCAACAACCTCTTCTTGAAGGACTAACAGACAAGAGAGGAAGGAGAGTCAGACGTCCATCTAGAGAATTGTTCCCTTCTCCTGAGAGATTGTTACAACCCTCACCGGAGGTATCTACACAAAGATCAGAAGAGATGGCAGAGGAAGCTCCTCCTCCCAGACGCACACTTGCTGATGCATCAAATTTTTCAATTACAAGTCTTTCCCCTCTCAAAGGTACATGCAAACCTATAATGCACTTAAGAGAGAGTTTAAAAACAAATAAACGATCAATTGGGTTGCCTCCCAGGTAGCGCTTGTTTAACGTCACGAGCCTGACCCAAACCTGTTTAGCACTCATCAGTAAGTGCAATCCTTACCAACACCCATCAGTAGGTGTACCTTCCTGATATCCTTCAGTGGATACAAAAAGTTAGCATCCCTCAGTAGATGCTACCCAAAAATTGTTCAAATACCAAAAAAAAAAAATTACAAGTTCAAAAATGAAATAAACCTAAGACTAATGTTTTACAACAAAATAAATTGTCCCAGCAACATCACGTGTTATCCTTTGTGTTGGTGTCTCCAGTACACTAGATCCTCAGCTTTCTTCTATCCACTCGTTTGGTATGTCTATTGTATGGTGCTTCAATCTCCACCACCACTTTCTCTTTCAGCTCTTTTAATACCCACTCCCTCCTATTATATTTCACTTTACTGCCCGGTTGGAATGGGTCTTCTTTTGATTCTGGATGAATGGTTCTTCTTTCTTTACTCACAGGTACCTGCAAAACATTACGGCTGTCAGTATAATCAGTACCTGATGTGCTATCTTCATATTCAACTTCTCTCCCTGACTTCTCATGTCTGACTCTTTTTTTTACTTTGACCTCATTCTCCTCATAGCCAGTATAAAGAAGCGAATATTCTTGGTCTCTCATCATTATTCTTCTATCATAGACACTAATAAGCATCTTTGAAGTTGCCATGAAGGGTCTTCCCAAAATCACAGGAATCTCTTCATCAGTTTCCATGTCCATGACAATGAAATCTACCAAGAACTCTAGCTGCTCCACTCGCACAATAACATTCTCCACCATACCAAGTGGTACTTTTATAGAACCATCCGCCATCATCACAGTAAGACCAGACGGTTTCAATACTAGCCCTCTGATTTTTTTCAAGAAATCTTTGGGTATCATATTGATGCTAGATCCAGAATCTATCATGGCTTCTACATCAAAATCATTCAGAACACATGATAGTGTTAAACATCCTGGATCTTCTACCTTAGGCGGATGATTCCTCTTCTGAGGTTGAATAACAGGATCCTCTTCGTCATCAGTGAGTTCAACTTCATCTTCAAGGTTGTATTTAATTCTTTCAGAATAGGGAGGGATCTGTTGATTTGCTGAAGGTATTACAGTCATTTGGTTAAAAATTTCTCTAAATGTCCCATTATGACTGCTCTCTATTCTCGTTTCTTCTTCACCTCCACTAGTATCTAACTCAATGATTTCTTCTTCTTTCTCACTTTCTTCTTTTTCATCTTCACTGCTTTTCTGCTCATTGAATTCATCAGCATTCATCATCTCTTCATCTTCTTCACTGCTTTCAAAGTTAATTGGTTCCACTTTTGCCTTCCTTTTATCTCCTGTCAAAATAGCTTTGCACTCATCTTTAGGGTTAACATCAGTGTTAACCCTAAACTGATTCTTTTCGGTGGTTTCTATCCTTTTAGACAGCTGGCCAATTTGCGACTCCAATGATCTGAAATTGGTTTGATCACTGTTTAGCTGAGACTCATACTTTAAAAAAATTATCAAATCTGTCACTTAGGCCTCTGACCGTCTCTGTCAAGCTATTCACCTGCTGCCATAAAGGTGATGGTTGTTGCTGCCAGAAGCTTCCTACTTGCCCAGAAGAATTATTCTGATTTTGTCCAATACTAGGGTGATTCTTCTAACCTTGGCTAGAATTGCCTTGGTTAACATTACCTTGTCTGTACTAGAATTGATTTCCCATGTAGTTGACTTCCTGCTGCATTTCTTCGGGAAAAGCACATTGACCATTAATATGGTCACCACCACATAGATCACAAAGTTGTTGCGTTTGAGAGATATTCCTTATCCCCTTTGGAAGTTCAGAAAGGACCTTTGTTAACTTCTCCAGTTTTTGAGTAAGGAGATGATTCTGAGCAGCCATAGCATCATCAACAAGGGGATTCAAAAGTCCTCCTTTTTGTACGCCCCTTTCACTTTGCGTCACTTCATTCATAGCCATGTCTTCAATCAATTCGTAGGCCTCATCTTCAGTCTTTCTGTTTATACTACCTCCAGCTGAAACATCTAGCATCATCTTTGACTGAGTGTGTAGGCCTCCAAGGAAAGCAAGTATATATGAGGTCTTGTCAAACCCATGGACTGGGGTCTTCCTCAACAGGCCTTTGAATCTGTCCCAAGCCTGTCCAAAGTATGAGTCTTAGCTAAACAGTAATCAAGCCAACTTTAGATCATTGGAGTCGCAAATTGGCCAGCTGTCTAAAATGATAGAAACCACCAAAAAGAATCAGTTTAGGGCTAACACTGATGTTAACCCAAAAGATGAGTGCAAAGTTATTCTGATAGGAGATAAAAGGAAAGCAGAAGTGGAACCAATTAACTTTGAAAGCAGTGAAGAAGAAGATGAAGAGATGATGAGTGCTGATGAATTCAATGAGCAGAAAAGCAGTGAAGATGAAAAAGAAGAAAGAGAGAAAGAACAAGAAATCATTGAGTTAGACATGAGAAGTCAGGGAGAGAAGTTGAATATGAAGATAGCACATCAGGTACTGATTATACTGACAGCTGTAATGTTTTGCAGGTACCTGTGAGTAAAGAAAGAAGAACCATTCATCCAGAATCAAAAGAAGACCCATTCCGACCAGGCAGTAAAGTGAAATATAAGAAGAGGGAGTGGGTATTAAAAGAGCTAAAAGAGAAAGGGGTGGTGGAGATTGAAGCATCATACAGTAGACATACCAAACGAGTGGATAGAAGAAAGCTGAGGATCTGGTGTACTGGAGACACCAACACAAAGGATAACACGTGATGTTGCTGGGACAATTTGTTTTGTTGTAAAACATTAGTCTTACGTTTATTTCATTTTTGAACTTGTAATTTTGTTTTTTTTTTTTTGGTAGTTGAACAATTTTTGGGTAGCATCTACTGAGGGATGCTAACTTTTTGTATCCACTGAAGGATATCAGGAAGGTACACCTACTGATGGGTGTTGGTAAGGATTGCACTTACTGATGAGTGCTAAACAGGTTTGGGTCAGGCTCGTGACGTTAAACAAGCGCTACCTGGGAGGCAACCCAGTTGATCGTTTATTTGTTTTTAAACTCTGTCTTAAGTGCATTATAGGTTTGCATGTACATTTGAGAGGGGAAAGACTTGTAATTGAAAAATTGAAGGCAAAAATCAGGTGCTACAGGGAGGAATTGCGCAAAAGCAAGCAAAGAAGAGGGGTGAAAACTACCGCTTACCGCCGGGCGGTGCATTTTAACGTCGGGCGGTGGCGGCGAACACCCTAGCCCAAGCTCTTTAAAGCTGGGCAGTTTTAGGTGTTCTGCACTTGAATCCCCTCCTTTGCATTTCGCCAAGCGGTCTCCTTAAGCCTTAGCACCCAATTTGCACCTTCAAAGGGTTTCCAAAGAGACTCTCACACATTTTCTTACCACCCACTCACAAAAACATAGTTTCTTATCTAAGATTTGGGGTTTTGGTGAGAGTTGTGCATTGGGAGCTATTCATCATCAATTGGAGGATTTCTTGCAAGCATATAACATCTCCATTCAAGTAAGTTGTGCAATTTTATTCTTAAGTTTCTATTTTTGAAATTTAATGAAGAAAATGCTTAGGAACATGATAAATTAGGATTTTTGATTTCTATGCACGAATTGATGAAATAGGAACTGTTTAAACCGATTGAATTGCATGGATGTTGTCTGGATTGATGAAATTAGTGTTTGAGCGGAGATTAGGGCAGTTTAGAAAAGTTTTTTTTCGAAACATAGCGTACTGCAGGGTGGTATTTTTGGGCGCCGGGCGGTGTTGCAGCTTGAAGCATACCGGCGGGCGGTCTCCCTGGACGCCAGGCGGTTTGCTGCCATGTCTGTTGGATGCTTGATTTTGATGCAGGGATATTGAGGGGGCCCTGTTTTACCCTCAGTATTGGACTGTAACTGGTCTGGAATTGATTGATGATGTACTAACTTCTAATGATGAATTCCTGTGGTTTGTTTTGAATTATATCTTATGCAGGAATGGCATCAACATCAAGAAGGAGGAGAAATACTGGCAACAAGAGGAAGGAGCTTGAAAGGCCACGAGGATTTTACTCTCATAGGTTCCTCTCCAGAAAGCATGAAGAACACTATGCAACTGTGCAGGAGAGGAGATTACTTATGGAGAGGAAGGCTACCTCCATTCCTGATTTGGCCCCTGAATTTGGAGCAGAGATTATGAGGAGAGACTGGGAAAGGGTGACGACTTACCCTGCACCAACTAACATTGAGTTGGTGAAGGAATTCTACATAAACGCCTTATCCAGAGGTGGAGTTTCGACTGAAAGGTTTATGAGTTATGTGAGGGGGCATATTGTCAGGTATGACCCCGATACCATAAACAGCTTTTTGGGCACTGAGTGGCCAGGAGAGCAGTGTCAGTATGCGGCACAAGTTGGTTTGTTCGGTGATATAGCCGAGATTGAGAGGGTTATGTGCCTCCCTGGAAGGCATTTTCAGGCTAATCCTAATGGAGCACCGGTCAACATTAAGAGGTTAGACTTGACGCCTTTGGCAAGATATTGGATGACATTCACTCATGCCAACATCCAGCCGTGCTCCCATATCTCTAACATCACGATGCATCTGATCATTCTCATCTACTGCATGCTGAGGCAGATGGATGTAAAGGTCGGCAAGATCATTGCTGACGAGATACAGAGTTGCGCTACTACAATGAGTAGCAGGACACCATTGGGGCATCCATCTCTAATCACCTTTTTGTGTCGTCAGGCTGGGGTGGACACTGTAGTTCCACCATATGAGAGACCCAGAAATGCCATTGATGCAACTTATTATCATCAGTATTGCGCATAGGAAGGGGCAGCAAGAGCGGCACCTAGGAGACGTCCTAGGAGAGCAGCAACACAGCAGGGGCAGGTGCCTGAGGATGCACCAGCACAGCATGTCGAGCCATTCCAGATGCGAGACATGTACATGTCCTTGGTAGAGTCTAGGATGGAGGCCCTTCACAGGGGACAGGTAGTGACTGCTGAGATGATAATAGGATTGTATGATCAGCCACCAGTACATAGGTAGACCATGGATGAGTTTCATGCAGCAATGGCTTGGCCTCAGGAGCAGGCACAAAACAGCGAGTTGGGTGCAACTGAGCATCAAACATAGATGAGGATGATAATGAAGAAAATTTCGAGGATGCTAATGATGGGAGCCAGGAGGACTCAGATGGCAGCATGAGATGATTGAGGGCATCTACTGATGGATGTCCATGCTGTAGGCAGGGTTTTATTTTATTTTTTCTTTCACTTTTGCATTTTGAATTCTTAGAATAGGCTGAATTTTATTTTCAGTGCCTATGCTTGGCTTGAATACTTTTCTGACAATGTTTGACTTAATGACATGCATGATAAGTCTATTTGATGATGATTAGATGTGAATGATAATTGAGTTGAGTTGCATGTTGATATCCAAGTGAAAAAGTTCACTAGCAATGTGAACAGATGTGTGATGAATTATGATTGTGGTTATGATGCTAAGCAGGATGGATGTAAAGGTCGGCAAGATCATTGCTCGAGATACAGAGCTGCGCTACTACAATGAGTAGCAGGACACCATTGGGGCATTCATCTCTAATCACCTTTTTGTGTCGGCAGGCTGGGGTGGACATTGTAGTTCCACCATATGAGAGACCCAGAAATGTCATTGATGCAACTTATTATCATCAGTACTGCGCAGAGGCAGGGGCAGCAAGAGCGGCACCTAGGAGACGTCCTAGGAGAGCAGCAGCACAACAGGGGCAGGTGCCTGAGGATGTACCAGCACAGCATGTCGAGCCATTCCAGATGCGAGACATGTACATGACCTTGGTAGAGTCTAGGATGGAGGCCCTTCACAGGGGACAGGTATGACTGCTGAGATGATAATAGGATTGTATGATCAGCCACCAGTACATAGGTGGACCATGGATGAGTTTCATGCAGCAATGGCTTGGCCTCAGGAGCAGGCACAAAGCAGCGAGTTTGGTGCAACTGAGCATCAAACATAGATGAGGATGATAATCAAGAAAATTTCGAGGAAGCTGATGATGGGAGCCAGAAGGACTCAAATGGTAACATGAGATGATTGAGGGCATCTACTGATGGATGTCCATGCTGTAGGCAGGGTTTTATTTTATTTTTTCTTTCACTTTTGCATTTTGAATTCTTAGAATAGGCTGAATTTTATTTTCAGTGCCTATGCTTGGCTTGAATACTTTTCTAACAATGTTTGACTTAATGACATGCATGATAAGTCTATTTGATGATGATTAGATGTGAATGATAATTGAGTTGAGTTGCATGTTGATATCCAAGTGAAAAAGTTCACTAGCAATGTGAACAGATGTGTGATGAATTATGATTGTGGTTATGATGCTAAGCAGGATGGATGTAAAGGTCGGCAAGATCATTGCTGACGAGATACAGAGCTGCGCTACTACAATGAGTAGCAAGACACCATTGGGGCATCCATCTCTAATCACCTTTTTGTGTCGGCAGGCTGGGGTGGACATTGTAGTTCCACCATATGAGAGACCCAGAAATGTCATTGATGCAACTTATTATCATCAGTACTGCGCAGAGGCAGGGGCAGCAAGAGCGGCACCTAGGAGACGTCCTAGGAGAGCAGCAGCACAACAGGGGCAGGTGCCTGAGGATGTACCAGCACAGCATGTCGAGCCATTCCAGATGCGAGACATGTACATGACCTTGGTAGAGTCTAGGATGGAGGCCCTTCACAGGGGACAGGTAGTGACTGCTGAGATGATAATAGGATTGTATGATCAGCCACTAGTACATAGGTGGACCATGGATGAGTTTCATGCAGCAATGGCTTGGCCTCAGGAGCAGGCCCAAAGCAGCGAGTTTGGTGCAACTGAGCATTAAACATAGATGAGGATGATAATGAAGAAAATTTCGAGGATGCTGATGATGGGAGCCAAGAGGACTCAGATGGCAGCATGAGATGATTGAGGGCATCTACTGATGGATGTCCATGCTGTAGGCAGGGTTTTATTTTATTTTTTCTTTCACTTTTACATTTTGAATTCTTAGAATAGGCTGAATTTTATTTTCAGTGCCTATGCTTGGCTTGAATACTTTTCTGACAATGTTTGACTTAATGACATGCATGATAAGTCTATTTGATGATGATTAGATGTGAATGGTAATTGAGTTGAGTTGCATGTTGATATCCAAGTGAAAAAGTTCACTAGCAATGTGAACAGATGTGTGATGAATTATGATTGTGGTTATGATGCTAAGTAGGATGTATGAATGAATGATGTGTGAGAAAGCATGTTGTGTGAGGTATTGAGCTCCAAAGTTTTCATTGTTGTATGTATTGTTCACAGGAAAACATGAATGATATTGCCTTAATCTTGATGATTGATTGAATTGCATGTGTATGTCATATGATCAAGGCCATTTTTGAAAATCCTTCTCTAGCCAAATTTTCACCCAAAGTGCTTGAAATATTATACCCTTTTTTGAACCTTAGCCTTAAATAGGATGAGAACCCTTGATTTGAAATTCTTTACCTTGAGTTGGGTTGAGCTTAACTATATGTGTTGAAAAGGTTCAAGTTTGGGGTTGTATGAGGGAAATTGAAAGGCAATTGAAAAGCATTGAGCTCAAATGTTGAGACAGAAAAATGCATGAGAAAAAGAAAAGAAGAAAAACATGAAGATGAGCTCAATGTAAAAATAAAAGAAAAGGGAAGAAGTTGGGAATAAGTGAGATTGGTGAGGTAGAGAGTTGTGCTTAAACTTTGAATATTATTGTTAGAGCTGTCAAAACGGGTAACCCGGTCCGACCCGGCCCGGCCCACCACGGGTTGGTCACTTAGTGAGCCAACCCAACCCGGCTCATTTATTAGCGAGCCAGAAAAACTTGAACCCGGCTCGACCTGCCACGGGTTGGTGGGTAAACGGGTTGGCTCACTAGCTCATTTAATTACATTTTTTTTAAATAAAAAAAATACAAACATTCTATAATTTAAATTTAAACAAATTTCACTCCCAAAAAATTATGTTAAAGACAATTCAAAATAATAATAAAAAGTACAATATAATCCAAATTCAAAGATATAAAAAAAGAACCAGTACTTAACAACATCAACAAAAAAATTAATAGTTTAATTTGTAACATAATTTCCCAAATTCAAAGATATCAAAAGCAGCTTGTTCAAAGAATGTATACTCAAATTGTTTAAATAAAATCAACAAACTTTGATACAGAAAAAAAATCATTCCATGTCTTCAAATCTCCCACAACAAAAAACAAATTCGCAAACCCTTATTTTTGTCATTATAGGACTTTTGAAAAAAAAAAACAGAGAGAAGTGAGACAACAAAAATGTGGAGAAAAGAGAAGAAAAAAGGAAGGGTGCTTTATCTGCTCATTGAATAATTTTAGTGAGTGAGACCACCATCAAATGAGAGCAAGTACTGTGAGAGTGATTTGTGAAAGCAAATGTTACTTTTTTGGTATACACAATGAGTGAAGAGAGTATTTTATTTTTTAAGGTTCATAAATAAAATAATAAATTAAAAAAATAAAATTAGGTAGGTGGGTTGGGCCAACCCGGCTCACCACGGGTTCAACCCGCATGAGCCGGGTCTAAATGAGCCGGGTTGAAATCTGACCCGCATATAAGTGGGTTGTATTTTTCAAACCCAATCCGGCCCGAACCTGTGACGGGCCGGGTTGGCCCACGGGTTGTGACCCATTTTGACGGCTCTAATTATTGTAGCTCTCTTAACTCAAGGATTTTGCATTCCAGAAAAACCAATTTTTCTTGTTAGCCCAGCCTCAATACAATCCTAAGTGTTTTCCTAAGGTTTTCTGTGTTGGGGATTTTGGTTCTAAGTCTTATATTTCTTCCTATGGTATTTTAGATTATTATTCCATTTAATGTTATTTGGTTAAACTTCAAAATATGAGAGCGTTTAGGTGTATAAAAGATTTTGTCTTAACAAATAATAGGTATTACATACCTATACGAATGACCTTGATTAACTGTAAAATGTATTCAAACAATACACTGAAATTTACCCAAACAACATACAATATATGGTTATTAGAGAACCAGACTCGCCTCTCCTTAACCTTCACAACTTTAAAAACGAAAGATAGAAATTGCTAAATTGTGTCGATTCTGTCTTTATAGAAGTCAGGGGCAACTAACTACTTTAAAGACAATTAAAATTATTTGCCATACAATAAACTGTTTGTCATACATAAACAGCTTGTTATACATTTTTTCCTTCTACTATAAACCTTCTCTTTAAACCTATCACAGCAATGTAAGTTGCACCTTACACTTACGTTGCCACGTAGCAGTGAAGGTTGAGCCTTAGGGTTGAGATCAGAGGCTCTTAAAGACCAGGAGCACCGATACCATCTCAAGTTTAGGAATAATTTGTGAGACTTTACTTATGAGATACATTATATTTGTATATACAAGAACCTGCTGACAAGTTTAGGAAATAGGGAAGTATTATGGGAAACAAATCCCTGTGATTATGGAATTGTTCTGCATATATAACTCTGGTATAATAGCAAGATACAAAATAAAAATACAGCAAGACTAATATAAAACTTCCTAAATCGCATAACGAACAACACGGTTTAGACACAAATGACTATTGCTAATTTGCACAATCTAATTTTCGTCCAAAAAAACAGCCCAAATCAATTTAGCCAACAGATAACAGAACCAAGTTTGACAACTTACAACAACAACAACAGGTATGCAGACAACTTTGCTTTCATCTTTGAACCACACAAGTTGAGCTGGAGACATCAAGAACGATAATCATTAAGATGAAACAGCAAATAAAAGGAAATTGGCCACAAATCAAGCTCAAGCGGTGCCCTAACAGAATAACAAAACACTAAAGTTTGCGTGCTACTTACGCTCGGTGCAGCCAAAGAGATAAACCCTTTTTCCATGCAGCACACCACCCTCTTCAAATGCATTCTGAACTCAATTTATTGACCAAATTACATACTTAATCTAAAAAGCCTAGGTAAATTCACCATAATCTAAAGCGAAACAATTCACAACGATACTCACTTCCAGGTTAGAGAAATTCCACTTGTATTGATACACGGAATCCAATTGATCCCACTGGCATCACATAGACATTCAGAAGAAAAAAAACGTGACAGAAATGTTGTTGTGAAGGAAGAAGATCAAGGAAATAAATAAACAAACCTCTGTTCCTACAGGGAACGTTTCCCTCCACAAGTCCTCCTACAAATATTTATACCAAAAAATGCAACAATCATTAGTTCAGTCTGGAACAAATATCACCGCCACTAAATTGGATCAGAAACCGTAAGCTACAGTTCAAACCCTCGACAAAGACACATGATCAACTTAAAAGAAAAAAAAAATTGAAATTGAAAAATTAGGACGTAGCAGTACTAAATTGCGCTTGTCTTCGAAGTACTCGTCTTGTTTGGGAGGCTTAATTTTAGTGGATCTGTTCTTGCGTTGCTTAGGCTCTTGGTTCTGTTTCGCTTGCCTCTTAGTTCCTTTGCTCATTGTCAATTCAGAGAGGGAGGGAGAGGGGTGGCGATTGGATTCAATTAGGGAAAGACGAATAGCAAATTTGTGAGTGATAATTTTGTTTAGGTTGAATTGTGAAAATTAGAGGTGAGTGATGTCAATAGCTGAAGGAGGAGGGAGAGTGAGGCTACAAATTTGAATGAAGACAAAGGCGAACTCTACAAGAGGCGGGCGGGGATCCTTGTGAGAAATACTTTTCAAATTTCACTGTGACAACCCAAACCTGTTTTTATAAATAATAAATAAATAACAATAATATATATATATATATATATATATATATATATATATATATATATATATATAAAAGACCATGATATTTTAACATTTTTTTTAATAACTTTTTTATAACAGATTTACTATTTTATTCTTTTGAATGTTTGAAACACAACCATTACAAAGTGACACATAAATTGTTGTAAAAAAGTAGTTAAAGATATATGTTTTTCATATATATAAATTCTGTTTATATTATCTTTTTAATTTTATCTTTTAAATACTTTTTTATAAATTAAAATAATTATTTTATTAATATTATCTGTGATTAATTATTTAAATTTAACTATTTTTTATTTGATATTTTTTAAATTTAATAATTTTTTAATTAAAAACTACCTATAAGTAAACAAAAATCATTAAAAAAATTGTAAAAATAATTTATGCTTAATTTTATAATTATAATAACAACAATAACTATAATTTTTTATTCTTTCTTGTCATAAAAAATAATAAAATTATAACTATATTATCAAAACTTAAATATCTTTTTAATTTAATTCTGAATAAAAAACTTATCAAAACTTAAATAATAATAATATAATAGATTGCAGGTGTTATTCTGAGTGCAATTAAAAAATATATAATAGATTCACTAGTAACAACTTAGTTTGAATACCGAAGATAAACATTATAATTCAAATATATATTAAATTATAAGATATTATTTTTCTTAGAAAACAAACTTATTTTAAAAAATTTCAGATATAATTTGTATAAGTGTTGTTGTCGCAACAGAATCGGAATGGTGAACCGAAAAACAAATGGGTTTAAAAAAAGATTTTGGAAGTCGTCACCATAATTTATTATAAAAAACTATGGAAAAATCCTAAAATAAAAGCATGGTCTACGAAAAAGAGATTTTTAAGTTTCGGAAATTGTATATAATTGTTCAGAACAATATAAAAAAGAATTATAAATATAAAAATATATGAGCATAAATGCACATATATGAATAGAGAATAAAATAATTTCAATATCCCCTGCAACATATATATCCATAATGCGCTTGAACAACAAAGTTTGAAATTGTGTTGGATGCAAAGCTTTAGTAGGAATGTCAACGACACAACGACCAGGCACCAAATTCACCAAGGAAACAACAAGTCAAAGAAAAAGAAGAATTCAAGAACACAAGATTAAGCAAGAGAAGATTCAAGAAGAAGAAGAAAATTCAAGAATAAGAAGATTCACTAACAAGAAAGAAGAATTCAAGAACACTAGATTAAGCAAGAGAAGATTCAAGAAGAAAAAAAAATTCAAGAATAAAAGGATTCAATAACAAGAAAGAAGAATTCAAGAACACTAGATTATGTAAGAGAAGATTCAAGAAGAAGAAGAAAATTCAAGAATAAGAAAATTCAATAACAGGAAAGAAGAATTCAAGAACATTAGATTAAGCAAGAGAATATTCAAGAATAAGAAAAAAATTCAAGAATAAGAAGATTCAATAACAAGAAAGAAGAATTCAAGAACACTAGATTAAACAAGAGAATTCAAGAAGAAGAAGAAAATTCAAGAATAAGAATATTCAATAACAAGAAAAAAGAATTCAAGAACACTAGAAAAAAGAAGAGATATTTAGGGGCTGAAGTCAAGACACTGGTGAACCGAGGGGTGTAGGTGCAGGTGCATCAGTGGCACAAGTGGCGGAGACGGTGGCCGGAGATGACAGTCGGAGATGGTGGCCGACGATGACGGCCGAAGACGGTGGCCGGAGATGATGGCCGGAGATGGTGAGCGGCGGCGAACAACAACACCGGATGCGAGACAAAAACTAGAGATTGTCCATTAAAGTATAAAAGCATAGCTTGAAAAAGAAATTTTTAGGAGGGGAGCCGCCGGTGGCGGCAGCCACCGGCGACAACGGGGACAAAGTAGAAAAGATCAGAAAATACCATATTACAAAAGAAGAAAAAATAAAATATTGTATTTCTTATTCAATGATTAAGAGATAGTACAATTGATATATATATATATATATATATATATATATATATATATATATATATATATATATATATATATATATGAGCATGCACATATATGAATAGAGAATAAAATAATTCCAATACTCAAAGGCAGTACCTTTAATTAAATGTATAAAATTAATGTGGTTTTCCAAAATAATTAATTTTCTCCAAAAATAAAAAATAAAATAAAAATAAAATAAATTATTAGAAAACAAAAAAAATATTTTTTGTTTTATGAACCCGACAAGGATTGACCTTGGTCCTACGTATATCCGTTAATGGACAATCAGGGATCACATAGTTTTTTATCTAGAAAAAGGTCTGTGAGTTTGTTTACAAATTATTAAGGATTTTTGACATTTTTCGCAAAGTGAAAAGGTTTAGTTTAACAAAATTGACCTTTTAGTTTTAAATATTGTGTATTTTTTTTTGGTTAAAAAATGGTGGAAAAAGAAGAAAAGAAACTGGCCATAGGCTGACACGCACTTACATTTAAAAATTCATGATTTTAAGAAAACATTGCCTGTCTGTAAAAAAATTCTTTGGAAGAAAACTTTAAAGTACAATAACAGGAGAAGAATAGTAGGAGTGTAGAGATGACGTACATTTTTTAGCTTCTGGAATTCCCTTAGTGCTTCCTCAATGATTGTTGTTCACAGGACCCTTATGTGTGAGAATGTATTTTTTCTCCATACTCTCTCCTTCAATCTCTAATATCTCTAAGTGTTTTCTTCTTTATTTTTTTAGTCTCCTCTTTTCTATCACAGAATGCTTATTTATATACACACATTGTAACATTATTGTGATCTTGCCTTAATGGTGAATTAATTGACAATTAGCAAAATAGAGAAAGAAATGGTCTTGATTGCAAGAAAAATAAATCACATAATATTCAACACAAATATTATAATAATTGTCAGAAAATTTGCCCATTTAAAGAAGGGATCTTATTTTTCTCTTCAGGAAGAAACTGATGCAGTAAATTATATCAATATATTTTTAATTATTGTTTACCATTATTGCTATAATATTGATTTAAATTATTACCATATTAAACTGATATTTCAAAAGATTATTTTATTATTTCTCTTTTTTTTTTCTTTGTCCACCATTAATTATTATTCTCTTATTCAATTTTGATTATTTACTTTCCTGAACGAAATTGAGTGTTGATAGCTGTAATACCACACACACAGCTCCTATCAAGGACCAAGCCCTCTCTCTAATAGAATTTCCTCTTCATAAGAGGATGGTTTGATGCATTACAGTTCATAAGAGTCTTGAACATCTCCTTTATGCAAAAATGTTTTGTAAAATACAAATTTAAAAAATTTAGTCAGTTAATTCTAATATTATCTTAGTGATTATGCATATTTCTGTACTTCGACAGATTAGGTTCCCGGATGAGAAATACAACATTCAACAAGAACATTTGAATGCATTTTCTTTCTATTTAAAATTACATGAAAGTTGAGTACTTGTTAAATGTGAACTTTTGAACTGAACATGGAAGAGAGGAGGACATTGCTTGATAATGCAACTCATCTCCACATTCAGACATTGCAGTGTTAATGCTCTGAGATCTTGAATGGGCCATGCGAGTGTCGAACTCAAAAACTTTTGAGCTCTCGTCAAATCCATTCGATGATGCCTTACAGTATATGTGTGCCCTTCTATTGCGAGATTGATAATTTCTTGTTGCATCAAACTGTTGCTGCTACGAGAGAAAAAATTGGCTTAAAAAATATGGCAATGTTGATGGAAAAAAGATTGAACAGGACCATTTTTTTGACACATTTTTTGGAAGGAGATTCTGGGTGAAATTTGTTCTCCTTGTCCATGATCGATGAGCTCGAACCGATCGAGCAACAACTTGAGCTCTTATCATTGCTGCACACTGTGAAAAGCTGCACACAGTGCATAACAAGAGCCTATATCTTAACCAATCCTTTGCCCCTGCGTTTTTCATAGAAAGGACGCATCAAATTAGCATGCCTTTTTTATTATTATTAAGCTTGTTGGTTCAGATTTGAGTGACTGGAAGTTTCATACAGAATGACATTTTCTCCTTGCAAGTAATTTTTGTCATGTCTATGTAGATTAGATTGCAGCCAACATATTCTGCTAATATATGGAATGAAGCATTGAAGATATTATTAGTCATTCACTTTACAGAGCATATGGATTCTCAAAATTAAAAGTCATTACTTTAGCAAGAAAATCACCATAAGCGATTTGGAGATTGTCTCTCTGCTATTAGGGTTCATAAATTGGGGGTGAGCGAAGGCTTGGTTTCACAAAGGAGAAGACGTCATGGTGTGCAAAGAGTTCCTGCAATGAAGCTTGCAATGACGCTGCGATTTGCGTGGATGAGTTTCTTTTTTAGAGCGCGATTTAAAGTTGCATTGGGTTTTGTCGCGGTTGCCAGCGGCGGCTTGCGTGAGAGGTTGTCGACCACTGCTTGTAGGGGAAAGAGTTGAAAGGAGGAAACTTTTAATTTCAGAAAGGGGTCAGGGAGCGGAAGACGATGAAAGTATCGGCGTTGGCGTGGTGGAGGAGGTTGGTGTTGGTGAAGATGGCAAGGTAGAAGAAGAGGGCGGTGAAGAAGAATTTCTTGGGGATGTTAAACACAGTGCATAACCCACCACCACCCTGTTTGCCAAACCTTTTGCGTGAAAAAAGTAGAGAGAGTTGACTCAGTTTCCGAGAAGAAAATGAAAAGTGACGTGAAAGTGTATCAAAAAGACTAGAATTAAAATCCTTTGATAGTTAATAAAAAATAAAAGAAAATATATATATATATATTGAAAATTCTGTTATTATTTTGTTTTTAAAAAATATTATAGATAAAGTAAAAAAAAAAGTTATGTTTGACTTTGATAGAAACAAAAATCTTTATCATTTCAAAACATAAATCAATTTGAAAAAGATTTTTCTACGTCTTTATTTACTTTTATCAACTTTAGATTACTCAAATTATGTTATTAGTATTTTTATAAAAATTATCAATACAAATTAAAGGTTTACAACAACGTATAATAGATATTATAACTACGATATAAGCGCATATATGTTGATTTTCTATAATTTTTTTAATCGCATATATATTTATAGTTTAGTTTTGTAATCTAAAATAAGATACTAATAAAAACAAACAAAATTAATACATTTTAATGAAAATAAAAATGCTTTAATTTTCATGTTTAATGGTGTGTTGTCTTGAGTTGATTTTACTGTTTAAGAGAAGGAAAATGATATATGGACAACAGATTTCAACAACATTTAGACATGCTACACGTGTCAAACTTTCATTGGTCCACGTGGCAAAGAGAGAGAAACTTTCAACTTTTTGAAGATTGTATGAGATGTTGACGCGTGGTAGAGAGAGAAATTTGAATTTCAATCTGAAATTTGAATTTCAAAAGGATTTCGTTTCGCTTTTCGGAATCCTATTTCGAATCCCATTTCGCATCCCGCAACCCATTTCCGCACCCCGCCGTCTGACCATCTCCTGCTCACCGGAAAGACTGCCGCCGCACTCCGGTTGTCCGACCCCGTCCGCATCACCGCCGTCATCCATCCACCAAGGAAGCTTCGGTTCCATTTCGCACCACATTTCGCAATCCCCTTTTCTTACACCCATTTCGCGAACCCGACGACCTCTGACCATCTCGTGCTCTTCCGGGAAGACTGCCGCCGCACTGCCCTTTCCAAGGATCGCGGTTCGATTGAGTCGACGGCAGAACCGTAAACCCTAATCCAGGTGAGTCTTCACTTTTTAATTTCATTGCAAAAATTTCTCATGTGCTTGAGTTCATTTCATATATGGGGTGGTTAACCTTTTATGTTTGATGGACATTGAAAATGATTTAGGCTAAGTGTTCTCTGTTCCCATTGTTATATTTGTGACAGTTGTTCTCGTGCTCCATTACTGGGGTTCATATACTTGCAGCCACGACTAACCATCCACAAGGTATGTTGTTTTAACCGTAGGGGGTTTAATATATATCAATGCACAAGCATATTTTGTTTGGGTTTGGAAACGGGCAGCTTGTAATCTTACAATGTGTTTAATTCAGATTATTTTGGTTTCTTGTTCATGAGAAGCTGCATTAATCATAGGTGAGTACGAAGCAAACAAGTAAATGCAAAAGGCTACAGAGTATATAAAAAATACAGAAACAAACCGTATGTTCTTAGATGCACTAGTCTAATAAAAACGAATGAATTAAATTTTATGACTCATACAACACATAAGACAGCTCGAGTACAGTGTTAAATGGTCAAACATATATGAAAGTGAACAGGTCTCTCTAGAGACTTTGGAGAGTTGTCTTCACTATTCATTTGGGATCTGGGTGAAAAAAAGAGAGCACGAAACTAGGTATTCATTTTAACTCATGTCTTTGGTCATAAAGAAGCCTAACTAGAGTGTCAAAGTGTCCTTAATTGGTCTACTGCAGCACTCAAAAATATGTTGGATTGATAAAGATTTCAGAGTTTATAAGTTTTTAAGAACAATATAGAAGGTGATATTCGACTAACTTGATCTGTTTATATTTTGTTTTGGATGAATTAGATTGTACAACTCTGCATATATAAGTTTCGTTATGGGAATTCAATGTCTTTGTTGTTATACTCTGCATACATGTCTTCATGAAGCAGATAAATGTGATATGCATAAGCTAGGATTTAACTTTTAAGATGTTAAGCATATTAGGATTCCAATTTATGCATTTAGTTAATATTTCTTCTTGTCCATTTAAGGTTGTTTTCCAACTTTTATCATTGTTTGTTGACTAAGTCAATTTAGTTAATGAAGGTTGATTATTTATTTTTGTTGGATTCACAGTGATGGATTGCACAACAAATGAAGATTATAAAAATTTAAGTACATTAAATGTTTTGAAAATTGATATCTTTGATTGAAAACAATTTGGTGATAGTTATTTGGTTTGATAATGCTTTATAGTTGCGAGTGCGGGCTTGGAGTGATACAAAAGCTATAGTCCACATTAATGGGATATTACGAGAAATTGATAGACAACGTATCGAGGGCACTCCATTCAAATGGTGTCTTCAAATGAACAATCCAATTGAGTTCTGCAATCCTCTTTTCAAGGAAATGCTTATACGTTGGGTTGGGCGGAATGATTGTTTTGTTTTAAAGCAAACACTTGTGCCATTTACAGTTGCTGATGTGTGCATAGGATTAGGGTTGGGTGTGGGTGATATAGACGTCACTTTTGATGATGAGTTAGTTGGTGTTGTTTGTGAAGAAATTTCTTCGAATTCTTTTACTCTTAAAGATGTCATTCGTAAAATAGAGTTCTTAATTGAAAATGAGAACATGGATGTTGATTCTGTCTGTCGGTTGTATATTTTACTTTGTTTCACTGTTTTTTACTTCCCTAGACATTCAAAGGCAATTACTAACATGCCTTTTACATGTTTAGATAACATTGACAATTTGCATCAATATAATTGGGCAAAAGCTGTGCACACGTATCTGGTAAATAGTTTAGAAAATGCTTTAAGGATGTTAAGACAACGTGTCATCAAGGACTCCTTAAGCCTTAGTGGCAATGTTGCAGTGTTGCAGGTAAGGAATTGAATGAATTATTTACATTTTATGTTGTTGGAAATATGTTTATTATATAATTATCATTTTGGTTATTGTATGTTTATTAGCTTTGGGCCGTTGAACGTTTGGGATTAACGGATGGTCCAAATGAGATTGTTTTCCCAAGAATATTAAAATGGCCTACGCTTAAGATGAGGTCAAACAAAATTCAAGACTTGTTTAAGAAGAAGGATGTAAGTTAATTGTTATTTATTTATGTGTACCTTTGTTTCACATTTATTGGAAGAATTAGCTTTCATTATTTTTGAGAATGATTAATCATATTTTGAGTTTTATAGATATGTTGGGATTGGATGTTGCGCGACGAGGACCGCAGTAACCCAGTCATCCGTGCGGCCCTTCATTTGGATGAAGTGCCAATACCAGAACACAATGTGCATGAGTTTGGGATGAGTACGGAAGAAGGGCAAAGGAAGAAAATTGAAGACAACAAAAAAAAATTGGTTCAAATGAATGAAGAGTTAAGAAGCTTGGCTGCCTTCGTATACAGTGCGAAAGAGCATCAAAAGCAACCTCATTTTTGTGAAGAAGCTGGTACATGTGGCGTGGATGGTGATGATGAACTTGATGATGATGTTTGAGGGCGTTATGGAGGAAGACAATGAGGATGCTCATGACGTTTTGGATGTTGCACCACTTGTGTCACGAAAACAGCAAAATGAGGCCGCTCATATTTTGGATATAAATCCAAAATATTTGTACAGCCTGGTTATTCCTTTTAGGCTTCATTCCAGGTAACGAATTCAACAATTTTGAATTTATGAACATGCATTTTAGTACTGTGATGATCACAGATGATGACGCATGTGATTTTTTTTGTTGCCAATGACTATGTTGTATCTGAAATTTGCGGTCAAGTATTTGTGACCGCGGATTGTCATTCTTTTGGACCTAGGAAGCAACTTGGCAATATGGTAAAAATATTATTTGCTGAGATTAATGTTGTTGTTGTTTATATGTTGATTTAAATAATTTTTTAATGAAATAATGTTGGTTTTGTAGGGAATTTTGTTTGGTGCATCAGTTTTCATGTTTTTTGAAAGAAGGCGTACTGGAGTAGTGAGAAGAATATGTTTTAGTCCATTATATGCGGTTGGTGTAAATAGTAGTCATCTTATTTTGGAAAAATTGTTCTGACATGAGAAATGAAGCCTAACTATGTGATATCCTTGCAGACCCATGTTGTTACTGACTCAAAAAAGAGAAAGGCTAATCGAAAACTTTGGACATTGAATGACTACTCAACTTACTTCCAGTCTGATATCGTTGGATTTGATGACATTGTTAATGGCGAATTTGTTAGTGCAATTATATTTGATAAGATGTATATTGAGAATTTGTTAATGATTATTTCTACATTTATTGACTAATTTTTTTTTTGTAGTTATTTCTCCCAATTATTAATGATGGCCATTGGTGGTGCTACGTTGTGAAGATTTCATCACTGCAATTGTTTGCACTGGACTCTCTTGGGCATAACAGAAAAGAACGGAAAAAAATTGACTTAGCCATTGTATGTGTATGTTTAGTAATTAATGTCTACTTTGTAAAATTTAATTTAAATGTGGACTATGTTGTTTTGCAGGCAGAAAATTTGTCATTGCTTTTTGGAAATTTGTTGAATTCTTCCCAACATAACAAACCGTCATTCGAGGTACAACACTTGCAAACTCCAAGCCAACCAAACATGTAAGTATGTTATTTACATTCTTGTTAATATAATATTTTATTCTTCCCTTATTTTGATAAACATCATTACTTAGTTATTTTGATTTGTTGTAGATTTGATTGTGGAATAATTGTTTTAAAAATTATGGAGTTGTGGGATGGAATTGAGAAATACGATGGAAACACAATGCCCACTTATACAAATGTAAGTTGAAAAAATTTGATTCTTTTGGACCTTTGATGTAAATGTTGCATTTTATTCAAATGTTGTTCCTTTTTTCTTTTGCCAGGATGAACTCCAGTATTTTAGGGAGCAATATGTATGTTAATGGATTTTGGATGATGCGAACGTCCGAAGGAAGCAAGTGTTGGAAAATCTAGGCATGTTGTAAATATTTTGGACATATTGTCATTTGGTGTTTGTTTACAACTTTCACAATATGTAGCATGAAGGAAGTAAACTGAACTAGATTGAATGCTACAGTTAGTTTTGTTGTGGAGTGTGGATTAAGAACCTTGCTGAAGGGGTGAGTGGAATTTTATGTTTCATTTGTTGACGTAAGTGGAATTTTTATTGTAATATATAAGTCAAACAACAAATTTGGACATGTTTTAGTTCTTCAATTGTACAAAATGCTGTGTACGAAATCCTTACCTGAAGTACCCAATTATTAAGCCTATGGTACCACTTTTTCCCATCAATTACAATTGTATTATTAATGGATCTTGTGGTCACGTGGACATTGTTTGGAAATAGGTTCCAAATTTCATTGCATTTGTAAATAAAGGTTGAATAAAAAATTAGCCAATCTCATATTACCATCGTTTTGAAAGACTTCCCCTGTGTACAAAATCCTGAGTTGAAGTACCCACTTATTTAGCCTATGCTACCACTTGTTTTCTACCAATTCAACTTCTATTGAATTTGGATGCTTGGCAACGTCGTTCATCATAATTTGTTTCGAAAAACATCCCAAATTTCTTGGAATTGTAAATTAAGGTTGAAAAAAAAGGCACTCCTAGATTACCATCATTTTGACACACTTCTCATGCGTACTAAAATCACACTACAAGTATCCACTTAATTAACTTATGGTACCACTTCTAATCCAGCAATTCAAATCCTATTAGTTATGGATCTTTGGGTGGTTCATCATAAATTGTGCAGATATAGGTTCCAAATTTCTTGCAATTGTAAATAACGGTTGCAAATAAAATTAAGCACTCCTACATTACCCTCATTCTGAAAGAGTACCCTTCGGTACACAAAACTCACCTCATGTACCCACTTATTTATCCAATGGTACCACTTGGATTCCAGCAATTACAATTCTAATAATTATGTATCTTTGTTCACGTGGTTCATCATAAATTGTATGGATATAGGTTCCAAATTTCAACCAACTGCAAATAAAGGTTCAAAACAAATTGACGCACTCCTACATTACAATCATTTTGACACACTTCTCATACGTACAAAACTCTGACAAGAAGTATCCACTTATTTAACTTATGGTACCACTTGTTTTCCAGCAATTCAAATCCTATTAATTATGGATCTTTGGTGACGTGGTTCATCATAAATTGTTTGAATATAGGTTCCAATTTTCTTGCAATTGTAAATAAAGGTTGAAATATTAAATTACGCACTCCTACATTACCATCATTTTGAAATAGTACCCTTCTGTACAAAAACCTTACCCGTGTACCCACTTATTTAGCCAATGGTACCACTTGGTTTCCCGCAATTCAAAACCTATTAATTATGGATCTTTGGTCACGTGGTTCATCATAAATTGTTTGGATATATGTTCCAATTTTATTGCAATTGTAAATAAAGTTTGAAAAATTAAATTTCGCACTCCTACATTACCATCATTTTGAAAGAATACCCTTCTGTACAAATATCTTACCTCGTGTACCCACTTATATAGCCAATGGTACCACTTTGTTTTCAGCAATTGAAATTCTATTAATTATGGATGTTTGGGCATGTGGTACCCACTCATACATTACCATCTGCAATAAATAAATATCATTGGTCATGTGGTTCATTACAATATAAGAATAATATAATATAATATTGAACGCCTTTCATGACTATATTTTTAATAAAGAGGTACAAAAATAATTAACCAACTATAGCAACTTAGTGTTTTTACTCAATATTCTCTTGTTGCAACTTAAGCTGGAACACTTGGTTACATAGCATGGTTTGAGGGCTTCACAAGTTTCCTTAATATTTCGTCAATTTTGTTGGCATCAATGGTGTACGATGGAATGAACGGTTTGAACTCAGTTTGTTTCAGATCATGGATATGCGACGGATCCAATTCGAAATCCTGTAACGAAAGGAAGGTAAGGTGGATGAAATATATATTCATCGATGGTCAATTTAAATCTTTTTTCCCATCAATGATGGTCAATTTAAAACCCATAAATGGTGACGCTGCAGCATTCTGATGTTTGCTTACCTGCATAATAAATGTTAACTTGTTGCCATTGTCAATAAAACAACCCACAATAGAACAGAATAGTTTGCATCGACACAAAATGTGGTTACTAAATACATTACAAGTACTGTTTATAGTAAGTTACAAAACATTACTGATATTAATGGTCACTAATGATTGAAATAGAAACCTAACATAATTTTCATAAAAGGGTCATTCATCTTCCATAGGGGTTGTGGATGCATTATTAGAGTCAGAAGTACAAGCCTTATCAGATGGACCAACATCTGTGTTGTTGTTGGGTTCTTTGCCACATGGATGAGGTCGAATGTCAGGTCTTGAGGAAGCATTAAGCAGTTCGTCAGTTGGAGGACCTATGTTAGCTTGGAAAACCTACACATTGGTAAACAGATGATAATATTCACTATCCTCCACAAACTTTCCAAACCAAAAAATAATGATTTGTTCATGTGTACACGCTAATACCTTTACAACGTTCCAGACAGTTATGTTCAAATAGTGAGTTCTTCGGTTAGGACTGAAGACAGCAACCTGTGCACAAATACATGTATAACAATTTTAAACAATAGCTATATTAACGTGGTGCATGTTCGATAAAGTTTATTATTAAAAGTTTAAGGTGATTTACATTTTGCAATAACAAGACAGCACCAACTCCTATATCCTGAGCAAACTCAGGATGTAGAAGGACTTTCCTGTGCACCGAAGCATACAACGTGGTACTTGGATCCTGGTTAAAGGAATAATGAAAAAGTTAATATACACGGTTTTAAAAAAAATTATGGATTGACACAGCGTGGCAGTTCGTCACCTTAACAGCAATTTTCATGTCACCCAAACCGTTTGGTTTGCACTTTTTCATGATGCATGCTACAAATGGAAGGACATGCATTGACTTTACGCGTTCCAGCTGAGTGACGTTGTTCATGTTGCCATCTTCAACAAGTCCTGCAAAGAATATGATTCCATTGTTGTTGTTAACGTCAAACACATCCATTAAGAACTACTTAACTGACCAAACAAATAACTAACCATGGTGTTTAATGAACTTTTCCGCCCATATCCAAGGATTTGATTTGAAGTCCCGAACAAATGTTGCCATTGCAATCTCGTTAACAAATTCCTGAGTTGATTTCGGTTCATCTGAGTCCCTGTTTAGCATGGCCGATTGTACATTTCCAGCAGGTCCAAGTATCAATGTTGCACTTGAATTGCACTTGTGTAAAAAAGCGTTGAGATCACTGTCGTTTATATCAAGTCCCTCCCACGGCTCCATGATTAAAAACTACACACTTGAAAAAAAAAAGAGTCAAAGCATGTACGAAGAATGAATAACATACAAGACAATAATTAAAATTCAGGAAAAATTAAGTGTACCAGACGTTCGAAATAAGTTTGATGATCATTTGGGATGCTCGACCACTAATATATATACACGAAAATAATAATATAATATTTAGGTCAACTAATATATTTCCACAGAAAGAAATAATATAACAATTACTTTCATTTCTTTATGAAGAAACATAAAATAATATTATATTACATTTATGGTGCGTGACACGGAGATATTTCTACCAAGTAATAAACATCTTTTAATTAATTTGAAATGACCCTGCGTGTTTAAAACCCTTGATGGGATTACAATGCATTTAATGTTCTGGAGCCGTTGCACTTTCTCGCCATTTCACCAACTTTACATTAAATGCCCTCAAAAAGCAAACATATGCCACCTGTTTCATTCATTCTTTACATTTCATAACTCAACTTTTGTTATGGAGCAAATACAGCATCTGCACGAAACTGGCAGCTTCCTTGTCTCTGTGAACGTTTGTTAGGCATTGAAGAAGACCATTTATGGTTGCACGGTGGACTTAGGTAAGGTTATTCAATGCCATTTATTTCATCGGTTGTCAATGCACCTACCATTTCTGTAAGTTCATCAATGAATGATTTCAACTTTTAAACATAATATTATATAATTTTTAATTGTTTATGATGGAATGAATAAAAGCTTCTTTACATTTTTAATATTCGGACCATGGAAATAGACCATATTTGTTATGTTTTGTTTTCTTCTCATTTGGTTCTGAACTTTTTTGTTGTACTAAAACAGTATTTATTGTTATAATGTGTTTGAATGTTATGTTTGTTTCCAATCACCTTTGATGTGTATCTGATTTTTTTAGTAGGTGTAAGAATTAGTTGTGGTTGTGACAAAATATCCA